>CM041055.1:7681423-8281423 GCA_023078785.2 Hyles euphorbiae
TGTTTAAATCCACTTATTTCTTCCGTGTCTACGTTTATTCCAGTCCATTTTAAAGTTGTCTGAAAGAAATCGTAAACAGCGATAAGACCGCCGTTTGTTACACGTATACAAACGCTTTAAAAAAATAAATTATGTCTGAATTTTCTGTGGTGTATACAATAAAGTAGTTATATATAAATGAATAAATATAGATATTTTGCAGATTTCTTTTATTGCCTATGACTGGCAAACGAGTCTACAGCTCACCTAATGATAAGTGGTCACTGCCGCCCATGAACACCCATAATGCTTTGATTATTATGTTTTGCCGGCACATAAAATAGGGAAGAGAGCGGGAAGGAAAACTAATGGGAAGAGGTAATGAGGAGTAGTGTATCTCGATTCCATCCACCACAATCCTCGGTGTTGTGTTATTGGTCACCTTAGTCTTTGACCGGTTCATCATTAGTCCAACCTCAAGGCTCGCCCTGCTCAGGTCATCGAGCATGTATTGGAGTTCTTCGGCCGAAGAAGCAAAAAGGACAATATCGTCCGGGAATCGAAGGTTGGAGAGCCTCTGGCCATCAAGGACGATACCGCGTTCTACCCAAAGTTCTGCTAAGGACTTAAAAATTTCCTGTAATGTGCTCGTGAACAATTTTGGCGATAATGGGTCGCCCTGCTTCACGCCTTTACAAATTTTAAAGGCTGGGCCGGAGGAATGGAGCCTAACATCAGCTGTGCTATTGCAATAGATGGTTTTAAGAAGATCGATATAGGTCTTATTTATATTTTGCTTTGTCAAAGAGGAAAAAACTGCAGTGTGTTTAATGGTATCGAAAGCCTTTGCATAGTCGACAAAGGCTAAATACAGAGGCTTTCGATATTCTAGGTATTTTTCAATAACTTGATTGACAGTATGGAGGTGATCAGTGGTTGAAAACCACGGCGAAAGCCAGCTTGTTCGGGCGGTTGATGGAGATCTAAATCCCCATCAATACGATTGATATATATATATCTATATGTCTATATCTATAAGTCATCATTTTATGGTTATGGTTCAAGAAAGTTCGTTTTCTCACAAGAATTACTATTATTTAATAAAATATTAAAATAGTTTTCCTACAGGTAAATATGTAGACGGAGAATAGCACAGGTATCTTAGAAATAGATGATAATAATCAGTCTTATAGTATAAAACAGAAGCAAAGGGAAATAAAAAAATATATTAGTGATATCGCAACTAGAACAACAACACTTTAAACACAATAATTAAAAAAATTAATACAAATAATGAATATTAACATACCAATTGTTTTAAAATCTACATAACATTTTAGTTATGTAAAAAGCATCCATAATGCTTTCAATACATATTTATTTGAATGAAACTTCATAAATGCATCAAAAATGCACAATTTTCCAACAGATACGTCATAACATGCATAATGTTAGTTAACGTGGAGTTAAGTGTTTATGTAAACGCGGGAAGGATACATTATATATTTAATGAATCGCGTACATAATGTTTACGGCTACAATCAACTACAGTTTTAATATAATGTAATAAGTTTGTAGAGACAATTGTTTACTAAACAGTGTCCGTGTATGAGTTACGTATGGTGGGCAAGGTCATCGGACTAGGATGGAACGGATTTGGGTTGTATTGTTGGGGGGTATGACCTCCTTCTTGATATTCAAGGCTTGAAGAAAATTTTAATTCTATTTAAGCATATTCATTTTTATAATATTTATATGCCTCGATAAGTCGCAATATTATGTCAGATAGACTGTGCCCTGTAACCTTCCTTACGAACTGAACTATAAAATGTAAATAAAAATAATTCATATTATATACGTATACTTCTCTAACGATCCATTCTATTAATTTTGGTTGTCTGGAAGAGAGCGCTCATAGCGATAAAACCACCAATTTTTCAATTATTTATATGTTATTCAATTATTACTATGTCTTATTTTTTCTGTATTGTGTAGTGTTCATTAAAGTTTTGTGTAGATGTGTATTCTCATATTGCTAATTATTATTTTATAATCTTTTTTAATTTGCTCATCAGGGGTTAAAATGAAATAAAATTATTATTTATTAATCATTTGGCACCTCCTACAACCAAATTCTGTCCCTACATTCGTCTGATCGCCTTTAATGTGTTTATGGACGGACGTGCCGCTTTGATTTGTGGCCTATGGTACTGGGCCAGGAGGTCAGGGTTGAAACGAGTAAACACACCAGCTGAGCACTTTCACAAGGATTTTTGAGGTATTTTCAATGCTATTTGGTGACTGGAATTGAAGTCTAGAATAGTATTCAGTTTGAAATTAATTCGTATCGTCGTCGTATCGTATCAGCCCATATACGTCCCACTGCAGGGCACGGGCCTACTCTACAATCGAAAGTACGATTGAGAGTGGTTAGGCCATATAGTCCACCACCGGACTTTACATACCATAGAAATCTATATATTAATACGTGATGCAAAAACTTTGGACCCCTTTTTACGAAAATTGCGCGGACGCAGGAGCATAAAATTTGGCACACTTATAGTTTATGTGTAGGAGAAGTGCAGAACGCTAATATTTTTCAATAATAATGCTTATAAAGTACATTAAATCAAAAAATAAAACATTACACACACTACCATGCATTTCACACACACATACATACACAAGTGTTTGTACACGCGTACATACTCTGGTGTCAAATTGTTTCTTTTCTTTTTCATTTTGTTCTTCTGACATAGACATACTATAAAAAAAAAGGTTTTATTAGCCTCATTTAATATAAAAAAAGATTTTAATAATAATGCGTAAAAAGTACATTAAATCAATAAATAAAACATTATACAAACCAGCATGCATTTAACACACGCATACACAAGTATTTGTACACGTATACATACTTTTTGGTCATAGTGGCGGCATTGGCACTTACCATCAGGTGCAATGCCGCCACTATGCCAGGTCATTATAAAAAAAAAATGTTTCTTTTGTTTATTATAGACATAGTTCAATGTAAAACAGAAAAGTTTGTCTACTGTGGTTTTATTGAATGTCAAACAGAAAAGTTTTATTTGACGAATACTACGTGAAATACTGAGCGCTTATACAAATTGTGTAGCAGTAAGATACATTTAAATGTACATGGACTAATATTATATGCATAAAAAAGTTCTGTAGCAGCAATCTGCAATAACAACATTCAGGTACAAAAAAAATATAATTTGCTATTGCTGGTTCAAAGCAATTATTGTAGTTCACAATTTCAGTAATTGCATATACTTCAGGATAAATAAGTGATTTTGAGAGATACGTACATTTAAATGTGCAAGAATTATCAGAATAACAACATCATCATACAGGTAAAAAAATTTTGTCTTCTTGATTTGGTCGAATTTCGACCACTGGGCGACCACTAGTTCTTATAAAATCGCTATGATATGCAGGTTTCCTCACGATGTTTTCCTTCGCCGTTATAGTGCGTGGTGATTGATTATCAATACACATGACTCCGAAGAGTCAGAGGTGTGCTCTGGGATTCGAAACTGCCACCACCGAGAAGTTATTTACTCACCCCTTTTTCCTAGATGGGGTTGGCAATGATTCGCCTGGTATCTGGACATCCACAATATATTTTTTATAAATAGTATAAATTATTCTGCTCATGAACCAACTGGGCAGGAATATTTCTGTTTTACAAATACTGGAATACAATTCGTTATTCTTATAAAGAACTCTCAGGATTGAAATTTTCTTGACGCTCTTTTCCTTAATCATGAAGCGACCAGCCACAATTTAATTTGCCAAAGTTAATTCAACATGTAATAATGCATTCACTAATTTCGTACATTACAAAAGTTATAGTCCCATTTTGAGTCTCATAAACTATTAATAAACTAAAAATAGTCCAAATCTAATTCCGAATATCACTAAAAAACGTTACTACAATAACTCATTACTCATTGAAACGTAGCCAAAATGAGGATCATAAAACGATCAAAGGCCTGTTGTAACAGTATGTACAAACACTTGGACGATCATAAATCATAATGTATTCCGATATTGAGACTTCTTGCATTTCCTTGATGCACATAAATATCGGTTGTTAAATTAACGACATGCTTGGAGCTGTACATCATCCAACAGCTTTATCCAGAACTCTATACTTATTCGAAAGGTTCTCGAATAGAGGCCATGTATTGGCAAGCGAAGCATCAGTTGTCTTCTTTTTATTGCAATACAATACGAGACCAACATGCCATTCGCCTTATGGTAAGCGATATGACCGCTCATGTACAGAGGCAAAACCAAACAATGAACTACAAAGCAATGCTTGGCATTTCATTACACTCCCCGTCCTGAGATATAAGATATTAAGTGTAATTATGGCCAGTAGTTATTTTGGCTACTGTGTCCTTTAACCAGAACACAAAAGTGCATTTATACTACTAGTTGGCGGGAGAAATATACATTGTGGTGGCAGTAAAATCTGCCTATAATGTGGAAAATTGGCGAAGGTTGCTAGAAGACTAAAGTTAGAAGACTTAGTTGCTAAGGAAATTCTTGGAGGAAGTCTGTGTCGAGCAGCGGACTTTTTTATGGCTCAAGACAGAGATATTATCCAACCTAAAGCGTGGACTAAAAGGCCGATAGTCACTACATACATTATCTTCTCGATAATCATTAAGAATGGGAAAGGAACTGCTCCAATAATTGAAATATTCACTCTTAGCTTCTACTGCAATTGCCTGATACGGCGAATGCTCTAAAAAATTTTACAACTTTTTCAAGCTTATTAGCCGTTAGCCTCATAGCCACTATATCCAATGCAAGGAATTTACTGATTTATATTTATCTTCACCATAGTTTAAAACAGATTGAACTTGTGTTTATATGTCCCACTACGGGGTTTGAATCCAAGAGGCGTGCCGTAGAATATATTCAGTACGCCGCGCTGACGCAAACTTTAAGTAGTCCTTAGACGATACGTGTGACGTCATGTCACGCTAAAAATAATATTGCCTTTGTGTTACATATTTTAAATTTAGCGCCTTTTTGATGCGTACCATAGAGTGCAACAGTCACTTGTTTATTGTTACTACTTTTTGTTTTCCTCTGTGCTCTCTGTCTCTTTTGCAATACGCATCCATATACCATAAGTGTCTTTGTAAATCCTCAAGTGATAATATATCAGTTATAATCTTTCAAATAATAGTTTCATTTTACAGGTTATGGGCCCAGCACGTTATGATATTGGAAGAATATACAGATTCAGCAAATAGTTTTGAAATTGCATATAACTTCACTTTGCATACCGGCGGCACATCGACCTTTCGAGAAAATCATGGGTTCGAACAATATGACCCTGATAGAAAGATTGACCGGCAGAGATAATTTTGCAAGCTGGAAGTTTGCAGTCAAGACGTATTTAGAACATGAGGATTTGTGGGACTGCGTATCAGGCACCGGTGAGATTGATCCAAAGATGGACGTCAAGGCAAAGTCAAAATTAATACTTCTAGTGGATCCCATTATTTACGTCCACGTTCAGGAAGCAAATAGTGCCAAGGAAGTATGGGAAAAGCTCTGCAAAGTTTTGATGACTCGGGCTTAACACGTCGAGTTGGATTATTACGAGATCTCATAACGACAACACTTGAAAATTGTCAGAGCATCGAAGAATACGTAAACAAAATCATGACAACAGCACACAAGCTTCGGAACATCGGGTTCAAGGTCGACGACGAGTGGCTAGGAACGTTATTACTAGCTGGACTCCCGAATGAATATAAGCCCATGATTATGGCTATAGAAAGCTCAGGTGTCGCTATAACAGCAGATTCAATTAAAAGTAAACTGTTACAGGAAGTCAAAAATCATGATTCAGGTGTATTTTTCGTGAACAAGAGCACGTTTAGTAAACAACCGTTCAAACAGAATAAACAAACAAAAGGGCCAAGATGTTATGCTTGTAACAAGTATGGACATGTAAGCAAATACTGTAAAGTGAAGAAAAACAAGAAACCAACTGATAACTCTTTTGTAGCCGTTTTTTCAGCCACAAACAGCTATGATTCCGGGTGGTATGTAGATTCAGGTGCGGCAATGCATATGACAATGAATAAATCTTGGATTTATGATGAAAAACCACCACCAATCAAAACCATCCGAGTAGCCAACAACAAAGAGCTGCGAGTTGAGTCCTGTGGTAAGGTGAACATTCATGTCAACAGTAAAAATGGATCTACAAACAGAATACAGGTAACAGATGTCCTTTATGTACCTGAGTTATCAACTAATCTTCTCTCAGTCAGTAAGATTGTCAGTAATAAATGCAATATAAAGTTTGACAGTAAAGGTTGTTATCTGTTTAACAAAGAAGATGTAGAAGTAGCAATGGCAACACTTGTTAATAATATGTACAAGCTGAATGTTGTCTCCGTCCAAGCATTTTTGTCAACTACTAATGAGTTTTATCTCTGGCATCAGCGACTAGGTCATCTGAACTACAATGACATGAAGAAGCTGAAAGACCACACTGAGGGTGTGAAAATATCTCAGAACAGCGAACTAACCTGCATACCGTGCATCAAAGGAAAACAGGCAAGGTCATCATTTCCAAGTGAAGGTTCTAGAGCAAGTCAACTGCTTGAAATCATTCATTCAGATATATGTGGACCTATGGAGGTGAATTCTCTCGGAAATGCAAGGTATTTTCTCACTTTCATTGATGATTTCTCTAGAAAAGTGTGTGTTTTTACTATCAAATCAAAGTCAGAATGTCTAGATAAATTTAAGGAATATAAATCCTATGTTGAAAATAAACTTAATACTAAAATCAAGACACTCCGAAGTGATAATGGTACTGAGTATATAAATAAGAACTTTAATGACTATTTAAAGTTACATGGAATTAAACACCAAACATCTACACCATATACTCCAGAGCAAAATGGTCTCTCAGAGCGCATGAACAGAACTTTACTTGAAAAAGCCAGATGTATGTTAATTAATGCTAATTTACAGAAATCTCTATGGGCAGAGGCAATTAGAACTGCTGCATACATCACTAACCGTTCACCGACGCGAGCACTGAACTATAAGACACCAGAGGAAGTATGGAGTGGCTCTAAACCTGACTTGAGTCACATGAGGATATTTGGCTGTGAAGCTATGATGCATATACCTAATGAAAAATTGAAGAAATGGGACTCCAAGTCATGTAAGATGATTTTTATAGGATACTGTGAAGATAGCAAAGGGTACAGACTACTTGATCCCAAAACAAAGACAGTAACCAAAAGTAGAGATGTAGTGTTTCTAGAAAATTCCATCAAAACAGATACAATACCAGTTACCTTATCTGACACTGAAAACCAACAACATGTAAGTAGAAACAGTCTATCTGAAAGCAGTGATTGTAGTACAGACTTGTCTACACATACTGCAGTGAATAAAAGTGATGATGATGATGACGAGGAATATGTACCTGAGCAATCAATTGAAATGCCCCAGACCTCAAACATGACACTCCGTCCTCGTAACCGACCAAAATCAACCATTGAACCTAAGTCCTATCTATGTATGGCCGATGTACCACAGACATATGAAGATGCAATTTCCTCTGAAGACTCTGAATTGTGGATAAAGTCAATTAAGGAAGAATTGCAGGCACATGAGGACAATGGTACCTGGCAGCTGGTGAAGAAACCAGACAATGTGAGGCTATTAGACTGTAAATGGGTATTTCGTGTGAAAAATGAACCAACAGGCCCTAGGTACAAATCCAGACTGTGTGCCAAAGGCTTTGCCCAGAAGAGTGGCATTGATTACACTGAAACATTCTCTCCGACAGTCAGATATGACTCCATCCGCTTAATGCTGTCTATTGCAGCTGAGAAATGCATGACTATAATGCAATTTGATATCAAAACTGCTTTCCTTTATGGTGAATTGCAAGAGAATATATATATGAAACCTCCTAAAGGACTAGATGTTGAAAACAACATGGCTTGCAAACTTATTAAATCCCTATATGGATTAAAACAAGCACCACGTTGCTGGAATGCAAAATTTAAATCAGTTTTGAATAAATATGGCTTTGAGAACACTCATGCTGACAAATGTGTATATGTGAGTTCTAATAGGGAAACTCAAGTATATCTTTTACTTTATGTGGATGATGGACTGTTATGTTCTACAAGTTCAACTATAATAACTGAAGTCCTGAATGATCTTAAGAATGAATTTGATGTCAAGATTTGTAAAACTTCTAATTTTATTGGTATGCAGATAGAGCAATATAAGGATTATATTTTCATACACCAAAGAAAATACATTGAACAACTGCTGTCAAAATTTGACTTGGATAATACTAACCCTAATAGTATACCAGCTGATCCGCATGTTACATTACAGAAGAGCACAATGCTTGAGAATGAAAAATATTTCCCTTACAGAGAAGCAGTAGGATCGCTTATGTTTGCTGCCATAGTCACCAGACCCGACATTATGTATGCAGTGAGCACTGTTAGCCGCTTTCTCAACAGCTATGATCAAAATCACTGGAATGCTGTCAAGAGAATTTTTAAATATTTAAAAGGGACACTGCATTTTGGACTCTGTTTCAGGTCAAATGAAAGTTATACTCTGGAATCCTATTCTGATGCTGATTATGCCAATGATCCAGTAACAAGGCGATCAACCACCGGGTATGTCTTCATGAAAAACGGAGCAGCCGTGACATGGAGCAGTCAACGACAAACAACTGTCGCATTATCTACCACCGAGGCCGAGTTCATCGCGTCATGCTGTGCTACCAAAGAAGCTCTCTGGGTTAGACAATTATTGTTAGATATAGGTGAATTTAAACAAAATTGTATAATACTTAATATTGATAATCAGAGTGCTATTTGTTTAATTAAAAATTCAGAATATCACAAGAGATGCAAGCATATTGACATCAAATATAATTTTGTAAAAGAAAAGTATGCTCAAAAGATTATTGATCTCAAGTATATTAGTACTGATAATCAGTTAGCTGATATTTTTACAAAACCTTTGTCTAAAGTTAAGTTTGAGTTCTTTAGAAATAAATTAGGTTTAGTTGAAAACCCAAAAGAGTTTAACTGAAACTAAGAATTGTTTTAGTTTATTTGTGTGTTTATTGTGTTGATTTAGTTTTCAACTGTTTGAGATATTGTTTTATGTTTAAAGTTTTTTTTTGTGCACTCGACTAATGTAATAACATGTAATGTGACTGTAATAATATAGTAATATGCACATCATGAATATTAACTTATACTACATAAGTAGAAAAAGGCTAAAATTTAGAGGGAGTGTTACATATTTTAAATTTAGCGCCTTTTTGATGCGTACCATAGAGTGCAACAGTCACTTGTTTATTGTTACTACTTTTTGTTTTCCTCTGTGCTCTCTGTCTCTTTTGCAATACGCATCCATATACAATAAGTGTCTTTGTAAATCCTCAAGTGATAATATATCAGTTATAATCTTTCAAATAATAGTTTCATTTTACACTTTGGTAAAACACTAGCAACCTCTATATGTGTTAATTTATGTACTACCAAAAAATTACCGTAGGGACCCCTAATAGTAAGCATAATGAGGTCAAAATATAATATTAACTGGTGAAAAAGGAATACGATTTTCTCTCACCGATCGGAAAAAATATGCTGTCCTTTTAATTAATTGCAATGAATAGCGAGACGCGTATGCCGTTCACCTGATGGTAAGCGATACGACTGCTCATGTACAGTAGCAAAACCAAACAACACTTTGAATTACAAAGCAATGCTTGGCATTCCACTGCGCTCGCCATCCTGAGACATAAAATGTTAAGTCTCAATATGCCCAGTAATTACTCTATCTACAATGTACTTCAATACGAAACATAACAATGCATTTACACTGCTGTATGATGGGAGAAATAAACGTTGCGGTGATACCTGCCCAGGCAGCCTCTCACATATGAGAAACCTACCACCAATAAAAGTAGTCTGTCCTCATACACAAGGTAAAACTGACAGCCTCCGTGGCACAGTTGGTTAGAAGCCGGCTGTGAAACGAGAGGCCGCGGGTTCGATTCCCGCACCGAAACAAATATTTGTGTGAACCAAACATTGATATACAAAAATGGAACCAAAGTTATTTTTGTTGGGTTTTGGGGTTTGTGAGACCGAAAATTCTCATGTAGGTTCTGATACCCACGACACAAGACACGATCTTAGTGTGGGTTCAGGACTATGTATGTGACTATTGGGTGTATTTATTTTTGAAAAAACTACAGCGCGACACAAGAAAGTGTTGCAGTTGTGGTTTGAACTGGCAGTATGACAGCTTTAATACGACAATCCTACCACGAATATTTGGTAAAGGTTGATTATCCCCTAGTGAAAACGATTAAGACTGTCAACAATCGACATAACTATGCTGGTCATATACACAGGCTGATCTGTAACGCGACAATTCCGTGGGTCACTAATGCGCACCCTGTATAATAATGCTATCCATGCAAATTCTGCATTCAAATAAATGAACGAGGTGAATGACCTTTTGTGCATTCAGTGCATCGATTGGCCTGCTGTACATGTTTAAAGCACTTCAGTATGCGGTTGACTGCGATAAAAATAAAATATATATACTCAAATATAATAAAGAACCTATATGTATAGTTTGTATCAGAAACTGCTAGTTGCTATGAAATAGTTAAGGAATATATTTACGCGAATGTTACACATTGAAATAAAACTATTATTTACGGATTTTATCGAGGATTTGGTTTCAGTCCGTTCCGTGACCATAAAAGCCGTAAAGTAATCCAAACGTCATGAAGTTAAAAAATCTAAAAATCAATCCAAATCTGCCATAAAGTCCGTAAAAATAGTTTTATTTCAAATTATAAATGTCTTAGACAGGGTACTATTTTGAGTAAACAAAAAAGCTATCAAGCTCGCCTTTCCTTTTTATAAGGAGGCCGATAGGGGTATGTTAGTGTCACTGGCCTTCCAGCCCGGTACAATGCGGATAATGCAGCCGAACTAAGTCCCTAGCAAATCTAACACCAGTATACCAAAAACCCCGCAGTGACCGTTGCGCGCAATTCGGAGGATACTGGGTACTTCGAGGCGAGAAGCGTCTTTGAAACATGGTACTGACTCTGCACGTGATATGTCTGTGTTTAAGATAATACTCGATTCGATTCGACTCGATATATTTGGAACCGAACCTAATTACTCTGCAGACTGTACCCGGCAGGCTCTGCTCTTTGCTAAGCTACAGCCCATTGCTTTTGCAAATCTTGAATGCAATAGACAGATCTGTATCAGCCCATATATGTACGTCCCACTGCAGGGCACGGGCCTACTCTACAATCGAGAGTACGGTTGAGAGTGGTTAGGCCATATAGTCCACCACGCTGGCCTAGTGCGGGTTGGCGGACTTACATACTATAGAAATTCTTTTAAATCGCTATAGTATGCAGGTTTCCTCACGATGTTTTTCTTCACCGTTTTAGTGCGTGGTGATTGACTATCAATACACACATGACTCCGAAATGTCAAAGGTGTGCCCTGGGATTCGAACCCGCGACCACTGTGAACATGTTGGCAGCCGCGTCTAGTCCGTTTACCAACAGGCCACCACGCACTTTCAATAGACAGATGGATAACTCAAATTTAAATTTCGAATACATGACTTACTTTAACATGCTTAAGTCATTATTCTGACCTTTAACATGAATCCAAATTTATGTGAATCGGTCTTACCCTTAAAACCGATTGTTACCAGGCAAACTTTGTCTTAGGTACTAATAAACTTATGGATCTAAATACAAATAAACACAAAAATAAATAATACAGCAGTAACTTATAGCTAACAAAAAATCAAGATAATTACCAACACGAGTGACAACTGCATGCTCTTCTTCACAATGCGACGGTTGAAGAGTTTGTTCATGTCGACACAATAATTAAATAGACGGCGCGCAACCTAAGCCCCGCGCGCTACTAACCTACAAAAACATATTACCCGCGTTTTTTAATCGATTCGCGACGCGACCACCGCTTTTTTAATTGTATGTATAATTCATTGTTGTAGGCTGTACACATTCCCTCAAAATTTTTCTGAAATTTTAATGATAATGTGAATTGTTTTCATAGACTTTTTGGTTAATAGGATGTTTGTGTGTATAGCAAGAGGTAAACATTGTTTGTAAGTTGCCAATAAATGACGATTCTGCCTCTTATATACGTCCCATTGCAGGGCACGGGCTTCGTCAACTTTTGAGAGTTCAATTGAGAGAGGTTAGGCTATAGTTCGGATCGTTGGCCTAGATGGCACCACGTGGGTTGGCGGAATTTATGTTTCATAGAAATTATTGAAATCTCTATAATATGCAGATTTCTGTACTATCTTTTCTTCACCAATAAAGTGCGTCGAAATTGACTATTATTATTCACATGACTCCGAAAAATAAGAGGTGTGCTCTGGGATTTGAACCTGCGACCACGTTGTCGATGGCACACAATTTGTTACTAGTAGTAACTACTACTACCCAAATCGTAGAAATGACTTGGTTTAAGCACTTTAAGAATGGCACGATGAAAAAAGGAAAGGAGTTCAAATTGTTAGGCGTCTAGTAATCGCATGAATCTAAAAGCGACAGCTGTTGATATACCTACTAGAGGGGACACTGCAAACAAAATGTTTGTAACAAAAATGAACGGTACCGTACCACTCCTACTGTTTCTGTCTCTCTCACGCCTACGCAATAACATAATCTTCCCTCTCACTTCGCTGGGTTCCCGTGTGCACGCACACAAGAATCCCGTACCAGTACAATGCGCAAATTTTATTCCCAATGTCCGCTCTAGTATAATACCTCAACGGTGACAGCAAAGCTATGAACCAATAGTCTAAGATCCCGCCATACATCGACCTTCACCGAGATGTTTATTTGATGAAACCTATTTTATATGCAATTTAATATGTCAATAAATATATTGTATATGGGTTGCCTTGCAAATTTCAGTCCAGAATACGATTAATTAATTATTAAAATAAAAAAAAATTTTTTTACACATTTCACCTGTTTGATTATTAAACAAATTCTATACCAATCGAAAGTATGAAACCCATAGAATATGTAAACGTTAGGTTGCCTATTTTTTTCCGGTCACAACCCTCAGGTTGCCAGGTATAAACAGGTAAATCGCTACTAGCATTTTGCGCCGGTCTGATTATTGAATGGAAATTAAATGAAAATAAAGATCATTTTATTATGAACACGGTGGTATAGGGTTGCCTGCGAAAAATCAGTCCCGAATTGCGGTTGTCGAATTTAGAAAAGTGAAATATTGCTCCGAGTGACACAGCATAGCAGCTGTTCGAAGTCCGCTCATAGAGAAAGAGGGTGCGCATGCTATTTATTCTTGAGAATGAAAAGGACAGCGATAGACTCGTATATGCTGTGTTCTGTGTTACCTGGCAACCTGAGGGTTGTGACCGGAAAAAAATAGGCAACCTAACGTTTACATATTCTATGGGCTTCATACTTTCGATTGGTATAGAATTTAATAATCAAACAGGTGAAATGTGTAAAAACATTTTTTTTTTAATAATTAATTAATCGTATTCTGGACTGAAATTTGCAAGGCAACCCATATACAATATATTTATTGACATATTAAATTGCATATAAAATAGGTTTCATCAAATAAACATCTCGGTGAAGGTCGATGTATGGCGGGATCCTATACTACAACGAACGACCACCTTGTGAAAGCAACTTTCCTCTGCGGTTTTTTCGATCTAAGTTTTCTTACACAATGCAGCAGATAGTACTGTTCAGTCTAAATTATCTACGAGCGGTATAATATCGTTATATTAAATTTCTATACCACCATAATTATACCATACAGACTAAACACGAAACGTATGGGTCACTTTGACGGGTTTTTCACTATTATGTATGGGGTAGCTTGTATTTTTATCAACCAATTTTAATAAAAATCTCGCAATACTAAAACAGTTAGCGAACTTTAAATACCATATTAGTTCTCACAAATCGCTTTGGTATGCAGGTTTCCTCACGTTGTTTTCATTTACTGTTTTAGTGCGTGGTGATCGACTATCAATACACACATGACTCCGAAAAGTCAGAGCTGTGCCCTGGGATTAGAACCCACTACCACCGTTCATATTGGCCGCATCTAGTCCATTACCAACAGGCCACCATGCACATAAAAGAGTATAACTTCCCATGCCTTTAAGCTTACCAATTTACGGCTGGTGTCTATATTCTATCTGTCTTTAATAAGAGGTTAGAATAGCTGCCATTACTATCTCGATACAATACTATGCTTCATTGAACAAAGATATATATATACAATTATATTGCCTAGTTATGTATAAATATATGCACCATATCTATATCTCTATATTTTTATTTACTGAATCATAAAATGCAAAAATATATCTAATGAAATCTCCATTTAAAGATACATAAATTATAGAAACCGGCCATCAGAATACTATCGAACTGTGGGTAACCAAGGTTACTCTGAGTAAGCAACCCCGTTTACTTCCAGTGTAAAATAAAACCAAGAAACTTGCATAATCGCTAAAACGAAACACCAGAACCGAACATAAACTGGCTAAATGATAGCCGTGGGATGGAATGGTGCCGCTGTCGTCGCTTCCAAGCCGGCATAATTGTGTAACCACTTCAGATAAATGTTAACAAAAAATAAATACTGGAGATACGCCGACGGAATCGTTCAAATCTCTCACCGTTTCAATTCTGTTGGTGTTATTTGTACGTGTACGCAGTTGGACTGGCTAGTTTAATGTGTCGGATCGCATCCCTTGGGATTTTTGTGTTTTTACGTCATTGTATACTGTAGGTTTTGATGGATATTTATGGGTTTAAAGGGACGGAGTGGGAGAAAATTGGATTGTAAGTTTAAACTTTGTCTTGGTAATATAATTTATTTTAGCCAAGTAATTAGTATAAATTACTATGTGACAATAGTTGTTCATGTGGTCGAAAATGTGTCGGGAGCATTCTGAGGTAACACCGAAAATATTCTTTTTCCAAATTATTTTTGATAGCATATCTGGAATTGTTAAGTTCGTCAACCGCTTCCGAACATAGACGCACACAAGTAAATAAGTGCATTACCGACTGAAACTTTCAGCAACTTCGTAAAGTAGAATACCCATTTATGGTATCGGTAAAAAAATATAGCTGATCTTGATACCGATACTGCTTAAAATTTAATATAGCATTTTTTATGGTTTGAGCGTAAACGTTGTCCTATGGACGACAATTTTTATAATCGTAATATTTTACATTTTATTATAGCCGAGAACAAAAAATATTTTTATTTGACTTCAAGTTCATTTTTCAAGAACTCCGGGCCTAGGTTGCAATTATGTTTATATTTATTGACAATATATATATTTTTCCGTTACAAAAAGTAGGTTTCATTGATGGACAGAAATCTCCGCAACGATATTTTCATAGTAGAATGGTAATAAATTCCTTTAAAGAATACAGATTTACGAATTTAGAAAGAAGGGTGAGGTGGACGGTCTACCTAACCGAACATGTTTAACAATTAGTTGCGTTTGGCAGCGCGGTTGTAAATCGCAATGTTAGTGTTGTCAGCCTGCCAAAGATGTATTTTAAGCGACGAAGGATAAGGAACATTTACGAGGAATATTATGTTATTGCCTTTATTCTATTGATTATTACGATTGGCAAGAGGAATGTAAATATACGTGTAAGCGCTCCAGTCGCTATGTATTCTGATGCAAGAACTGTATGAACTCATAGTTAAAACAATTGTAAGACATGCTTTATTTTATTAAGAATCAGAAATTAACTTTTAGTTAAAGAAGTTCTATATTATGCTTTATTTATTTCGAATCGAAATCGAATAAGCTTTGTTCCTATGTTCTTCAAACAAACATCTTAACAAAAGCTAGTATTTAACTCTGCATTAATTTGACGATTAATTTTAATTCTAGAATATTCAACACTAAAAAATCTTTCAACAGTCTACGTGGCACAGTTGGTGAGACTCCGAATGTGAAACGAGAGGCCGCGGGCTCAGTCCCTGAATCAAGACAAATTAATGTTTGTGAAGTCCAGAAGCATTTATGTATATATCGGTCTGCGTGTTTGTGAGACCAAAAAGTCTTCCGTAGTTCCTGATATCCACGACACTAGACTTAATGATCTTAATGCGGAGTTAGGATTATATACGTAACTGCTGGGTTTATTAATTAATTAATTGAAGTATTTTAATTTCCGTGAAAAAAATCTAGGTATTTCTTTGCTATTTTTCCATTTTCTATATTAAAATGTGTTTTCATGTTAATACATTACCAGTAAATAAATATTTAAATCTCGGGTTTTGATAACTCACATAGTGTACCCAATTATATTTCCTACTCCCTTACCATTCCTCTAAATTTATTCCCTTATTATTCTACAAGTCGATAAATTGGATAAATTGGTCGGATATCGCCCACGCGATCGGATCACGAATGATTTAAATGTTTTCATTACACCGCTCCGTACTTCATACGTGGAACTGGCTTTATGTCCTACACTTTAGCTCTTGTTTGTTGGTACTGCGTCTTACTTATAGATCAAGAGCCCGTAACCGCCAGACTTTCAGAATCAAATATTACTCTATCTTCAAACTTTAACATAAAGTAATTTTGTCAGCGTTATAGTATAAAAGCTGAATTTATATAGTTTATTAATTCAACTATAAACAAATATTTCCTTGGTATTCAGATACTTTTGATGGTTCTGTCATCTGCATGCAAGGGCAGACAAACTTTCGGCTTTTATAAAATAACGAATGTCTGGCGGCCACGGGCTCTTGTTCTAAAAGGTAAGCTAAGGTAAATGTATCCACCGACACGAGATGTCTTTTTTCGACTACAATAATTATTAAGTCTAATTGTAGTCACAAAAAAATAAAAAGCCAACATCACGCGGTGTTCCCAGGCGGTCACCCATCCAAGTACTGACCGCGCCCGACGTTGCTTAACTTCGGTGATCGGACGAGAACCGGTGTATTCAACGTGGTATGGACGTTGGCGATTGCTAAATCGAATTTATCTTAGTGTATTTCAGATGATTATCGTTTTTTTCATTCCAATTCATACTTATTTGGAAAGCACTACCCTGAATACTAGATGAAATTTCAATACCAGCAAAAAGGTTTGTTTTAAAACGATTTCCTAAACAATTCTATAAATTCAGAAAAGTGTCGTCCACGTAATCGAATCCCAGACCTAATGTCTCCCAAGCAGACTAACACTCAATTAGCTTTTGTAAACTAGGTGTTATAGCTAGCCCTTGTATCAATATTTGTGCGTGGAATCAACGCGGACATTACTCATAGTGGCGGCGCGAAGCCGATGTTTCCGCGCCTCATCGACCAATCATAAACAGGAAGAGTTTGCGTAACAAGCGGGATAGAGGTATATTGATTATACTAAGAAACCATTATATTATTTTGACTATAATAGAAAAACGACATTCGTCGTGCCAATTCGTTTTGGGTCATTTCTTCTACTGTTTGTTGTTAACTGTTGCAAAATGTTTCGAATTGGTGGTGGAAATTAACGATTTTAAATATGCTGTCATAAGTATCCGCCCCGTGACCACGAAAGCTGTAAAGTAATCGAAACGTCGGGAACTCTAAAAACGTAAAAATTAAACCAAATCCGCCATAAAATCCGTAAATAATAGTTTTATTACAATGTGTAGCATTCGCGTAAATCTAAGAAACCATTATGCTGTCATAAGTGATTTGGATAAAGAATATTTTCGGTTTTTTATTGCTAAAAGTGGCGAAACGAGCATGCCGTTCGCCAGATGATATGTGATAGGACTGCTTATGCAAAACAGTAGCAAAACCAAAAAACGCCTTAAATTACAAAGCAATGCTAGGCATTCCACTGCGGTCGCCATCCTGAGACATAAGATGTTAAGTCTCAATATGTCCAGTAGTTACTCTGGCTACAATGTCCTTCAAACCGAAACACAATGGTGCATTTCTGTGCATTTCAGTCTCATTGTTTTGACAACAACACTCACGGCTACAGAAGATAATATAGTTTTTATAGAGACCAGGCGATAAAATCAATACAGTCTTTATAAGATATAATATTAAGAGTTTATTGAAGTTCGTTAGTTGACCCAATTACTCGTATATAAGCTTGATCTGCCGGATATAATCAAGAAGGCACGACATAAACTGGGAAAGCAATACACTTAAATAAATCTGTATAGGAGGAGGCGGCTACAATAATATCCTAGATAGTTATAATATGAAGAATCAGTGTTAAATACACAGAGTTTACATCAAAAACAAACAATTTAAAATCCACAGTTTATCCCCAGACACAATAAACTAGTTACCAAATCACAGATCTGTGAAATAATGGAAGCACTGGCGCCTGAATCCCCGCAATGTTTCGTGGTTAGATCACTCAAAGATGTACATAATAAGATATTTATCGATAACGCCGAGGCCAACTGTAGAGCCGAAACAATAAGTGCAGTTTTGAATCCAAAATCACACACTTCAAACTTTTCAATATATTAATTGTGATACTAATAGTACCACTGTTTCTCCTTCGCTTATATCCATCCAAAGGCTGTCTGGTAGAGATCGTTCAGAGCGATAAGACCGCCTTTTGTACTTTGGTATTTTATTTCTAATCCCGGGTCGGGAAAAGTCATATCGGATTTTTTTATTCATTATGTCTATTATATTCTAGTCCGGAGTCAGGAATTTATGCCCGATATGGCGATAGGATCCCCCTATGACATGGTAGGACGGAACATACAAGGGGAAATGTAGGTGGCTTGGCATTTCTGCCTACCCCTCCTGGGAAAAAAAGCTTTAATTATACAAATACTATTTATTACATTAATATATAAAAGAGTTTGTATATGAATGTAATAAATAGTATTTGTATAATCTTATATACTTCGCACTGACCTACTCTACAATCCACAGACCGATTGATTGAATATGCCGTATATTAAAATATATGTGTATATATGGCTGGCTTAGTGCGGGTTGGAGGAATTTGCATATCATATAAAATCTTACAAATCGCTATAGTATGCAGGTTTCCTAACGATGGTTTTCTTCGCCGCTATATGGCGTGGTGATTGACTATAAAAACACAAATGACTCCGAAAATTCAGAGGTATGCCCTGGGAATTGGACCTGCAATCATTGAAACATGCTGGCAGCCGCGTCTTGTCCGTAACCAATACGCCACGACGCACTAACAAGGAAATAAATTATCTGTCTCTGACTGTTCTTTTTTTTCAGTGTCCCTAAAGGGAAGAACTTCAGGTTTTAACTACTGGTACTGTTGATATTGACTTACAATAATTAAAGTGGAAGGTTTGTGAACGGGATAGCCATTAACATCATAATCGGTAGCGGTGACTTCAACAATAACAAAATGAGTGTTCCGTTCAAACCAATAATAATGAGCTAAACACAGATGCATTTGGGTCGTCCATTAACGTTACAATAATATTTTGTCAATATGCGGATGTTTTCGTCCGGTCGGAAATTGATTTACATCTCTGGAACATTACCAACTTATCGGCGTATTCAACTGAAGAAATAAGCAATGGAAGCAGAGGCGGCTCATCCGAAAGAGCGCTGGTGCAGTGCACTCCCACCAATATTACATACTTAGCTAATTTAATAATTTGTATATATTTATAATACATAAATCCTTACATTACATTCTTTATATTTTACTACGCCTATAATAAGTATATTATATTTAATATAAAGGTACATGAAGCGTCAATTTGTAACGAGTGGAGCGCCAGCGATTGTGCTCCTATGAAACGAAGTTTAGTACGACTCGTATATAGTACTGTATTCAATGAGTGCGAAAGAGAGCTACGACTCGCGCTGACGCGTGAAACAAAAGATATCGTATGAGAAATTAGCGTAATCTGGAGCGCCGCTCACGCGTCACTCAGTTAATTCGCAGTTTTTTTTTTAAATAAGTATTAAAAATAGTTTGTACGCTTAATCAATTCCATTTCTGATTTTCACAAGAAAGAAATAGATATCTTCGCACGCCAAAAAGATCGGCGGCAAATATAATAAATAGTAAGCTCTAGTTTTTCAATTCGTTTTTTTGTGAACCGCCATCAAAAAATATTACGAGCCGCCTCTGAATGGAAGCATAAACCGTACGGGCTTATCGTATGTTATAGGTACTTCATTCTTTCAAAAGCTCATTTATAAAGAAATAACCAATATAATAATACACCCAACAGTCACATGCATAGTCCTGCCCCCACACTAAGATCGAGTCTTGTATCATGAGTATTGGAAACTTTGGGAGACATTTTAGTATTACAAACACCCATACCCGAAACAAATACTGTGGATCACACAAATATTTATCAGTGCTAGAATCGGAGCCCCGGCCTCACGGTTGACAGTCGGCGTCTTACCAATTACGCCAAGGAGGCTGCCAAGTATCTTTTCACTAAAGGGAAAGGCAGAGCTGATGCAAAAACAAAGCTATTTCTACACGTAATACGTAAGTTTCCTGTTAGACAGTGGTATTACAGAGCTGATATTGTTAGAGCTACTCTGTTTTCAGTCTTGACTAAGTATGAATGGGCCCCCTCGTCCCGGGCGGTACTAATGGCTCACATAAAATCGCCAAGAAGTTAAAAAATATATAACTTTATTGTAGCCTTCATTACATACATTGCCACTTAGAAGTAACATTTAGACGTTTGTTTTGTGCTTGTTGCTTATACATATGTGGCAATAGTTCCATCTCGGGTCAAATCAAACAAAAATCATTTGTATAATCTTCAATATACGTCTCTTATATTCATTTTCATTTCGTTGTTAGTTCAATCTTCCATCGCGTCTTCCAGACTCTTCTCGCTTATTCCGCCCTTTCATACTTCTAAATCTTAATCATGCATCATCAGTCAGGATATGCCCACTACCCTCACTGAGTTATGACGCCACACATCCACTATATATTGAAATCTATAGACTGATAATATTATATCAAATGCCATAATATAAATAATATAATAAAATCGCAGTGTTAAACATTTGTTGCGTATAACGATCATGAGCAAGATCGCCATGCCCACAACCTTTATCGAAGGCTGGATCCGCCCTTGCATCTCTTTCACACAAACCACGTGCTATACCAGTCATTAGTCTAACGTTTCATTCTACTCATCTTTCTTCAGAACATTAATTTGCTATATAAATAAATAGCGACGATAATTCAATTCAAAAATACACAATGCAAGATAAAGAGTTCAAAATCCATCTATTCGTATACAATCATGCAATAAACAATGGTTCCTTTCAACCCAACGCTCCACGTATTAACACATCTTCAACTAATGTTAATTTTTGTGAATGTTTGTGGTTTCTGTAAACATGGCGTTAATATCTTCAGTTTTGATGTTTATTAGTTTTGATGCAGTTGTATAATCACATCGTAGATGTTGAATGTGTTATTGATGAATGCGGGGAAATATTTTGATTAGGATTATATTTAGAGTAATGCTTCGTGGAATTTAATTAGTAATCTAATTTGCATGAATTAATATCTTCTCTCTCTCAGTCGGACCCTCATTATTGAGGATCGTGACCCTCAATTATCTTTATGAATTATTTCCATCAGCTTCGTTCTTCTGCCTGATGTAGTGCTGCACTAATCTTGGGACCTTAAGCGCAATGGCAACCTGATCCACCCGTCGTTTGGGAATGCGAAGCTAGTCTAGGTTGACTGGCTCGCGTCTAACGAAAACTCCAAAGTATTTTAAATTTCTATCTAGGCAGGTTGCAGAAAGTTTTTGTCTTTTTTCGAGATGCACTTGGTTTAAGATGGACATGTTGGTTCGATGTGCCGTTCATGGTATTCTTAACATACGACACCAACACCACATGTCAAACCCATCCAACCTCTGTAATCATTTAAGAACTCTCAAATAAATATATTACCTACTTGATAAGAAAAGCAAGATTTCTGTAATATTCATATATTCACAGCTATCTTCCAGAGGGATAAGTTAGAGGTCAACAATAACACCCACAAAGTTAGTACCCCAAAATCAAACCATAGACTGAATTTTGAATTCATAATATCACTCGATCTATGGCAACTACCTGGCTGTCTTTTTTTGTTAATACAGCAATGGCGAGACGGACATGCCATTCTCTTGATGGTAAGCGATACGAGTCAAGACCGCTCATGGAGGGAAGCAAAACCAAACAGCACCTTGAATTATAAAGGAATACTTGGCATTCCACAGCGCTTGCCATCCTGAGACATAAAAAGTTTAGTCTCATTATGTTCAGTAGTTACTCTAGCTACAATGTTCTATAAACCGGAACACAACAGTGCATTTACACTTCAATTTGCGCTAATAATTTACACACCCACGCTCATTCCAATTAAACTTAATTACTACGTATCGATTGCTATGTTTGTAATATTTTACAGTCAATTTGTATTTTTACTCTTAATTCGTTTTAACATACATTATTATTACGCGCAAATGGCTCTGCTTTCATTATGCGCATTATTTCAAGAAGTTTATACATACCGCAATTAATGGCTGCATTTTCATTGGATAAGTAAATCAGATGAAAAGAAATAATAATAACAAATTATTTTTCGTCCTCTACAGTAAGGTGGATTGGGATTAATGAGTTTTTTTCTTTGAAAATAATTGAGATGTTGAAAGAAAGCGTAGGTCGTTTGTTTTTATCAAACAATATTTCAGATGCATACCAAAACCCACGCTTGAAAGTTAAACCCTGAACGAATAGGGAGGGGCGCCACAGGTGCAATCGACGACTCTGTTTTTGTATCCAATCCCAAAATGTGATAGAGGGCAGCACTATCACTATAACAAAGTTCAAGTCCCAGGTGTCTTAAATGAAACTCTATAGTTCAAATTATTCTACGAAATATTGAATTGACTGACCTGAAAACTTACTCAGAAATGTAGTGTTTACTTCCGTAAATATATGGAGTCAATAGCACATTATGACAAGGTGATTAATTTGAATACTCTGTTTTATATTTTTGCGTAATACTTCAATCAGAGCTCACTTCTTGTCTGCTCCGTTGTGGAAAATGACAATATTTAATCTTATCGGAAGTAGCAACATCAAGATTTTAAATAGAACAAGGATTAGGATACGCTTACAAAAATATTGCCAATTACTTTTGCATTTTGTCACTATGCATTTTCCGGGTAATAAAACATACATTTCTATACTAGTTGTTTTATTGTAATCATACGGATATAATCTTATGTAAATACTTATGATGAATAATTGGGCAGATACATTACTATAAATCCTAATTTTTGCAATATATTTAAACAATGAATCTGTGTGTGAATGAATGTGTTCTTCAGACTTCAATACATACATTCTAATATTTTTAAATTCTGCTGAAATTTTAAAATTGCTTCGATTAGTTAGAGTAAGTGAATCTTCAAGAAACATTTTTTTCAATATTTGATAATCTGGCTTTTATGAAAAAACAAAAACTGTGAATTGTGTTTCTTCCTCCCTTTTTCTATCTGGAGAAATGCCACTAACCTCCATGAATTTTTTTCGAAAGCATCTTAGTGTGAATGTCTATTAATTATTTAAAAAAAGCTTTGTTTGGAATTTTAGGGACATAAAAAAGGAGCACAGCCATTCCGTTTGGAGATATAATTACCTGGTCTTCAATTAACATTTCACCAAACAATTTATTGATATAGATAGAGCCATATGACAGCAGTTTTCTCTACAGCTGAATAGTATGAGACAATCAGGCACCATATTCCAACGGAAAATTGAATTGAATTCACAACTTAAATATAACTTTACATTCTGTATTTATCTCAGATCTGAGTGTGATACCAAAAAGTGTCACGTCCTTTCTGATACCCACAAGACTCGATCTTAGTGGGGGTCAGGGCTATGTACTTATGTTACTTGGGTTTGGTTTATGTTATTTGGAGTGTATTTATCTATATTTAAATTTATATTGAACATCAATTAACGATTTAACGCGTTAAGGAGAGAAATAGAACAGTATTGATAGGAAAATATAATATATTTTTTTGTATTGTATCAAACCCTAAAGGTCCCTCTCCTGGGCACGAGCCTCCTCTTCAATGGAGGGTACGATTGAGAGGGGTTAGGCCATATAGTCCACCACGCTGGCCCAGTGCGGGTTGACAATAATCTATTAAGTGATAAAAAAATACTTTAAAATGGTTACATTATTATTTAATTAAAACACATATCATTGTTTAATTAATATAAGAGAGTGTGATGATCAGGTTTTCAATTTTAATCGAACTATTTTACATTATCACAGTGGCAGGACTAATCTATTAAGTGATCACAATATTTTAAAACCTTCAATTTTAAATTTATGATATATACAATTGCCAACCTTATTTGTATTACAGGTAGAGGCGTTTTGGAATAAACAGTTCTATTCTTATCAACTTCTATGATTACTAAATTATTATTATTAATTATAAAGCTTTATGTGAAAATAAGTCTGAAGTAAATGTGTCATGACACAAGTTAAAAAAAATGAGTTCAGTTACTATTCTTTAACAGCAAAGGAAAACACAATGAAGAAATATGCATTCCACAAATTCTTTTCATTTTTCTCCTTTTCTTATATCCATCCTCTGGTTGTCTGTAAAACATTGCTTTTGAGCGATAAGACCGGCTTTTTACGGATTGTATTTGTTCAATTTTTTGTGTGCAGTAAGTTGTATATAAATTAATAAAGATATTGTCTTTTTTATACTTTTTTAAATGTAAAAAATTAAACTAAATTCGCGATAAAATCCGTAAATAATAGTTTTATTTCAATACTTTTTTGAATTTAGAAAAGGGTGGATGTAATACCTATAAATAAAACGATAGTCTCTTATAATAGCTTAATAAGACTTCATGTCTATGATATAAAGCTTTTCCGGCAGCAAACAGACAAATCCTTATCTACAAATATCGGAAAAAGGTAAATTCGTTTATTACATTTTACAGCATATATCAATACTTCACTAACGAAGCCGGGTGGTAAGTTAGTGAATACAGAAAAAAGTCAGTAAAAAATTTAGCAAAAAACGTGTGTATTTACCAACCAAATACGATGATAGTAAAAAATGACAAAAATAATTCGTTGCGTTTTTTGCTAGAATTTTATTTGCCGTGTGCCTATAACTATCACCTGGCTTCATTTTCAGTCGCAGTTTTGATATACCCTGTATAATTAAAATAACATTATATAATCAGATAAACGCTTACCATTATTTTCTTATTAAATCCTGATTGAACCAATTGCTGAAATCGTTTTTATAATTCTAGAATGAGCTCTAAGTGTGTGCGTACTGAAAAATTTATGAGTGATAAGTAACGAAATAAGCTACAATCCAATTAAATACTGTGCAGATACTTATCACTCTTAATAAAATCATAATAAAGCCTATATTTACTTTCCTTGTCGTGTCTTCATCAGTTATTTCAATTATTATAGTAATTAAAATAATATATATTTTCTTATACACATAAACGATAAAGTCCTGGCATCATATTTTTACAAAAACTGACATATCATTTTATTATCAACGCCTACTAAACGTAACTTTTTTTCATAAATAATAATCCAATAAGCAATACTAAATATCTGCGTACACTTCGTAAGATACAAAGAAATAAGACGAAAAATGGATATACACGTAAACTTATTATTCAGTCTCTATCAGTTCTTAGTATTATATATTATCATAAAAACATTAAAGTTATCATTATAATTTTGCCAAAACTCGCAATGTTTTCAACTCAAGTTGGTACAACGAAAAAAGCACATATTTTCAAAATCTAGATTTTCACCTTTCGCGAATTATTTACTTGTAGTATTTCAACCTTATATTTTTACAACAAATTGTCATCGAACCAACTTAATATTCTGAACCCGTTTCGCAAATAAGATGTACTGTGTCCCTCGTAGTTTCTTTCTTAACGCAACATACTGAATAATTTCCCTTATTCACATCACTGGCTAAACCCTAGGTCTCATTGTAAACCGTATTGTACACCAGTTCTTGGATCTTCATCCTTAACATCAGCTTCTTAGCGGGACCTAGCTTCTTAACATGTGGCAGAAGGCTGTTGAAGAACCCTATGTCTTCATCTTTTGCCGGTTCCCCATTCTCCCCACTGCCTAATGCGCTTTTCTGTGCTTCGTCATCATCATCATAGAAATCAGCTTCCATAATAATAGGTTTTGTGTCAAATTCATCAAAATCATCCTCTTTAACGCTCACATCAGGCTGAGGTTCTATATTGTAGTAACTTGTCCCCGGATCAGGCTCATAATCTTGGGTGTCGTTGAAATGGTCCTCGGATATCTCATTCCCTTCATAATCATTGAATTGGTTGGTCAGGAACTGTAATTTTGGAAGATAGTCCCATTCTGAATCTTGTTTCCTGACTTCCTTTCTCGCTTGGTCACGGAGGTATTTCCATTTCAATCTCGCTTCATCTCCTGTAATTAACATTGTCTGGGATTAACAAAGATATTAATTATCTCAATGAAATATTTAATGAGATAAAAACGTAGGAAACAAATAAATTATAATTGTTATTTAGGGCAATTCAATTAATTTTAAAAGGCACCAAACTAATCAATGAAACAAACAGTTAAATACTACAAACATTACAGCTAAAGTACTACAAAATTATCCAAACGTTTATAATAAATTAATGACAACAAAAGACTCAATCTTAGTGTGGGGTCAAGACTATGTATGTGACCACAGAACAGATGAATATGGTACTGTTCTGTGTATGTGACTGTTGGTTGTATTTATTTAATTTAATGATAAACAACTAATATTAACTTACGAGTAACACCCAACTCCTGCGAAATCTCTTTCCAACACTCATCCAATTTGTACCAATTGTGGTGTCCTTTCAATTGTCTGTTCCATATGATCTCTCTGGCTTGCACCAAGTCTATCAATTTATTCATATCAACATCAATAGTCCTTCTTTTATTCATCAGCAGTTTCTTTCTCATAGTATAGCCAAGTTTTGGTCTTTTTATCGACTCATCAAGGGAGTTAAATACTTCATCTGTCGTATCCTCGTCCCCTTCTTCGTCTTCTGCTAAAAATTGGTGGTGAATGAACTTCAATTTCTGAAAATGCGGCCATTCTGACTCCCCAGGAATCTTTTTCATCTCCTTCCGGCATTGGTCTTTTAGATTCTTCCATCTCTTTCTGCAGTTGAGACCTGAAATTTCATTACGGTTTTATTAGATTTAGATAAAAATTAAGGTCTGTGATATTTTGTTATTACACATATAAAAGGAAATGAATATAACTTTAAGTGGATCAAGGTTATAAGATCACATAAGAAATACTTTTATCTCATTCTTGTAAGGTCTCTAAATAAAAAAAGATATATTACCCAACATTTTGTATTGTACCGCGATTTTAACCTAAATTTTAATACTAATGAATAAAAAATAGTCAGCCATCGTCTAGACGTAAAAAAAATCTACCTGATAACGAGCCGCGCACAAGTTAGCAAGTCATACAGGGTTATTCAAAGAAACTAAACGCACCCTTATGAAGCTACTAGCCACACAAGCTCCACCTCTAAAACTAATACGTAGAGACTTGTTGAAGTTAACATATAAAAAGTAAAGACTGTTTATGCACGACTTGCTTTCCCAACTTTATAAAAATACTCCGCCTCTACACGTCATTTGTTTAGACAGTTAAATAAATAAAAAACTCAATAACCTGATTATTTTAATGTAAAATCTTACGGGAATTAGTAAATCGTGGAAATTATATATAGAGTATTACTAGGAATTACTATATTGTTTATTTACATTCGCGTCGAGCTGATATATGTGCGTGGATCGATTTTAACGAAGAATTTCCTCTAAGAAATAATCTTTACTGTGTTTATAATGGAAGAAGTGTATTTGTTTTGTAAATGTGATGACGTTTGCAGTAGACGCGAGATAGGAAATTATTAAAAGTGTATTGAAAGATTTTTTTGTAAACTATTAGCTGCATTTCCTTTTGGTTTATTTGAAAAGAGTAAAACAAGAAATCTCTCCTTAAGTCATTGAGGGTCGGTGTGGTTTGCACCAAATCATAACATTGAGCGGAGTGGCTACCTATTGGTCATAAACGCAACCAGCTTTTATCATTACTCGTATTATCTAAACTAATTTAATAAAGATATTTGAGTATTTGTTTACATTGAATATGGTCTGAAAATACTGTATCGAATTGAAAAAATTCTTTCACCATTGGAATGCCACCTCTCAATGCGGAATGACCTAAGTATCCTTGGTGTGGATATCCGCTGTGATCTCAATCCAAGGAATCACATCGAGGGCGTAATAACTACCACATCACGCAGGGTTGGAGTCCTGAACAGGGTGCGTCAGTTTTTCACGCCCGGTCATATTTGTCGCTTATATAAAGCGCAGGTCCGGCCGGGTATGGAGTACTGCTCGCACCTCTAAGATGAATCCGCCCAGTACCTGCTCGATGCCTTGGATGGATTGCAGCGGCGGGCCTTCCGCATTGTGAATGATGCAGACATTACGAGCAACTTAGAGACGCTACAACACCGGAGGGATGTCGCCTCTCTAAGCGTGTTCTACCGCCTGTATCACGGTGAGTGCTCTGATGAATTGTTCAACTTGATCCCCTCCTCTCCATTCCTAACCAGAACCACGCGTGCTGGCTTGCGAAGCCATGGCTTGACGGTCCACACCATCCCGGCGCGAACCAAACGGTTCTCAAATTCTTTTTTATGCCGCACCGTCAGGCTGTGGAATTGTTTGCCTTCTCACGTGTTCCCTCCTTCCTACAATCCTGGGTCCTTCCGCCGTAGTGTGAAGAGGCACCTTACAGGTCGGCATAATTGTTTCCATTGGCATGAGACTGCCGTCCGATGCCAATGGATACTCTGCCTGGGCGGCATTAGCGCTTACCATCAGGTGCAATGCCGCCAGTATGCCGGGCCATTATAAAAAAAACCTACATTATCTTTGATGATCATTGGCAATGTCAATGAAAAAGTGCACCCGGGCAGAGCCGGGCCGGGCCGCTCGTTTTTTTTTATATCTTATGTTAACTATATTTGTGTACGTGTGTTCTCTTGTTCCTTCCGATACTTCTGAAAGCCGGGGTACACCGGTATCAATAGCCTTGTTGGTCACGTTTACAGATATTAATCCTAATCCTATGCAATCGTACTAATTACAAGAGCTTAAAGATTAAAGAGAAATTTGCATTCTTCATTTCTTCAGCTAAATTACATAATATGAATGGTCGATAAAATCCTATAATTTGTAAATAAATACATTCATTTTTCGTTTATAAAAAATATTATAAAATTTAACACATATTTAAAATGTAATTAAAATATTGCCATTTATATTAAGTGTTCATGAAACACTAGTGAAGTTTATTGAATCCGATTGTACAATAAGAGAATGTAGGTTCGATCTCCGGCCGAGATTTTAGTATCTTCTTGTTTAAAGATTTGGAAACAGTTTTCCCTACTTTCAAACTATATGACCTTGGTGTAAATTATAACTAAGTACAAATATTTTATTTGCAAGCCCTCATAACAATATTCGTTTTACATACCCCCATACATTTATAACTTTTGATTCTCTACATGACTCTACCAATACTCGTACGTCATAATATGGTCGCATAATCTTTCCTGATTTATCTATCGACTCGTATCTTAGGTATAAAAAGTCTTTAAATACATTCCTATGAAGGCTATACACAGCCTTCATAGAAATTATTACATACTTCGTGCAGAACATTTAATGACTCATTTAAACATATTTTCTTATTTACTATGTATTTACTACCGAGTTTAACTTAACCCTCACTATTGCTAGACACCCGTGAGTTAAATTAACAACACGTACAGCCCCGATTTATATAAGTTTACAGAAGCTTTGTTTACAAAAACCCACGTGCAAATCTCTACAAAAACACTCGTCGAATGTACGGCGCAAACAAATCCATATATAATAAAAATTACAACTTTACAATAACAAAACAGAGTAACATCACTTCACGAGCCGATCCATTTCCTATTTACTCACTAGGTAATTTTATTCGGAGTTTACTAAAACTTTATATACACACGTTGCGATAAACACGCTCATCCGCTATTCTCACTAAATAAGAATGCCATAAAATCGTCAGACAAATGCTCGGTTGTAGTGCAAACAAACATAATGCGCGGCGCACGGACGTTAACCTTCGGCAAGCGGTGAAGTCAACTCGTACCAACTCGTACTTACTAGACGTGCCCACCTCGGCGGCAACCTCGTTCCAATACCGCTCCAACTTAAACCGATTCCTGTGTCCGCGGTAGCTTTTGTCCCAGAGACACTCCCGGGCTTGGACAGCCGCGATCAGCTTGTCCATGTTCTTGGCTCGGGCGCCTTTGAGCTTGGTCTTCATTGCGGGCGGGGGCGAGCGCGGAAGAGGGAGCGGAGACGGGTGCCACGAGCGACGCGCGGCGCGATACTGGCGAGAGGTCGCCCCGCCCCGCCCCCGCGTCCGCTGCCTCGCTCGCTCACGCTCCCGCTGCGTTAGATTATGGTAGCGCAGAGAGGACACGCCTCAGATGGAGCTTTTACGCGCATTTACGTTGTCTTCCTTGTCTCTCCGTAGTTTTTCTTGGGCAATAACTATTTGTATGATACACTTTAATGATCTACGATATAAAGTTCATATATTAGCATATTAGATCATAGAAAAACTAAATAGAAAATTTAAAGCTGAGATTAAAAGTATTGAAAGCACACATCATAAGACTAATCAATTTGAATTGCAAAATTAATCCTCGAAAATATTGTTTTTACCGCACGCTTCAAAATTAGATTTTTATTACATAAGTCAGCGATATGCAATAAAATATATAATATTCAAAATTTGTCATAGTTTTTTAGTATTCAATAAAATAGATTATGAAAATATAATCAAAACAAAAAAATCATTTTGGCATAATCAAATAACTACGGAAATGTTCAAACATAATGATGGAATAAGTAAAACCATGTACATACCTTAATACACGACGTAAAACACAAATGCCAAATCCAAACAACGCAACAAACTGTAACAAACTCCATATAAGAGCAAAAGTTCGGTACTCCGCTTAGGCACATATCAACAATACATCTAAACGTACCTTCTGTTTTATTCAATCTATTGTCCGCTGGCTTTATCGCTGTCCTGTTCGCTCGCCGCGTCGCTCCCCTCTTGGCGCGCATCGACTATTCCGCTCCTCTTTTCCACACTATCGCAGACACGACCGGTCCCTTCACTTCGCTATCCATTTCCTTATCATTTATCCCCACTTGGATGCTCTGCTGTAGTTACTGCGCAATGTATGTCGTATTAACCGATGAGTTGGTTGTAGTGAGGGCGTGGTTGGATAGTGGTGGAGTTAGTAGAACATTGGTTGCAGTGATAGCGATTTGCAACGCAACTCGCAGTGGTACCACAAATTGATCGTTTTCTTTCCATTTTACGTCTTGTAAGTAAAGTGCGTAGGTACGTAGACAGCTGACAGTCTATTTATCTCAAGTACGCAGTTCTATGTATAGGCAGAGTAAAGTTGTGGGCCATTTCTAATTATAACTTGAAGTAAGTATAAATACATTTTGTAGGTGATTAAGTAATTGGTTTGACTATTATTCTACGTGAGGTAATGTTTGTAAAGCTTCTGAGAATAATTAATTATTAAAACAGGTAGTCAAAAGTAATTAGTTTTAGTTGATTGTTTATAGCTTGAAGAAGCAGACGTAAAAATATTATGCTTGTTAAATAAGTGATAAGTATTTTTATTTAATAATAAGGTACATTTTGGGTTAGACATCAATTAACGTACGTACATACATAAACTCACGCCTTTTATCCCAGAAGGGATAGTTAACAAGGGGTAGGTAGAGGTGGAAGGACACTCACATTTCGCCTAGTATGTTCTGTCCTACGATGTGATAGGGGGCAAGCCTGTCGCCATATGGAGCGAAAATTCCTGACTCCGGACTGATAATGAATAGAAAAATCCAATATCACTTTGCCCGACTCGAGATTCGAACCCGAGACCTGAGCTTTGTAACCGTACCATAGTACAACTACGCCACCGAGGCAGTCAATAAAGTGCATTAAAATCAATAGTCCTCAATTTGTTCTGCTTTGATCTTTCTATACATTCGGTAGCTACGTATGTTAAACTTACACTAAACTTATTTATTCATTAAAACACTCTTATAACGCAACTTAAGTTTAGTGGTCATAGATTTTGAGAAGAGTGGTCGTAAATTTAACCCCTACGTCATTGAATTAGTAACAGCGGGCTGTCAACCGTGAGGTTCTGGAATCGATTCCCTATTTGAGCACTACACTCTTTACCAGATATTTTATTTGGTTGGAAGGTAACACCTCTGACTTTTCGGAGTCATGTGTGTATTGATAGTCAATCACCACGCACTAAAACTGTGAAGAAAAACATCGTGAGGAAACCTGCATACCATAGCGATTTATATAAATTTCTATGGTATGTAAGTCTGCCAACCCGCACTAGGCCAGCGTGGTGGACTATATGGCCTAACCACTCTCAATCGTACTGTCGATTGTAGAGTAGGCCCGTGCCCTGCAGTGGGACCTATATGGGCTGATACAGATACAGATACAGATACGGAAGGTAAACATTTATTCTCTGAAAAATCTATTATACATAATGTGACTATATTGTCCGTTTACTGGTGGTAGGCCTCTCATATGTAAGGGCAATCTGGGTAGGTACAGTCAGCAACATAAGTCGCTACACAGTCACGAGATTTGGAATTGTCTTTTCATCCAAAATAATAATTATTTTCAATATCGTATGGTACGACTATAGAGTAATACATACAAATTTTAATTCATAAAAAGGTTATCAAAAAATTTAAAGTGTTCAGCGACTTATGTTGCTGACTGTAAATCGCAATGTCTGTTTCTCCCGCAAAGTATTAGTGTTAATGCACTGTTGAGTGTTGTGTTTCGGTTTAAAGGAAATTGTAGCCACAATAACTACTGGAAATATTGACCCTTAACATCTTATGTCTCAGGATGGCGAACACAGTGGAATGTCAAGCATTGCTTTGTAATTCAAGGTGTTGTTTGGTTTTGCTACCGTCCATGAATGGTAATTACGCTTACTTAGACGAATGGGATTATCTTCTCGCCATTAATCGAAATAAAAAAACTGTGAAGCTCTGCCATTGATATTAAAATAGTGAGACATAGTATCATGCGATTACAATAAACTCTACTGAAGATCCTTATAGGCCCTCTGGTGTCTTTAACTATGTTTTTCTTTATTTTCATATATCATACAAATTGTTATACTCACTACCTACATCTATGGAAATCAGAAGAGTGTCTTTATGTGTGTTAAAAGTAAAATGATAAAGAAATCGCCATGGACGAAATAATAACTCATACATGCATAAACTCACACCTTTTTCCATAAGAGATAGGCAGAGGTGCTACCAGAAAACTCACTTTTCGCCTTGAATGTTTTAACAGGATTTGATCGAATTGAATTCCTGACTCCGGACTGATAATATAGAAAAATTCAATGTGACTTTGCCCAACTCGAGATTGGAACCCGAGACCACATCCTTAGAAACATGGTCCAACCGCGCCAACGTATGAATAACTCATAATAATGTGATATTCATAAAGGTTCGGTTAAAAATAGCTTTTGCTACACAAGATCATAATAATTTATATCGGCGACACTCGCGCACACTGCGTCAAAGCTCTTGCAGATATTTAAAATCACGTACATTTATTACAAATGTTTATTTATTTATTATTTATTTATCACTTTATTGTAAACCACATACATAAAGTATATGGCGTATAAGGTTATATACATAAGGCTGCAGGAAGTTGCTGGATGCAGCCTGCTTCCAACAGGTCATTGTGGAGATCCTTGGGGGAGGCCTATGTTCAGCAGAGGACTTCCTGTGGCTGATATGATGATGATGATGATGATATACATAAAAACGACAAAACAATATGACATTAAATATATGTACAAGTGGCGGTCATATAAATGTTAATTAGTATTACGATACAAAGAGTGTTTGGTGGCCTGTGGGTAAAGAACTAGACCCGGCTGCCAACATGTTGATAATTGTCGCGAGTTCAAATCACCACACACTTTAACGGTGAAGGAAAACATCGCTAGGAAACCTGTATACCATAGCGAGTTGTAAGAATTTATATTTTATGTAAAATTCCCCAATCATCACTAGGCCAGCATGGTGGACTATACTGCATAACCACTCTTAATCATACTCTCGATTGTAGAGGAGGCCCGTGCCCTGCAGTGAGATGTACATGGGCTGATTAAAATAATGGTGGGTGAAAACATTGTGAGATAATCAAACCGTTAACATACCTCAGACCGCCAATTGTACTGTAAATATCGGTTAAGTTTTTGTTGTCTATTTTCAAATTCTGAGTTGAAAACAAAAACCTTATGACTAAGGTATTTTTAGGACGGCTTTACATTTTCACATTTGCCCTGGGGGCTACTCTACGAAACGAAACTTCGGGTGTTTGGAAGTTAGAAGTCCGGAGGGTAAAACTTTAGTTTATCTGCCCAAGATATCAGGGTTGGGAGGAAGTGGGGGGGAGGGGGAAGGTGTCCCATGTCCCCTGGTACCACTCCCATGAAAAGGTGACGCACCATTCCCGAGAAAAACCAATTAATGTAACCTAACCTCAAAACACTTGTTGTCAGAACAAATTTACTTCTGCAACGTCTCCGGCGCTGCGGGAAGTGCAGCCCCGTCGCCCTTGCGTAACAAAGGATAGGCACCCATGCTCACCTTCGCAGCTTCGGCTTGCTGGTCGCCTCTGGCGACCAGCCTCAGCCGCTACGGCTCGCACGGTTGCCTATCCTTCGTTACAGCAGGCGGGGGCTGCTCTCCCTCCGCGCCTCCGGCTTTTATATACACTCTAGGGGTGGTAACCAAAAGTCTACGTGAAGTCGGGGTGCCCTAAGTCGGTTTTGAGACAAAGTCGACCTATTTTTCCCACAAAGTGGGTACCATCGGAACATGATTTCCAAGTTGTTTAAAAAACAAATAAAACAACAAACATGATATAAAGTTCATTTATTGAAACTAAAATTTATCACATTAATTAGTTCTTCGAAGGGATCTTTATTATTTTTTTTCTACTTCTCGTCTCCATAAATATTCATATGTTAAATCTTCAATATTAATTCTGTTGTAATTATTTTTACAAAAATAACGTTCCGTTTTACCTAATATGTGATTTGAGGTTACAAAATATTTTTATTAATTTCTCGAAAATTATACACCACCTTTTAATAAGAGTGGTATTGTTGTAATCAGGGACTCAATCCCTACCACCTGTGATCACTTTCACCGCTCTCTTCGTGGCCAAATAAACTAAAGTCTAAACTAAAGTTAGGATACATTAATTGGTTTTTCTCGGGAATGGTGCGTCACCTTTTCATGGGAGTGGTACCAGGGGACATGGGACACCTTCCCCCTCCCCCCCCACTTCCTCCCAACCCTCATATCTTGGGCAGATAAACTAAAGTCCATCCGTCCGGAGTAAGATAAGTTTTCCTCCTTCGATCAAATATACACTAGATACAATATGAGCAATTAGAAAATAGCACCAAAAAATAGTGCTTTAAGCACTCTTTCACCTTTAGTCACGCACCGACCGTTGCTCCTAAAACGTCCCAGAACTTTAGACAAAATTATGAAAAAAGCTACTTTAAGCTCCAGGAATTTGGCTGACTTTGTGTTAATATATTTAAAATATGTGACCATTTTGTTTACTTTTTTGGCTTCAATTCATCGGTACCACTTTTTAACAGAACATTTACAGGTAACTGTGTATCTAGTGTATATTTGATCGAAGTTTTCCTCTTCTAAAAATCTAAAATGATTCTCTATTATACTTTCATTTTAACCGAACGTAGTCAATGGTTACGACGTACCATACAGGATTCCAACATTTTGTGACGTAAGAAGGCACATTACTGAAGTTACATGACGCATTCGCCGGCTTGGGACTACCGTACATTGTGTGAACCACTCGTTATAATAACTCTCGTAAGTGTCTCGTAACTAGTTTTGTTTTGCATCCCTTTTTTTTAATCCGGCTACATAATCTCAAACGTTTATTACTTATTTAATAATTGTAAACGGAATTATAAAATTCTTTGTTTTCTAGATTTAAATATTTAATACCTTTTCATCAATATAATAAAAATAAGATTATGTTTGTACTAAAATATGTGCTATTCTAGTACTCACCCGATGTCGCAAGCTGGTAAACTTGCTGATGAGCAGGCCAGCTCCGATGAATATGCTCATGTCTAACACCATTCTATTCCACTGCACACAATCACTAGTCTCTACTGATAAGAATTGTATAAATTCTGCTGTTTATAACTTTTACACCGCGTCTGTTTCGACAACTTTATTGGATTCTGAATTTGAAAAAAACATATCTTGTAGTGGGTATTTTTGTATTGTTTTTTTTTTTTCTTTCTACGTGGGTAGTTTTCATAAATTCAGTTGCTGGAATAGGTAATGATGCAAGAAAATATTTGCACGTATTTGGATAGAATTTACAAGTATTATATTTGAAACGTGTTAAGTTATACGAAAACACTTGGAAACAAGCTGAAATTAAGTTAATTCCTTTTTTTCTATACTCAACCTACAAGTATGGAACTTAGAAATCTTTTCTTTTTAAGAAAATACGTAAAACTCAAAGCTTGTCAAGCACTTTAAACATAATAAAAAACGTTTGAACATAAACCAATAACAAGAACGTGTAATTTTTTATTTAACTTTTGCTCTCTATTTTTGCAATCACTATTAATTTACACGAATGTAACCATAATGTACCAAAATAAATATTATTTGAAGTTACTATCCTTTATATTGTTTTGTTTCTCAGTGCAGTTACCGCAGATATACTTAAGCGCGTTGTCGGGAGTGCGGAATGCGTTACGAGTGCGGCGGTGGCCCCGTGACACGCGCACCTTGCACATTGACATAGAAACCGCGCTTACATGTAGGAAAACCATTATTCACTGAAAATGTTCATTTCCCATAATAAACCGTGTTATTGTCAGTTGTTTTCTATACTGTCGACTGAGGAACAATAGGATTTTATTGTCATAATCCTTTCATATTACATAATGATCTATAACAATTACTGGCTCACAATGAAATAATTAATTATCAAGTTCTTCCTCAGTCTCAGCTGGCTGTTGGGCTTAAGATTTTACTTGTCCATACACAATGGGAATACTTTTTTTTGTGATTAATACACGATCCTAATCGTAGATGTGTTATCTAATTTAATTAGTTCGATAATTTTATATTTTATGTCAAGGTGGACGGACGATCTGACTAAAGTCGCAGGAAGTTGCTGGATGCAGGCCGCTTCCAACAGGTCATTGTGGAGATCCTTGGGGGAGGCCTATGTTCAGCAGTGGACTTCCTGTGGCTGATATGATGATGATGATGATGTCACGGCCTAATTAATTCAGTCTCAAATTATACAGTTTGAACTGATTTAAACTTTATCTATGCCCGGCCTCACACATCTTGAATACCTGTTTCAGTATCTGTACCTGTGGTATCAGTGGGTATCAGAAACAACGAGACACTTTTGGTCTCACAAACACCCAGACCCGAGACAAATGCGTGAACTTCACAAACATTGGTCTTGGTGAAGGACAAGAACCCATGACCTCTCGTTTCACAGCTGGCATCTAACCAACTACGATAAGGAGGTTGTCTGTTTACAACTGTTTGTAAAGTATTTTTCGATAGATAAAAGTTTTGCTCAATATTGATTTAGCTGGTTTAAAAACATGCTTAGTATTTTACGAACTCAACAGAGTTAAAAAATTCTTCGTAGCAAAAACAAATCATAAATAAACATTCCCCTTTTTAATCCCATGAAAAATGTAAACGAGGGTGGATCGTGGTCACCCTCCAACCCTTTATTGCATTAAGTGATTACCGAGTCTTGAACATTACGCAAAACAGGCTACACCGCATTTGGAACTCGTAGAAACCTCTGAAAATACTGATCTTTATTACATATGCTTTGAGATGTTTTTCTGTTGCATAACACCAGGCAAGAATCATTAAGTTATTTTTATTGCAATGAATGGCGAGACGAGACACTCGCCTGATGGTAAGCGATACAGCTCATAGACTGTGGCAAAACCAAACAACACCTTGATTGCAAAGCAATGCTGGACAGTCCACTGCGCTCACCATATCGAGAAATAAGATGCTAACTCTCATTATGTCCAATAGTTACTCTGGCTACAATGTTCTTCAAACCGCTGCTGTTTGGAAAAGAAATAGAAATTGCGGTGGCACCCAGCATGAGGAATCACACATATAAAATACCAACCACCAGTAGTAGATAAGTCATAGTTAATGACTAATACTATGCTATTTAAAATGTTAGTCTTGTAAAACCCTTAACAGAGATTAATGGAAACCGATGACTTTCCCGTTCAGTGGGACATCACGGGCTCATAATAATAATAAAAGAAGTTTATGACGAAGGAAAATATTGGGACCGGCTTACTTGAAAGATCTCGACTGCACGTTTAAAGGCATTTGAGGTTCACAACCCCGATATATATCAACTTGGTAGACTGAAGCCTGACCTGAAGAGGCAGTCTGTGGAATGCAGTAGGCTGTAGGATATATTCTTGGCAGGTCGTATGTAGCATGACACAGAGTGCGTACAAAATTAAAGAGAACTCTGGTTTTGTGGACGAATGTGTAAAAACACAGTTAAATGAAACAATGAGATTGTATACAAAAAAAAACAACATTTTTATCAACATATTTATCCTACAAGAATGTTTATTTATGGTATTTTATTTATTATTTTGATAGAAATAAATAGTTTGCATAAGTTTACATTTTATAATACCAGTAGCGCCATCTATGATCTATTTACAACACCATGAGTGAACGTTTCAAAATAAAGACGCGATTCGCAAACAACACGTCAATACGTTTAAAATAAAATTGGTACAAATTTCTGGCGATTGGCGGCTAATTTTATTATATGTAAACCGTACGTAATGTAAATAGAATTAAATATCTCTCATCAGTATAGCTTCTATGTAAATTTTATTTTCCATGATGTGCATTGCAGCCACCTTGTCAAACCAGTAAGTTTAAAGTTCCTTGGTTTAAAGAGCCCAGCCAAGCTTAAAGAATCCCGGAATAAATAATTTGGCATATCTGTATCTGTATCAGCCCATATAGGTCCCACTGCAGGGCAAAACCTCCTCTACAATCGAGAGTACGATTGAGAGTGGTTAGGCCTTATAGTCTACCACGCTGGCCTAGTGAGGGTTGGTGGACTTACATACCATAGAAATTCTTATATCGCTATAGCATGCAGGTTTCCTCGCGAAGTTTGCCTTCTACGTTTAAAAAAAAGCAACTGGCATATAGGAAACTAGATAGCTGATGTTTATAAAACTTATTCCCTTTTGTACATTGAAGTGTTTTCGAAATAAGAATGAATCGGAACCCCGTGGCGCAATCGATTACATCCGATGTAGAACGCGAGATCAAGGCTTCAATTCCTGCTTTGTATCTATGGAACATCTGTTAAAATTCCTGTATCCTGTATTCCACAAAAAATGAATTTTAAATTTGAGTAAGTAGGCAAATACAAACGCTTACAATCAGGTGATCCACCAAAATCACAAACAGCCAGGTTATAGTCCATCTCGTTAGAAAATTTAAGATCTCTGCCTATCTTAAGGGGAAGCAGGTTTAAAGTTCTACGTACATTTAAGTCTAGGTAGTCATGATCTACATCCAAGCAGGTCATCGTCCAGCTTATTAGATAAGGATAGTTTCGGCCGCGTCAGCTGTACAGCGCGCATGAGCAGCGTCGAGGGCTCTCATAGCAGATACTTGCGAATCAGCTGCGAGCGTAATCCCATTACTTGGGGGTAGGCAGCAGTGTGAATTTGTTGTGAGTAAACTTTATGTGGTATGTTTGGTATTTTTTGTAGAATTGTGCTATTTTTATTTTTTGCTTGACTTTATGAATTGTTTGATTTCTGTTGCTAGAAAATAAGTTAAAATAAGTTGTGCTCAATATTAGTATTGTGCCTGAAATCTGTAGATGTGGGCACAGGGTACGGATCTCCTTTTTGATAGATCCTACGATACCACGTTGGCTTCTTCTCATGCATTGTCATCGATCTAAGTATTTGTAAAAAAAAAGTTATAATAACTTACAATATCCAACGGCTACATTGAGAGGAAATAAGATTTGAAGATATTCATCCCTCTGCTGAATCTTACCAAAACAGTACAGCAACTACTTAGACCTCCGGTATACCCATTAAATAAGCTTTTAAAAGGCGTCCTTTTGAGCAATCGGAGTCGCTTCAGTAAAGTCCTTCTATCATAGTACTGAAATTACTTTCTCCATTTTTGGTCTAGTTATTTTAGTTTGTTTTCATTCGCCCGCCTATAAGTTATGCGGGCGGACGAGCTGTTTAATGTTGTAGAAAGTCGCTGGATGCAGACCGCTTTTAATAGGTCTATGTGAAGATTATTGGGAGAGGTCTATGTTCAACAGTACATCTGGGGGCGCGGCCGAGCCCCCGTCCAAGTCGAGCTATAGGCCGTAACATCCTTTTCTCGAAGCAATTCAGACCATTTTCAACCCCCTATAACTTCGTTGTGGCTAAAGCATGAAGCCTGAATTTTCAGTTACTAAGCAGGCATTGTGTAAACACGGTATATTTAAAATTTCATTCAATTTGAACCAGTAGTTTAATAATTGTAACTAGTCAAACTTTCGTAATTTTGTCACTCACTGACTGACTGACCGATCATCAAAAGTCTAAGGCACTTCTAGCAGACATAGAACCTTCAAATTTAGAATATAATTAGTGTTTAGTGTCTAAAGTAAGGGAAAATTCAAACATTTCATAATTTGTGTCTAGTTTTATAGATAGACCAACTGTCAACTAGTAGTTGACATGACGTGGCGCGTTTGGATGCATTAGAAATCCGTTAAATATGGCCATTTCGGTCGCACTAAGGGCAATTTGTATTACTATTTTAACCTTGACGGGCATGAGCGGCGGTGCGGATAACTTTGTAATCCCATATAAATGTATAGGATTACAAAGTTACATTTGCAGTTAATGAATCATTGTACCCGTATATAATGGAATAATAGTTGTAGATAGATATCTATATATATGAGGCATAACAGGAGGGGATATAGAGAAGGAAATGGTGTATTCAGCATGTCACATGCCCTTGCAAATAAATAGACTAAATAGCTCGAAAATATAAATTACAATGAAAGAAAGAACATTAATCATCAAATCCGCTATATTTGTGATAAATTGATGCCTACAAAAATAAGAAAAATCCATAAGACAGAGGTCTTAAGAAAAATCGTTAGTGATATTCTAGAAGTAAGAAGTACCGAAAAGGAAAAAAGTAGGACTCTACAAAAAGACGTGAGATCTCATCAAAAACATCCTGTAAAAAAAATCCAAGTCGATCCATTTATTTAAATCGTAAAGAATTTTTAAGATTGATATGGTAATAACTAACGTAATAACTTTATATAGAAGGTCCCTTAAGGACTAAATAAATTAATCGACTTGGTATTACATGCATCTGACAACTTTTTGCGGTAGAAAACCTGAGCTGCGAGACTTGGATTTTTTTTACAGGATGTTTTTGATGAGATTTCCTTTAGCTGAATAATGACAAATAAAGAAATAGATTTTCATATTATGAATTTTTCGTATTCCATTTTGTACGAGTCTTTCTCCTTGAACAACCACACACGTAGCGGGCTCTTACTTAAAATTTCATCGTCGACCAAGCACCACTCGGTTGTAAATATTACTGGCCCTGCAATATTTAATACCAACACTGAATATATAATTCAATTTAAGGTGTTATTAATAAAATGTGCTCTAAAAGCAAGCCTACTGGCTTGCTTTTTACCACATCTTGGAAAAAAAAACAAGCTTAACAAGTCATGGATGTCATTTCCACCTATTCCTTTGGGGTTACAAGCATGAGCTAATGTCGGGATGATCTTAATTCTAAGTTGTAGAGCTAAGTAAACGATTAAGCAATAACCCGGTGTTAACAGGTCATTGTGCCCATTGTTACTTTAATCCCTACCAATAAAACAATAATAGGATTACCGGCTCGCAAAACTGTAGACGCAGTACTGAGTATATGAAGGAAACGGGTTAAACCCGGCTTGACTTCAAACGTTTTATGGCTCAGATAATATGGATTTTGAAAGAGATAATCCAATTGTAATCTGTAATAAATATCAACGAAACTATTTTATAACTACTCATCGACACGTACATGAGGAAAAGCCTAGTACTTTTTGGTAGACTGGTGTAACTGACGTCCAGGCAAAATATTTATTATCCGTTTTATCTGAACAGTTATTAAACTTCCGCACAGATATTTCCTCTGTTGTATAACGGGAGCTAGATAGCTTTTCTCTCGCACATAAAAATCTGATTCTCTATATTATCAACTTAAAACAAATATTCGTGGAAATGCTGTTCTTTTCACTATTATTTTGATTCACGCACATTTATATAGGGTCGGCGCTTGTCACCATCCGGTGAGCGAATCGCTCATCTATGCAAAAAAAAAACAATTTGCCAAAAATCTTTGGCATCTAAGCTAGATGTAACAAGATGTGGTAAATGACAAGTATAAGATAATTATATTTTATTTAATAAATAATATCGTTTGTTCGCAGGTTCTTATCGACGCATGGCTCGCGAGTATCAAGATGTCCGGCATGACTGGCGCGAGCATGCTGCGAACGCGGCGCAAGGATGTGAATGTCAAGCCGAACCGCAAGTATGTGGACCTACGACTATTGCATGAATTATGTGTCGAGTTACCGAGTACTTACATCTGACCTACTTTTGATCCTTTGATTTTATTTTGTTGTATTAAATAAAATCCTTCTACAGCTCCTTTTATCAGTCCAAAATTGAAAGGTTGTCGAACTTAATTGTGAAGAAACTGATCGAGTGTCAAAAGCAGATCAGATTATCTAGAACATACAAGAGTAAACATCTCTCATCATCATCATCTGGTTACTCTATCTAGATTACAATGCACTTACCATCAGGTGCTATATGGTCGCCTTGTCCAACCACTGAAAAAAAATGTATATTATACACTGTGACTATTCGTAACACTCCCTTGGAGATAAAGGATATTATCTAATTAAGTAAATAAGCCACAATATGTTCTTCTTCTACGGCTCATTTCACACTTACGCGGTCGAGCAACAACTGTTTATCCATCTTGCAGAATCATTTAGCTAATGATTTTACAACTGGCCATCTGCCTGACGTCAATACTGTCGGATCAACATGTTATTGTATAAAAATACTCAACATTTAGGCGTTGTAATCTCGAACCATACGTCTTCTTTACTGCCCGTACCGTGGGTAAACCAGGTGGTGTCATGACGACACTAATGAAACCACATTCAGATTGTATCGTCAGTTTATACATTAGAATTCGTAAAATTATATGAAGCGGTATAGCTACGGGATTGTTTGACCAAATGGTTCATAGGTTAGTTTATTTTCTTTATTTCATAATATTTCTATTGATTATTGAATTTCATTATTATGATGGATCGTTTTGTAAATTGTAATTAATGTCGTCATGTGTCCACCACTTTATTAATAGGACTCTAAAGCCTGTTACAGTACACCTGTACACACTGCTTTAGTCTTCTAAATCTAATCAACCGGTGACGTCATATTGTAATAACAAATCTATTGGTGTATAATTGTGTATAAAGATTTCAGAAGAGCGCTCGATGTCTGCCTGGTCGCACACCCGCTCTCACTTCTATCGCTGGCTTCCGGGACTTCGAGATGAAGACTGAAGAACATCTAAAATTCTAAACACATGCATGCTATAAATACATTAATGAAACTAAATTTCTGCACATAGCACCTCCTTGATGGTAGCGTTAAGGTCAATTTAAGTGATTTATGTTTGATACTGAACGATTTTAGATTGGATCGGAAGTCGTCACGGGGTATGCTCTACGAGAATGAGGAGTTGAGGCTACGGACAATCAACATTAATGCTGAAGTTGAAAGAGGTAAATGTTTTACTTTATTTTCTATATTTTTCAGACATCATGGTTTCAGTGTCTCCAGCACGTAGTCTTGATTGAGTCTGCTCGACGGAAGGCGTTATAAGTCTATCGAAAATCTTTATGAAGTAACACTAACATCAATGCATCATTTGATGGGTTACATTGCTGAAAACATAATACATACAGAACATTAAAATTTGTTTGAAATCCCCAACATGCGCATTAGGTTACAGATAGGTGTTACGGCTGCTACTGCCAAATCACAACGTGGCCAATAGTCCCAGCTAGAGAACCAAGTTTCGTCTCTGAAGATTAAAACACGTCCAATATTTTTTGAGACTTTTAACAGAGATAATAAATAAATAAATAAAGAGATTTGAGACTTAACATCTTACGTCTCAGAATGGCGAGCACAGTGGAATACCATGCTTTGTAATTTCTGTTGTTGTTTGATTTTGCTACTGTCCATGAGCGGTCGTATCGCTTACCAACAAGCGAATGGCATGCTCATCTCGTCATTCGTCGATATAAAAAAAATGCCCATCACGTAAGAAATTCCTAATCTTGATTCAAACTAACTGTTGAAACAACTGTAGATAATACATTCCACAGGTCAGTCGGACATAAAGAAGCTGAAGCGGGAGAACGAGCAGTTGAAGCGGGAGATATCGGCGCTGCGCTACGAGTACGACCGGCTGGACAGCATGCTGCGGGAACGACGCTCCTCGCCGGAACACTCGGACGTATGGCACTTACTAACAAACATAGGGTAGATGGAGAATCGTAGGGTGGTTACAGACAGGCTTCAATCATTTTTACCACAGGTGGCCTGACTCACAAGGCATTTTTGTTGGTATGCTGGGGCACACCAAGATCATTAGTGATAATGTTGCTCCAGATAAGATGGCATGGGGTTTTAGTTATGCTAGTGTAGGTTACAGTGTTAGCGACCCAGTCAAACACGAAGAGTTCCAGGGATCCGGAATGATTCCATGCGCATCAAGCTGAAAGCCCGGAAACACAACGCCTAGTTTTTAGGAACTTCCCAAAGGCGTGCAAGATAAATAGTCAACTATTTCGAAGAAACGAATCAGATAGAAAATGCTTATTTATTGTCATCTCCAATTGCCTCTTCGTTAATAATCATTAATTCCACAGTATTGAGTACGAACCTCAACTTCTATCATTAATGAACCAGAATAAAAACGACAAATTAAGTAGCTCCCTCCACCAATTAAAACAATAAAGTTCCCAATTTCGCAATAATTAACACTGATTCCAATGAGTCCGTAAAATGTGGTCATTAGACGAAAATACCTTTGATTTACGTTCGACGTTGACTCAGAGTTGGTATTAATTCTTTGTTCTCTGCTCCAAATGAAGTCTTACGAGAACATTCGTTAACGTCAATATATTATGTGAGTTTAATTATATATTTCCCCAATATCTATGTCTAGGTTTGACCGGACTATGAGCGAACTTTAACGTGCAGAAGATAAATATTTACGGCAGTTTGATGAATAGTAGACTAATAGCCGAAATATTTCACGTTATACCTACCAATTTATACCATCGGATGCGAATTCTCTCTTTTCAGTTCCCAAAATATTCTTATTTCATTTAGTCTTTGTAGCCGCAGCTTTCTAAATCAACTTTAATTAAACATATTAATATTATTATAAAACTTATGATTTTGCTACTATGAACTAAATCTTCATTTAGTTAATCACCATTATGTATATAACTATAGATTTAACATCATCCTCATACTTCACTGTCTATCATTAGTCTATTCTGTCTGATTATCTTACTGCTATTTATAAATTAAGCTATCATACTCAACGAAGTTGTACTCGTTTTCTGACTTCTTTGACCTTCTTCTTCTTTGTGCCATCCTCTGCTAAGATCACAAAGATTTACCTAGCCTACAGACATTCCATACTTTCATTTACTACTACTAGACATAAACCTGGCAAACTATACTCCATTAACCACAATTTCGGTCCATCCATCTCCACCACTCACTCTTTCTAGATCATGCATCATCTAGTCTAGAAACATTCTGTATGTTAACATAATATTTATTTCTAGCCAATTTGTCGCTGGTGCCAGGGTCTGCATAGCTTAGTTTCAAGCTTTATACAATATCTGCAGTAAATAAACACGTACTCTATTGGCAGGACAGCGTGTCGATGTGCAGCGCGTGCCCAGAGTGCGCGAGCGTGGACGGATCCTCAAGGGCTGTGGCGTTTCATGACCTGAGCGTCGTCCCAGAAGAGGGGGAGCAGGAGGGGAATAAGGTAATTAGTCTATTGTATGAGTGTGGGTGGAAGTATAGGCGTATGACATAGGGACTATGTCAGCGACATCTGTGACAATAGACGCGGCAGAAATATCAGGTTAAAACAGAGATTGATGAACTTGGATATTCTAAAGTAATGTCTTGATCGAGTAGACGAGAGATTAGAAGATTTTTGCTAGCTTTAGCATTTGATAGCTTCTATAGTATGTACCAAGAGGTCAGATCAGCTAAATATCTCTGAGACTTCAGCAATTTACGGCAAGGGAAAGGTAAACACCCGTTATAAGTTTAGTGCAGTAAAAGATGTTGGCAAACATTGTGCTTGTATTAATAAATATTGGTAAGTGAAACTCTTAGATGACATTACACATACAGATAATTTAGATAGTTAAATCACCCACTACAATGCAAAAGAAAACTTACATATGTACTATTTACATCTTTAATTTATATAGAATCTAGACTTAAAATGACTTAATTTATGCCATAAAAAGTCTTTAGTATTACTGTGCTCTTCCACTTTGATCATTTGAAATCAAAAGATGCCAAATCACCTAGCGCCATGTGCAAAATCTTCATGAAAACCAATTGGATTGTATGACGTATAAATTCGCGCCGGCTTCCGTCAGCCAGACCATAACACGTCAAAAATAGCCCATCAACAATGCTAAGGCGGATTCACATGCATCGAGCAGTCGATCGCGAAACAAATCGCTATGTTATATAACATCGATCTGTATCTCTTAGCATAATACCAGAATACTCACGTGATGAAGAGTAATCAGTATCATTCGCAAATATCCGCAATAGTTGAAAATATCTAGCGCGTTTTATTAATGTGGTGCGATATAAACACTTTCAGTATTGAATATTGAATAGTTTGAAACAAAAGATGGAAGGAGTAGCGGATGGATGAAAATTGGAGTTTCATTAATTTAAGTCAGCCCAATTGCACACTATTATCGATACTGGCTTACATTGGCCGTGGGTGAGAAGTGTGTCAAATAATTTCAGCTTATAATTAGCTTCATGATTGCTAATTATCTTACGTTCTTAGAAATCTCTGATGAATCACAGTTGACCTCTTATGCTTTGGCTTGATTAGATCTTTTAAAATTCTTAACTTATCCAAAAACGTCTCATGGAGTGAAAGCAAAAACACTTTTGTTAAACAAATTCCTCTGACTAAATTTATACATTTATTACTGTTTTGTTTGATAGGTGTACAAAAACCAAGGTTACTTCAAGATCAGCTATGCAATTTGGAATGTAGCACACTTTAGAGCAGGAAACGACCTTGAACTTTCCCCATGATTACAGGAAGCTGAAATATTAGCTGATTAATAGACTAATGTGGAATCAAACACAATCCATATACTAGATATTTTTAGAACAGAACAGTGTGAATCGAGCTTAGAATTTAGATTCTCCCGTCCAAATGTTCGTAGTGTTAGAGATCTTTTGGATTTATTCGGCTGTATATGAGTCAAGGGCGGGCACATTTGATGTGTAAGAAAATATTGTTACACCTAATGTCGTATTTATAAACGCAGTGCTCGCCGTCACCGCGCCTCCGTCGGTCTTGCCTGACATGTGTCCGCGTTTATTTTGATAATCAGTGATAGTGTTGTGTTTATTGGATTGCAGTTTGTGATTGCTGGTGGTATTGTTTTTGTCTTATTTTTAATGTCGATTTTTTGTTTTTTTTTCTGATCATTTTGTACAAGCAGTGATTGTTGGAGTAGTTTAGCTGTGATTTAATTTGTTTTTGGTAACTATTTAAAGTTCTATGTGAAAGAAATTTAGCTTTTTTTAGCTCGGATCTATATTGGTTGATGGTTTTTACAATTCAAATTACATTCATGATTCATTGCGAATATTTGATGATATTGCTTTTGGCGTTAGCTGAAGTTGCTCAGTTTCATGAGAGGAATGTTAAATTTGTGACACCGGCCGGATGACGCTCGTCCAGTCTAAATATCGACGCCAGACGGAAAATGTGCTATTAGTCGCCTTTAATTGTCTTACGAGTCTGTGATTTCGTTCCAGAAAGTTTCAGATGTTCCAAAAAGAACCATTAATACTTCCAATAAAATTAACTATAGGAATATAAAAAGATCTAGGCCATTTATATTTTAAATTTACGTAAACATTATATTTTTTAATTAATTTATTTAAAGATCGATGAGATTAAATTGATTTTATTTTTATAGATCTAATTCCTTGCTGTTTTAAAGCAAACCTAAGTAGTAACTGAAATAAACAAACTACAAAAAACATCCGGAAAAGTATGTGATTGTTGGTTGGATAGTACCTATACTTTCTTTGCATAAACGTATTTAATATAGATAATCAAAATTAACTGCGGGGCGTTTTGAACAATAAATCACAACTCAAAATAATATTGAAATAAGTGTTGACTAATATCTACATGCAACAGCATTGTGTAAATTAAAAGTGATTTAACAAAATACAATGGAGTAAATACTACGATCTAATTGGATGTGTTGAACGTTCCAGAGCGGCGACGAATCACCGTGCACATGCGAAGAGTGTCAGCAAGAAGCGACCGCCAAGTCCAGAGACAAAAAACAACCGATGTCGCACGCAAACGATGCGAACAATGCCCCGCGACCAAGTGTGGAAGACAATGTGCACGAACGAATCGTCGACGTCCTGGTACACGATGCGCCTTCAGATATACCAAGATTCTTCCAATCCGTAACAACACCACCTTACCATGTCGTCACCCCGCCACCACCTGGCTTTGTAGTAGCTCCGTACCAAACACCCAGGTTCCACACGGGAGGAAACGTCGAGGATCTGCTTGGAGATGTCCAAGCCACGCCAACGATCCAAACAACGTTCATCCAACAGAATTCCGTATTCATGTGCAACACGAGACGCATAACCCAAAAACAATGCTGCTGCCAAAAACGTGAACCAATCGAAGTTACTGCCCAAAATGGAGACCAGCCAATAGAACCACCTAAATCGTATGTGACGGAAAAGAATATAGAACTGACTTATGATTACCCAAGGTCTACGCCTATACCAAGTCCGACACCAAAATCGGGCGAAGACTTAACAACGACGACTGAAGTCGCGAGCACTGTGGTGTTTGTCGAAAGACGTATACCGGTCAAACCAAAGAAGTTCGATTTCTTCTTCCGATCTCGCTCAGCGCCAGTCGGGGAGAACGAAGAACCAATATATGCGACAGTCAATAAACTGCCGAAAAGACTGCGGCGGATGGAACTAGCTAATTTAGAGAAAGAAGTAGCTTATAGAACAGGGGAACCCGACTCGTCAATACGAACAGAAATGACGCTTAAAACCGATTCAGAATCACATGTTCCACCACCAGACGACGACACGAGTAGATCTGAAAGGGAAAAATCAACTGCCCCGCAGAGACCTGATTCACCTAAAGCTAAGAAACGAAAGAGGTTCTCTTTGACTTTCAAAAAGAGGGAGAGGAAAAGAAGGGAGAAAAAGAAGGATGGTAAATGTTGTACAGCGAAGAATGGAGTCCCTAAGAATGGAGCGCCTCTGCAAGGGGAGAGCGATAATGAGAGGCTGATTGAAGGAGAGGTGCAGGAGATACCGAAACCAAAGCACTGCACCAGGCACAGGCCGAGGAATACGATGTCGTCATCGAGTTCTGGCCCGCGGTACAAGCGGGATAGTTATCAGGTAATATACTAAAATAAATGTTGCAGCGTTGTTAAAAACTGTATCCTTTGATGCTAAAATTATAGTTGCTCGAATTACAATGTAAATCGATATCGGAAACTTCAAAAGTGTTGCTTCGTGACTTATTCGATGTTATAAAACAATGGAGGATATTATTATGCAACCAACAATCACATACATAACCGATTCCAAACTTGGATATCCGTATACGAGTCAAGTGCAGGATGTGTTATCATATTCAAAACAGAATCAAACATTATTTAAATGGCCCACACACATATTTGTCATAATGAAATTTTACTTCGCATATAGATTTAGAATATGATGTAAGTTTATCAATATGGCCTGACGGCTTCCCACCCGGTAGGATATCGTTTTATGTTAACACACGTAACGGTATTCAAGTTACCACTGCCTTATTGACGAATATATAACAGTCGACGCCCGTATTTATATCGAATATCCCGTCTTTTCATACAAGTATTTCTAGTTAAAACATCTTAAATGTTAATTAATTATGAATACCCCAGCACAGCAATATAATACTTAATTATGTAATTAAAGGAGAATGTCCATTCATAATATTGATAAAAATTATGTATACTACTTAAAATTAATAATATAGCATTTTTTATGGTTTGTAGTTAAACGATTTCCTGTTTCATCCCAGGAAATTATCATCACATTTTCCTTTTTATTCTTAGAGCCGAAATCAAAAAAAAATATTGTTTTCAATTTTTTCCTAGAATTGCGGGCCTGGGTCGGGGTTTCTTCCACAAAAAATATGTTTCATCGAGGCACAAAAACCTTCGCACCGATACTAAATTTTATAGTAAAATGGGCATTCTTCATAACATTTACAGCTATTTTAACTCATAAATTCTCGTGGCATTAAAACACACAAAACCAATAATAAATAAATCTTCTTTTCCAGGAAATGACGACATCCCACTCAGAGCATGAACGCACAAACAGCATGTGTTCATCAGTGAACTCCATAGGATCGGCCTGCACCCACAAATCCAGGAAACTATCGGAAAGTACCAACGACGCCTCTATTCCTTGGTGCGGCTGTTGGGGCGCGGGATGCGTGTAACCCCTCCTTTATAGTGATATCAATCTATGTGGACTTTAATGGACATTGTAGTGTGTAGTAATAAATGTAGTTAATTATCTCAATTCGTTGAATGTCGACGCTCCTTAGGTAAACTATCGAAACTGAAAAGTGTGAAATCAATTGCAAGTAGATATAAAGATACATAATTCTTTACAATAAAATATTATACATTTTCAATCGAATAAAATTGAAAGGTTTTAATATAAACATAATGAAATATTTAATTTGCCACATAAAATGTTATTGGTATAAAGTAGCGAATTAACAGTTTCGATAGTTTACTAAGGTTGTACTATGTTTTGAAATTGTCCAATTTGTTGTCAATTGTTGGATGGTGTGGAAGCAATATATCAGACCAATTTTAGATCAATGTTACACAGTTTTCATATAAGTTTGCTGACTAAGAGGAATACATATTTTATAAAAATTATATAAAATAGAACGAGTACAAAATGAGTAGAAATAAACAAAAACTTTAGTTGTACCAAAAATTGTTATGATAAAGATTTGATGCCTACTGACTTATACAATATAAGTAAAATGCATTTTTTGTATCCTATTAGCAAATACAAGTATTTATTTTCTATGAATAGTGTTGCAAATTGTGTTACTAAAATCCGATTAGGCCTGTTAGTAGTGAATGGATAATGTCTCTCAAAATTGAATCAGAACAAAGGCAAAACTTATATGCAATACTAAGCAACAAATAAACTATTTTTTTATCCAAAAAAATATTGTCAACAAAAAAACAAAAAAAAAATATTGTATTCTAAGATTGTTTTTATCAACCATTCATTGCTCAGACAGAAACTTTCAAAATACGCTTATTGCTCGTATATTTTGTATTTTGTCTAAAAAACTATTGTATTTCTCTAGTCAAGTGCAAAAGAAAAACGAAACCGTTTTGTAATTTATATCATATAGTATGCTTGTACAAATCTGTCACCCGTGATGGTATTGTAGATCATTAGAGTCCAGAGAAATAGTTTTATAGTTTTAAAGGAGCCCTAATTCCTGGATGTATATGTAATAGTTTATAACCAATAGAAGTTCGTAATAAATGTAAATATATAGATTATTACATGATTTATTATTTGCTATATTTTATCATACTTTATTTGAGAATGGTAGACTAAAGCCCAATCAGTGGGACATACCATAACTGATAAAAAGTATTGGTCCATCAGTAATTGTTTCTGAACTTAACTAATTAATTTTCATTCAGATATAATTCCGCACCAACACACCATCTCTAGCCATCATATACAGTGTGATTAACACTATTCTACACGATACAATTTGGTTGACAATTTATATATGTTGCCAATCAAATTGTCTTCATTGAATATTAGCTGTATCCAACTTATCACACAATTTGATACACGAACAGTAAATCAAGTCGTAACACATGGGTAAATAAATAAAAACTCCAAATCATTACATAGATGGTTATTTATTATAAAATATGACACATTCCTTTGAACTGTGTTTTACATTAATTGAGACGCATAGCAAAATTGTTTTGCCGGCCGGAGCGGCGTCGATTGCCGGCGCACATCGCCGTATATTATCACAACATTCATCACTCTACTATATTACACGGTCGCGGTCTGTCCCGACATCAAACTATAGTAAATTCAAAACTCGAGCGTTTATGATATAATTATCTTAAAATTAATGTGAAGGAGATACCACTGTTCTTAGTATGCATTGTTGATTGGATTTTATAAGAATAATATAAAAATATCGGACAAAAATATGAAAAATATCGATAGATTAAGAAAGAAATAATTTTGTTGATACCCTCACATCACGGACACCTGGCACTGACCGATAAAAGGCCAAGCATAAATAAATATTTTATTGAATACCATTAATCCATTCAATATAAGAGGGCAAGGAGGGGCAAAATATTTCGATGGCAGCTTTTGTAATGCTTCATATCTAATCACCTATCATGAATGCAGTAATTCATGCAACTAACTTTATTGCGGTGATTAAATGAAAGTTGTCTGAATGTATGTATAAATTCACCATTCTATCATCTCAAGTCACATACAAATACAATTTTTTTTAAGAATTGTTTCTTAATAATTTAATGGACTAGAACCTCGCACAGACCGCGACCAACCAACTCCTTCCGACACAAATACCCTACGATAAAGGCAAAAATTCATACGCGAACACTTAACCGCAATATCAGATCACGTTTACCTAAGCACATACTTCACAACACCCCAATAGCTAATAACATTAAGAAACTGCGGCGCGACACACGACCCCGCGCCGCCCGGCCAAGCGTACACCGATTCTACTTTAGAACATTCGAGAACCTACAAGAAAGAATTTCGAATGAAAAAATTATAAAAAAAATAAACGCAACGTTTCGAAAAATACAATTTTTAGGAATCACCGAAATCACCGTACGTTTCCAACACAAATGGCACATCTATTAAGTAAAACGAGAATATAATGTGCATAGAAAAAAAATAATCATTAAAAATAAAACACTCGACAAAAATTATATTGCATACAGTAACAAAAATATGGCTTTAAAACTCTTCGATAAAAAAATATATCAATAAATAAATTAGGTAAGCGAAATAAATGAATTAATGTACAATATTTACATCGAATATGTATATAAAAATTGCATTTTCGAAAAACATTAGGGGAAGGTATTTGGACTAAAATAAAATAATTACACACACCCGTGAGATCGATAAGAAAAGCGAATATTAATAGAAAAATAAAATTCAAACACAGGTAGGCTCTATGTCTTTTTCGATTCATAGTAAAATATAAAAAATTCCATCACATCATTCCCCTAATGGACTTGATATTTGCATCTCTTTCACGCACGCACGCCGGCGGTACAAGCGGAGCGGTTGCGTGAAAGGGACAATGATATAATGACATTATCATATCGATAAAAACTTAATAAATACCTTACAGCCTACGCTTAATGGAAACACCTAATATATTAAATATACTTATGAAATAGTTACACAGATTTCATTACTTGCAATGCTTACACATAGAGAAACTCGCGTTCTGATACTATCGTGTGAAATTATGGAAATATCGGTGATAACAGGATCATAACATTGCACGTTTTTTGGCAAAAAAATTAAGCACTACAATGTACTTATACTCTCGATATTTAGGTATAACTATCTTTAAAATTATATGTATAAAAAAATATAAACTCGTGCGCTTTTCACCTCGGCCTCTCGTCAAACCGTTCCCAATTAAATAGCACTTCTAAATGTCCACGCTTAGCGTGATATTGATAGAACTCGCGTACAATAATACCCCGAGGTAGCATAAAATATGGAAAAAGTTTCGTGAAACGAAAAGTCGTTTGACGACTAAAACATGTATCGGAAAATTAACAGAAATATGTAGATATTTCTTAAACGCCATCTAAAGAACTATGGACGTTTGTTGTTTATTTTGTAAAGAACATAATTCAAATACATTAGGAGATATCATAATCAACATGACTACTGTCGATATTCACGATATCGATAACACTTTTACTAGAAGAAAATGATTTCGGGATATTATCACACCTAAAATCGATTACCAAACAGGTCTTCGCCGAACCTTTCCGAATGTAGCCGAGGGAAACAATCGATTTGGTTAATAAAATCATAGCTATTAGTAAGAAACGTGAGAGGAAACGATATCATACGTACACACTACATCAGTCTACCCATAAACACTTAAATATACAAAATAGGCCATTGGCAATGCGGTTCGGTTACTTTTATTCGAACAGAAACGTGCAAATTTCACCCAGAACGTTATTTCAACCAAGAATTGCTTTCACCATGTGAAGTCGAATCTGGATAAAGTTTCGACATAATCTTTGTGTCGATAAACAAATGTCTTACAACAACATGGAATGTTATAATATTAATGTAATTGCATATGTATTTATTTGAACGATACTCGATTTTTCAAATTTTGTTATCGTAGCATAAGACGTCACTGCTGTTGATAATAAGAGCAATGGATATTGATTATAATCGACTGTCAATACTCAATTATCCTTTTGACAATCAAAACAATGGCTCTGCTCAATTCTTATTTTAACTCACGGTGACAACACTTTCATATAAAGTCTAAATTGAAACGACGCCTTAGGCATTCATAATTCAAATAAAACATGGAATGGAAACGTATCGAAAAAATAGGTGAGTAAAAGTAACCGAATCGGATTGAAATTGTTTTTGCGTGCGTATTTGGATTAAAGAAGCGTCAATAAACGAACGAATCAAGGAACTAAACATGTAATCAGTCTCGCGCTGAACACAGCTGCCATACACGTGTCGATAGTCGAAACCAATTATAACGTCTTGGATCGATACGAAAAAGCTTTGACGCGTCTTTCAAAAGCACTATACCCACATTATATAATGTTTCATTAAAGTAAAATATACATATTAAAACGATTGTGATGTTATATCGACTATAATTGTCGATAAAGCGAGGATCAACACAACTGCTTTCCATCGGCACTTTTAAATTGGTTTATAATAAATAAATAAGCGTTCTCCGTTATTTATCGACATCAAAATGTATCTATAAATTCACTTAAAAAGCCGATATAACCAATTTCGACTGTCATCTGAATAATTTGGGCATTACTGACTTAATACAAAACGTAAAAAAAATGTTAGCACAAATCATAAGATCATACGGCAAGATCAAAACAACCTAAACGCCAATGCGCTAATGGAACAAAATCAGTCAATTTTGCACCCTATTGCCTAATAAAAAGGTTAAAAGGAATAAAAACGCACGCAAGCATTTTATAACATCGAACCCTTAACTAGACTGGTCGGCTTGAAGCGGCTCGTTCTTTGCCTCTTTCATTCCGCATAAAAAAGGGTCAGTTTTATTCGATGTAACCATTTTGTTGGTTAAATGTGAACAACAATGATAAGAAGCTAATAAACGATGAGATTGACGAATGGTAATTTTAGCGAATAAAAAGGTCAAACGTGACCACTGAAACTCTTGATCTAGTATTAAGAGTATATAAACGTTTCTAAGAACAAAAAAACCTTCTTAACCGTTACAAAATAGACATAAAATGGGTATTTAAGAACTCACTGAAAAGAAATAACTTAAAAAAAAACTTTTTTTGTTATTGTAATGGGGTCACTTTCGATGGTGCTCAAAAGTGGATTAAATAACCAAGTAGAAACATATCTTAAATGTACAATATTGCACCATTGTCAGCTCCATTCATGAAGTTTTAAAGATATTTGTTAAGTTTCGTTGTTCACAATAATGTTTATTTGTGATGATATTTTTGGGAAGCATTTCTAATATAAAATATGGAAGCAATGTAGGTCCTTGATATGGATAGTATATTCTTAATGTCTACAATAATAAATATAAAACAGTCGAGATTAATATAATCGATTAAATGCGTTAATGGACTTATGTTGTTGGGTAACTGATGTTAAAAGTCTACAATGATTTTTTATCAAATCCCAAAAGAAATATCTTTAGCTATTGTGGTAAAAAGCAGATTACCCAATCTACATATATCTTAATTACAAGAAAATATGGACACTTTCTCTTTCCGCTTCAAGCCGACCCATCGATTCAAACAAATCGATTAATCCAATGATTTCACGTACATCACTATTTTAAACATTATTTATTTAACAATTATTTCATAATTACTTTCGACTGAACGGAATGTGCTCATTACGTGATGTTGCCAATAACTTGATTAATACAAATATAAACGTTATCGTCATATACCCGATAATACTTAATTTTAAAAAACCTTTTGTTGCTTCCGTTAAATAGTTTTTGTGCACGAATTTCCAACCTTAACACTATTACAAATGCGATATAACTTCGAATGGCGATTTCCAAATCGATTATTCATATAAATACGATCACTCGTAATCGATTAAAAAACCACTAATTTCATATAACACCTAGATAAATACTGACTCGAAAATTTAGAACATCGAATAAATAAAATAAAAAAATAATACAAAAAATATAAATACCAATAAAAAAAATTAAAAGCTTTGAAACCATCAAAATGCAAGCATACCGTAACAATAGCGTTACACTAAGCATATTGATATGAAAAACGCATGTAAAAATAAAACTCGTCCGTCACAAACGTTACCGTAATACCGACAATGTATTTTTATATTAAAAACCCTACATTAGAACAACAATAGCTTGCCGATACGTGGCGACGAAAGTGTAACGACACTTGTGCGTTTATCGACAAATATCGTTATAGTTTTATCGAGTGTCGATAGCGTAGTCGATATTAGTGAGGTGATCCTACCGGCTGGTGGCTAGTGACGTCGCGGCGGAGGGGGGACGCGCGCGCCGCCCGGTGACGTCACCACTAGTAGCTGACGTCAAACGTCGTCCATCACGAATGCAACCTGCATTGTGGGTTCCTGCGATACACACATACTTATATATCTTAACCTTATCTACTAGACGATATTGATGAATGAAGTAGTCGATGCGTGCAAAACAATAGTAAATATGACAATGATTTTTAAATAAAATTATATGCATGAATAATAAGAGACATTGAGATGGTAATGAAAAATATTTACATGTGAAATAACTATGAAAACGTCTACTACTAACATGAATGATTCATTGCTTATCATTTTGTATCGAATTAAAAATTATCCGTCGATAAAAAGGTATAACCAATTAACCGAAAAAAACTCGCTAACCAAATATAAAACGGGACAAATCATCAAAACAATACATAACCCTATCCATACGCATTTAAAAGACATACCTCATTTCGGTCCGACGTAAGAAATAATAATAAAAAAAAAAACAAAAATGCCTATGTTAATACATACACACTGCCCTCACACCATGACAAACGCCTCCTGGCCCCTGAAGAGGAAGGGGTGCTGGTCGATCATGGTCTGCACGATGTCCTCGAGGTACGGCCGCGTCATCTCGAACCTGCCCATGTCCGAGAACTGAACGGGAAGGAGGGTCGGCCACCAGCATATCGCCAGGTTCTTGCTGTCCATCGAGTTCAGCTTTGAGTTGTCCGCCACTCTGTGATGAAAAAATATTAAACTTATGTACTACAGTTTTTGGTTTTTTTTTATGATGTTAATAAAATAGGATTTTGTTGAACTGTTCATTGAATTACAATTTCTATATTAATACACTTGTTTGATATTTTAGGATTAAATGAAAAAGGTTTTTGTTTAAAATTACAACTGATATAACTAAAACACTACTTGGTTCCTAATGTCTAGCATTGTAAAAAAAATTATGTCGTATAATCTTAGACAGAGACAGAAGTTACTGAGCAGCGCAGCTGCTCTGCAGCTTTGTTTTACGTCTTGACGGCATTAATAAGCTCAAGAATTTGATGTTTGATTATTTGCTTGTGTAAGCTAATCTCGTGAACTACTTGAATGATTACAAAAAATGTTTTTGTATTAGACTACAAGCCCGTGGCAAAAATCGATGGGTCAAATGAACCACCAGGAGACCTATTTGGTAGGATACAGGGGCATAAAATAATAATATTCAGCACTATGCCGTCACTTGTAAGCTGTCCGTCTCAGTGCAGATGAGACTTCAAAATCATCAAGGAGAGGGGTTCATTTTGGTCATTTATTTTTGTACGGCATTTCTACCATCGATAGGTCCATGAAAAATAATAGAAAGAACACGTAATGCCGTACAAAAATAGTGCGTCACAAAGTCGGAAGAACGTTAGATATTCCGGCAAATTTGTCGCTAAATTTGGTCATTTGATTTTAAGCGGCATCGGTTCCATACAGTCGCAATACCTCTTCTAAACCATTATTCCGCAACGCCGTACAAAAACCATGCGACAACGGAGAACAATCAGCGGTTGCAACCCACTCACCTTCAGTGGTTCGGGGGGTGATTTGAAAAAGTACGGCATCGGTTTCATAACATTAAGTAGCACTCAAAATTACTATTTTTAAAAAAGCCGTCACTAAATTATTGTAAATTTTAATGTATAAACAAATTCCTCATAAATTTGACTTTTAAAGCTGAAAGGTCATTTGATCCTGTACGGCAACCTGTTTTCTTACATGATATTGCTAAATACAATCGTTATTTAGTATTGGCATTCAATAAAAATGTTTGAAAAGAAATTGAGAGGAAAATAAAATCTCAAATCATTTCAAAAGTTTAAATTATCGTAGATTAGTGAAATACAGCAACTTTCTAAATATGATTGTTGTTTTGAATAGTTCTCAGGTAAACAAATGAAGAAAAAATTATGCCGTACATTTTAATGCAGAACATAATTTTTGGCTGATTAAAATGGCACTACCATTTCAGAAGTACTTTATGGTCGTGTGATACTACACGGCATTAACATATTTTTGAAGAGAATAATTAATAACATGTATAAAAAATCATTATGCCAGCTTTTAAAGTGAAACAGTGTATATTATATCCAAAAACTGAAAAACTATAGCTAAGCTCAGTATTTATATTTTTGTAAACTTTTCGATGTCATATACTCCAAACATGGACATATTTTTTTTATTTGTGTTATTAAATATACTAAATGATATATACAGAAATGAAAAAATAGGTAGGTATATCTTTCAAATTTTAAGTCAATATCTGAATCAGTGACTGAGTCGGTATCGGAATCAAGGTCCTCATCGACGTCCGTATCCTCTTCTCGATCACCTTCTGAAACATGAATATGTGTCATCTTATTTTGCGGACAAATAAAGTTAAAAAAAAGGAATTAATAATAATAAGTTTTTGTTATGTTTATTACCTTTTATCAATGTGAACTTTCAGATATGTACGAAATTGACTTTTATAGATGATTGCATTAGATACAAATAAATTGTCTAAATGCTGTACAGTAAATATCATACTAAATATCACCCTAAAGTATATTTTATTACATGGATTATTCGAGAGATATTTTCCGCTCTACAGACCTTTGGATCACCAAAAAATGTACGGCATGTGAAAAAATGTTATCTATGCATTAAATACTTTCAAAATAAAGTTATCCCATATTGTGTCAAATCACCCCCCGGACCACTGAAAGGGAGTGGGTTGCAACCGCTGTTTTTTTTTCCTTGTCGCATAGTTTTTGTACGGCGTTGCGGAATAATGGTTTAGAAGAGGTATTGCGACTGTATGGAACCGATGCCGTTTAAAATCAAATGACCAAATTTAGCGACAAATTTGCCGGAATATCTAACGTTCTTCCGACTTTGTGACGCATTATTTTTGTACGGCACTACGTGTTCTTTCTATTATTTTTCATGGACCTATCGATGGTAGAAATGCCGTACAAAAATAAATGACCAAAATGAACCCCTCTCCTTGATGATTTTGAAGTCTCATCTGCACTGAGACGGACAGCTTACAAGTGACGGCATAGTGCTGAATATTATTATTTTATGCCCCTGTATCCTACCAAATAGGTCTCCTGGTGGTTCATTTGACCCATCGATTTTTGCCACGGGCTTGTAGTCTATATTGGATAGATAATATAGCGAAGAATGCTATAGGCTTTATAACATCATGCTTTGACATTGGTCAAAGCCTCCTATTGAGGAGCGAAGCAGTAGGGAAGTGTGTGAAGTTAAAAATGGGGAAATTTTATTACTTTTGCTACGCTAGAATATTGTATAACGATAGTGAAGGACGATATTATGACTGATTATTAATAAATAGTGAAAGTGGAAGTGATGTATCGGGACAGGATGGGAAAATCATTACAGGACGATAGACACGTTGAGTTGTAACACGAATCAGTTAGTACACGAAATTACATATGTTTGATGTGAATTGGAGTCATAAAGTATATGCATACGGGTGGAGCCGGGGGGGGCGCAGTAGACAGCATGTAGTATTGTGTAGGCAGCATGTAGTATTGTGTAGACAGCATGTAGTATTGTGTAGACAGCATGTAGTATTATGTAGACAGCATGTAGTATTGTGTACACAGCATATAGTATTATATAGGCAGTATGTAGGCAACACGTAGCCCACAGGCATCGTGTATCAGCATCGTACCGTGCGAAGTGGTGCAGCAGGTAGTCGAGCGTGGCGCGCGCGAGCGGCGTGAGCGCGGAGTTGAGCAGCGCGCGCAGCGCCAGCAGCCGCCAGCTGCGGTCCTTCAGCTCCACGCCGCCGGCTATGCAGCCGCGCATCGCTGCAGACACACACATATGTACATACAGGTTGAATGTCTCTATTGGGTGTCGATGGCCAAATCCGAAATAAAAAACTCACAAATCTGATTTTTATTGAACTAAAATTGCATACTTTGATCTTAGATAAATAAATATTACTAGGAAAAATAATAATAACATATGCTATATTATTATACAATTAGTTAGTGTTGGTAATAATCAAATCCTGCGAAATTATTATATATGGCAAAAAAAGGAAAGTCATAATATTACCTTAAAATCATATTAAGAAATTTTCCGTTAAAGTTTGTTAAATCCTATACGTTAATTTGAATAATAGTATTTAGATAAATAATTATACAAAAAAAATATTAAACTCACTAGCGATATCTTCCAACTGCGCCATGCTAGCCTCGTCGAGTAGCGGCGGCAGTTTCTTGGAGAAGAAGTCCTTGAGCGCGGTCGCCACCGCGTTCACTGGGATATCTAGCGAATCTAAATCTACGTTCGGATCTGCAAATATACATTACAGTTATTTCCTTGCTCGATATAGGGTTGTATAGGCTAGTAGTGCCGATTACTTGTGTTGTAAATAGTCGATAAATTAGTTCAGAAAACTGTTATAAAATGTCAAATTGAATTTTGGTGTCGATTTAACTTCATACAATTTCCAACTTTCCTCGATATAAACATAACACTCCGAATTTATACAACCGTGTTGAAAGCATTATTATATCCCGCTGTACAGCACGTTGACTACTGCGCACGCATACATAGTTGTTTGACTAGGGACACGTAATGTATGTGCGGCCATTACACAGCAGATGTGTTATTTGCCTAGACACAGGTGGGTTCGGAATAATTAAGCCATTACGTATGACATGACCCAGGTTTTCCAGCCAGTAATAATAATAGTTTCAATAGATTTCCAGTTTTAATAGTTAAGTATTCACGTGCCGCGGTGTACATATTATAATGAAACAAAAGTAGACCTTCGTAAAACTTAGTGAAGAGCATGTCGACGTGCGCTCGGTTGCCGGGCACGCGGTACAGCCCCTCCGAACCCAGACCCTCGCGCTCGATGAACTCGATGCACTTCTCCACGAACAGGGGAACGCCGTGGGAACCCTGAAAATTTGAGAATACTTGGTAATAAAATCATAATAATTTATTGAATACGGTCCAGCCCGGCTCCGCCCGGGTGCACTAATTTTTAAGTCCAGTTACTTTAGAAACACAAAAACTAAATAAAAATTTAAACTCAACGTTACTGCCGGACTTTATACATCCCATCCCATTCAATACTTCTGTAACATCCTACGGGAACCCACATTTTGTTGGGATAAAAAATAGCCTACGTGTTAATCCAGGGTGTCAGCTATCTGCATACCAAATCCTATAAAAATGGTTCCAGTGGTTTGAGCACCTCTTCAGGTAACAAACACACAAACTTTCGCGTTCATTATATTAGTACGATTTTATTCTTCATTGTACACAATTAAAATAACTGTATATAGAAATAATATGAAAACAAGGTAAAAATGGCGGTCTTATCGCACAAAGGCAATCTCTACCACACAAACACTAGATGGATTTATGAGAAGAGATAGAAAAGTTTTTGAAGATGTATTTTTCAGTTCATAACTTTATATCGCGCTTTGATTTGCCATGGGCGGTTTTACACTATTTCTAATTTTCAGAATATTACCTGCGGTCCCCAATTCTGATGTGACTGCGTATTTTGCATTTGCGATGAGTTCTTTTTGGAGTCCTTGCTTTTGGAAAATTCCTGTAACAACAATATATTTTTTCACATGTAGTCCAATCACAAGTATTTTAAAAACAGCCGTAGCCAGAGTTTTATAAAAAATAAGATGTAGCATGAAATTTATGCGTAAATTACGATTAATCCGGTCTTTTAAAATAACTCCAACTGCGTCAGCACTATATCTGCCACTGCTGAGCACGGGATACATCTACAACCGAGTCCGACTGAGACGGGTTAGGCTAGTCAGTCAGTCAAACATACGAACATGGACGCATTTGTCGCAAACAGAACTGGACGGCCATCAACCCCGACATAATATGGTTTCTGCCCTTTTAAGGCAAAAGCCTAGGGCTTGCGGTAAGGTGAATGTAGTGAATGTAGCCATATAAGATAACAGTGAAGTTGCTGCGGAACTCCCTAGATGTGGGACGATTTTACAATTTGTCAAAAACAAGCAAGCGTTTCATTGGTCCGTGTTCGACTATCCAAGAGTATCCATAATTAGTTTTCCTGTGAGGCGTTAGTATATCTGTATCAGTCCATATACGTTCTACTGCAGGGCACGGGCTTCTACAATCGAGAGTACGATTGAGAGTGGTTAGGCCATATAGTCCACCGCGCTGGCGGACAACATGGCGTTAGTACATGCTTGTAAAAATGATTGATATGATACTACATTGCGGACCTTGTGTCGCCTATCGTGCTTGCTGAAGGGGTGTTGGCGACGCCGGGTGTCCGCGGCGCTGGATGAAGAGTTGTCCTGCGCAGACGAAGGATACTCGCCAGACAACATCTGCACAACAAACGTAATTATATGGTTTAATATCTTCATTTATTTACACTCTTTATTGTACTTCATTTATATACACTCTTTATTGTATCTTAATTAACATACTGAATGAATATATCGACTAAAACATGAAATAGTACAATGGGTTACCAAATCGCATTGAGTGATTTCTTCCTGGCAACCTTTGGATGATCAGGAATTGTTGGATTGATAAATAGGGGTGTTAGGTTTATCTTTATTACTCATAAAATAAAAAATATTATAATTCACTTTAGTGAGAAACTTAAATATCTAATACATACCTAACCTACAATATGTTTCTTGTTTTAAGAAAATTTAATAAATAATTGCTTTTTTTTCATTGCTTAATGAACTTTGTGATAGATAACGTAGCTAAAATATAACGTCGCGTGCCATTAGTTCGCCATCCCTGTCACAGAGAATGTAAATAATGTGAGACCTTATGCGTGGGTTCGTGGTGCGGCGGCGGCGGCAGAGGTCGAGACCTCCGCGACTCGCCGTCCGAACTGCCCTCACTGGACTCGCTCGCAGCTGATAACAATATATTACAAATATGCTATAGACATCTCTTTCACACACCGAATGATTGACATTATACATTTCCCATACCTATCTCTTTCGCACATAAAACGATTCTAGACTTTTACTACGGTATTCTGGCATCTAGTATTGGACAAATGTCATTGTAGGGTAGAACTAAAATACGCTCAACGAACTGATTTACGAGTCGATAAAATTAATAAATTTTTTGTTTAAACTAATACGGGGTAATTTTTAACTACTATTGAAAAAATAAATGCATAGTAGAGTCAAATTTCAAAGGCACTCTTTCAGATAATCGTACAAAAAAAAAACGTTTTTGTAAATATTTTCATTTTGATTACGTACCTTTGTCCTCTTGCGTCCTCCCTCTGTATCCAGTGGGCAGTTCAGGAGGTCCCACGAACATTCCCAGCTTTGGTACTCTAGGACTCTGCACCGCTACCAAATTGCCTAACGATCTGTTGAAGTATTATCGACATGAGTATAAAACGTTTCGATATTTGTCACGTTTACATGAATTATTTAATTTTTTTTCAGTTGTGTCTTTTATATTTTTTCTATTTAGTGTATCTCATGCGTAGCCTGTTATTTGCGTCAAAATACACTTGAGTGCTATTGTTTTATAATGAATTAATAATTTTGGCGCCGTACTTATAGTGTTAAGGTGGCTCATATGAGTTTTGACGCGGTATAGTTATGTGACTAATAAATTCTACAAAAAAATATACTGTATGGTAGAATTTTTCCGATAAGTAGAATGTTTCGGAAAATTCCACATCACTAAATACAACAATACCAAGTATATACTGGGTATCTCAAGACTGCTACCGAAAACGAAGCTAGGTGGTAGTTTTAGTGGCTACAAACACAATGCAACTAAAAATTTCGTATGGAAACGCGACAATTATTTTTTATGATTTTTTAAATATCGTCATTTTTGGGTGGTAAATTCATAGTTTTTGCTAAAATAATAATTTAAACTCTTCTATACCTTAGAGTATTTGTAAATAAAAGGGTATACACTATTATTTTAACAAAAAAATATTTGTCCCGTTTTTTTGCAACTTTTTCTGTTGCATTGTGTCTGAAGTCACTTAAACTACCACCCGGCTTCGTTTTCGGTAGCAGTCTTGATATACCCTGTATGTAATTAATAAGCCAGTACCTCTTCTTGTAGTGTCGTGGCGCGTGGTGCGGGTGTCGTCGCCGCGGCGGCGCGCGCGCCTGCGTGCTCGCGGACACGCCCGCGCCGCCCGACGCCTCGCTCGAACCGGAACTGTCCGTCTCGGAAAACGCTGAAATAACATATATTATACTGTATTAGACCATATACGTCCCACTGCAAGACACGAGCCTCCTCTACAATCCAGAGCACGGTTGAGAAAAGTTAGGCCATACAGTCGACCGCGCTAGCCCAGTACGGATTGGTGGACTTTACAAATAGCTTATCAAAAAAGTGTGTCTTTTATGAGGGCGCTAATATCGAATTTAGTGTTAACATGGCAACTCGATATACTAAAACGAAATATAAGCTAAGCCAACCATAACTTCAATCTTTAATATATCACTACTAGACATACATTTTTATGGCCTCTTATCGAAATATTTTACATTTCGACAATTAAAAGTCAATACACTTACATGGTTGATGTAAAGGCGTCTTCTCGTGTCTCCGATGCCTCCTCAGCCTTGTCATAGATGGCGCTTCCATGTACTCATTGGTTTCTTTAATCTTAAAACATAAAAAAGAACATTATTCCCACAGAATCTAGAAACTAATTCGCACCAACTCTAAGAAGGCTTTAAATTATTACTTAGAAAGTAAACCTAACCTTATTAATTTATTAAAATTATGTGTTTTTATGGACAAATGTTTGTTCGTTTGATTAATTTATTTTATCAACATTTTAAAATGCTATGTGTCCACTAAACCAACAATTCAATAATGCTTGTCATCCACTAAGCACCTAGCCCAGTAATTATATTGTTACCTGCGCATACTGAACGTCGAGTTCAGTCTCCGAGCTGACGCCGGAGGGATGGTGGTGGTGACCACTCTGCTGGCTGCTCGAATGCGACCACCCTGATCTTTGAGACTGTGACAACCAGAAAATCTATGTCATATATACTCGTACATCATCATCTCAGCCACAGGAAGTCCACTGCTAAATCTGAACTACCCCAAGGAGCTCCACATCGACCGAGATTCTCTGAACGCTTTTTTTATATGACACGGCACATTCACTGCATTGCATCCGGCGGATAGTGCAAATGTCTAGAGTACTGAATGTATGCTTCAATACTTGGAGTTAGTAAACTGAGTACCACTGTTGATCCTGACTTACAATTTTGTAGATATGTATGTAAAATGTGGACCCTGTTAGGCACAGCAACAATTTAGGCGAGGAGAGGAAGGCATAGTATGAATTCTATAGGTGTTGGTCTTTGAGTAAGAGTCTGCATAATTTTATGATTAATTTATAGAGTACCTTTCTATCTCTAGAGTGCGGCGGAGGGCCGATGGTGATATGTTGCAGAGCATCGCTCACCATCGTGTAGTTGTTCATGTCCAGTTTGCCAGGTTGCTGAAATACAACCTCAAGATTAGCAATTTATTTTTCATTGAATCGTGGAAAGCTTTGATTCGATCAATTCAAGTCATGAGGTGCATAGTTTTTTTGCTCTCTATAATATCTCTAAACGGAATATCTTTGCTTCTTAAAAATGAGGTAATACTATCAATTCGTTTTTAGCCCGTTTTCGATTTTAGCGTTTTAATTCTCAATGACATCACGTATCCACGATGATAACTAACATGAAAACATCTGAGAAATGACTTTAAAACTTCAAGACTTTAAAACCGTCAAAAATAATGTAAAAAGCTTAGTTTTAGATTCTACTGGTTTTCTTTATGTTGCAGTTACAGAAATATTCATTACAAATATTTTAGGTAAGCAAAAGTTACAAAAATGAATATATTCATACCACGAGTATAACTAAATAATATGTGTACCTTGAGCGTCTGCGAGTGTCGCGGGCGGTGGTGGTGCGCGTGTTGTCGCGCGCGGCCCGTCGTGAACGCGCGCGCCCCGTACGCGCCGCCGCCACCCCACGCGCACCCGCCGTCTGTACGCACGGACACAAACACGTCAGTACGCACTCATACATACCATACAGTATTGTATGTGGACAATAATCTATCACGCACGGACACACGCACACACACATCATTACGCACTCTTACATACACGTATATAACTGGACCATAATCTATTTCCCACGCACGGATACACACACATATCGTTACTTACTCATACATACACGTATATAAGTGGACAATAATCTATTTCCCACGCACGGACACACGCACACATATATCATTACTCACTCATACATACACTATTGTAAGTGGAAAATAATATACTTCCAACTTCTCCTATTAATGGTTTCTTAGATTTACGCGAATGTTACACATTGAAATAAAACTATTATACAATTACGGACGGGGAGTCCGCCCCGTGGCCACAAAAGCTGTAAAGTAATCGAAACGTTGGGTAGTTCCGTAAATAATAGTTTTATTTCCTCCTATTAATTTAACTTTCTAATTGATTTCGTTGAAGGTTCAAGACAAGTTAGACATTCCCGGAGAGTCGCCGAGCTTCAATGCTCGGTGTCATTACAATGCGTGCCACTGTTGATCCTGGCTCACAAGAGTTAAAGTGGTAGATGTCAGTCTCAGTAACAGTAAGTCTCCAAAAAAATATACAATATTGTGTGTGTATTACTATCTACACCTACAACTCGTAATCGGTTTATTACAAATGCCCGGAAAACAGCTTACCTGGTGGTAAATAATCACCGAAAATCTACAATACCAGGAACATAAAGGCTTTGTGAGACTCCAAAATTTAAAGGGAAGGAAAAAGCACACTTTACCTCAGCAATCTTACTCAACAAAGGAAGCACGACAACATATGCCGACGCTTCATATCCGTATGAGATTGTATTCCAGACCATTCCTACTATATTCAAAGGTAAAATAGTACCTAAAACCTTCAAAAACTTCACACACAAAACGCGATTTGTTGCATTATAAGTTACGGATTCTGACGTCTCCATTTTCGGCATACCTAAAGCGAACCTCTACAATATTTTATCTTTACTTAGGCTATAAATCAAACATAAAAATGTAAAAAAAAATGTGGTCGTGTGTCGCATGCAAATATGTTTTTGTAACGCGTGTGAACAAAAAATAAAATCTTAGCTGCAGCTCTAATATAAAAATATTAAAAAATAGATATACTTTAAAATATTTTTAAGCTAGATAATACTAAGGTCTACCTATTTTCTTAATAATTTAAATCAGAAATATGATAAACCTAAATAAAATATGTTGTTTTATCGAACACAACCAAATATATCTACCACAAACTTACCCTTTATTGGACAACACAAACATAAAAAAAAACAGTATATTCATGCATTCATTTTTCAAATGTGGCACGTGACGCGTCTAATCTACAAATCTATACCCTTTATCTTTGATAATAAGGTCTAAAATACTTCGGCATGCAATCACCTGACTCGTGCGTGCTGAGCGAATCCTCGGAGCAGTTGAGATCCGCTGCGTTATAATAATTTATTTTAGTATGATTTATTTATTTATTTTTTATCATAATCATCACCTGTTTATTATCATCCTAATATTATTAACGCCAAGTTTATAAAAAAATATATTTTAACTATACTAGTTATTGAGGAATTGGCTGCATGAAGAAGGATAGATCTATTAATAGACTTTTCTTTAGTGGCTAACAAATAATATAAAATTTACATACAGATTTTCATAATTTTATTCGAATTTGCTTCAAACAATTTATATACACAGTACCTATTGACTATATCGTGAATGGAAGTATCGATAAATCTCAAAGACTTATTTCAACTATGGCCTTTTTAATACCCCTGTGGGCATATTTTCAGTAAAAATAGCTATAACTTACGGGACAGGTCTGCGTGCATCCTGTGGTCGGGCGGCGCCGGCTCAGGAGGAGTGCTCGGTGGCGGATACACGCTGAATCCTATGGCAAATATATCGATAAAGTCATAAAACACATAGATAATAATTTATCCATAAAGTAATGATAAATATATCGATTAGTTATTACAAAGTTGGTACTATTTTTATTGAGGTAACATAATAACAGGATATCGAAATAGTTACGCCTAAAACTTTCTTAATACCGACAACTAATGATTAAAAAATCTTAGAGTTTTCTTTGGTTGAAAAAGTTACACAGTTGATTTATATCGTTCAGATAAAAAAAACTTAATTCAATTTTAATCGATTTAAAATAACGAAGAGGTGTTCAATTCGACTGTATGTTTTATGATCTTTGTTATACCAACAAATAGTGATGCTTTTTAACTTACCTTTCAAAAATCCTCTATTTTTGGAGTTGTTCAGAGTATCGCTGTACTCCGAATCTATATCAGCTCGTGAATCCGGCCCAATCAACAAATCCAACGAATTTGTGAGCTTGTGATCTCGCCTACGAAAACAATAAAGATACATAATTTATGTACCTATGCAAATTTTTATATAATTCATATAATATATGAGAGTTTAGGTCGTTTTCGCCATCTAGTCGTTGCACTTCATCCCAATCGACAGATCGATTGAGTGAGATTAGTTCGTAGACTTACAAGTTGGCCTATGTTCAATTTTGCGGCCCACAACTATTTCTTACGGGTCTGAGTGTTTATGAGACCGTAAAGTCTCTCATAGCTTTAGATACCCACAAGACTCGAGTATGGGATCGGGACTATGTGACTTATTTATTATTTACATACATACATACATAAACTCACGCTTTGTTCCCAGAAGGGGTAGGCAGAGGTGCCAGGGCACCCACATTTCGCCGTGTATGTTCCGTCCCACAATGTGATAGGTGGCGAGTCTATCGCCATATCGGACATAAATTCCTGACTCTGGGCTGATAATGAATAGAAAAATATCACTTTGCCCAACCTGGTATTCGACGCCGAGATCTCAGCTTTGCAACCGTGCCTTAGTACAACTACGCCACCGAGGCAGTATACTTATTATTTATACAGCACAAAAGGTAATATATAACCCATACATATTATTAAGCCTGTAGGAGTGGTCCCTGGGCGGCGGCTGCGGCCTGGCGGCGGCCACGTCGGGCAGGTTGTGCAGGTTGTGGTGAGCGTGGGGCTGTTCCATGCGAAAAGCGCGCTCGATCTCACCCTTACGCTCCCACACCTCCTTGAAGAATGGGGTGTAGAAGGCCGCTGTGGGGGTAATTGTGGTTATTAAAGATGGTAATGGCATATTATCGATATTTTGGATTTTTATCGACTTTTTGTATGAGTCGATAATTTGAATTTTGTAAGTGATATTGTGGCATTTTATTAACTTTTTATTTGACTCGATTATTTAGATTTTTGTAAGTTAAGTTGTTTACAAGCTTTGTTCAACATTGAGGTTAGTGGATACAGAAAATAGTTATAGATATTTAAGTGAATAAATAACGTAAATAATATTCTCTAATTTTATTGATTAACATTGCTCGAACATCGATTTAAAAAAACTGATAAAATATCCATGGAAAAATCTTTGGATCCCATCAAAAAGTTAAATCTAATGTTACATTTTTCCAAACTACCCATCATACACAACCAAGACATAATTAAATTAAAACCACTAACTATTGCACTTAGTGTCAGGCCTGTCCGCGTACGTGGCGAAGTGCGCGCCCAGCCTGTCAGCGGTCGCGTTCCCGTCCGTGAGCAGCGCGTGTCCCACGTCCGTGCCGAAGAACGCGCTGCACGAACCGCCGCCTTCCGTCACCGCCACCATCTGAATCGGCAGGTTCGGTATGTTCATCGAGAACGCGCTGGAATACAAACATATACATTATCTTATTAAACTTCTCAACATCATTCTTAGGTACGAAAAATCTTCTGCCGAACACAGATATATAATAGGTATTTGACTCCAATTTTATTTCAACTGAATTTTTTAAAGAGTATCCATATACAATATCCAACAAACAAAGTATTGTGTAAATACAATCACAATTAAACAAGTTAGAAACATTTTAGATCTTGTAGTGGAAGTAAAAGAAAAGGAAAGCAAAACAAAACTAGTGACATCACTAGGCTTAATATGCATTACACTTTACAGTAATGTGTAAAGGAGCCGCTAAGATGTCCCTACTACGCTCTCACTCTTTCATTTAAAATACTAATATTTACCGTATGTCAGAAGCTACTTAAACAATGTTTTGACAAAAATCTTTTATTATTAAAAACCCATCGCCATGTCTCAAGCGTATAATACTTAAATCATATGCTTACTTTAAAGTAGCCAAGCTGGCTTTCCTCTTCGCCGAGTATATAAGTATGAAGCCATGGATCAGTTCTTCTCTAAACTGAGTAGCGCCGTGGAAACTCGATATTATCACCTGAAATATTATCGATTTTAAAATACCTATAACTTTTGACTACTTTATAATAATATTTTCCAATTTTGGACCTTACATACATACATACATGATCATCACGCCCGTATTCTGTAGGGATAGGAAGACCATGGATCGCCAATTCATTACATCCTGACATATTAGTTTCGCTTCGTCCACTTCCATCAACCATTTCATAAATTCTCGCTGGTTCAAGGTGCTTTGACTTGACCCTTGTTTTACTAAGACCAAGCCTCCCCAAATTAGCCCCCAAATGACAAGTGTCGTTCCCCTACCTCCACCTTCCTCTTGGAGTCTCCGAGGAATGTCTCGATGACGATGGACCTGTCCCCGGTGAGGAAGCAGTTGCGGTGCAGCAGCAGCGGGCTCAGCACGCGCTCCGGCGAGTACGGGTCGTCGCAGAACATGCACACCATTATTCTGAAAACGGATGATTTTAGCTAAAAAAATAACTCAATAGATTACCAATAGATTAGATAATAGATTAAAAGTAATATGGAGGGTTGGTTTAGTCTATTATTTTTCACTGGTCACATATTTTCAGCAAATTTATGATGACATAAATATCCAATATTATTGATCGATTCTTGCATATCTAGACTCTGTCCTACTCATTTCCACTTTAGCTAAAAGGCAACCCAAAGATCGACCCCAGAATATAAGCCATTCAAGCCATCAACTTACCTTTTTGAACGTAGGCAGGTATGACAATACATTTGAATCAATTATCCTATTCGATCATTAAATACAGATCAATATAGTTTATTAAGATCAGCATCACAGCAGTTGCTGAGATATATGTATGGGCCAAATTATCTAAAGGGCAACATTAAAGAATCAAAGCCACTACTCACCGTATATCAGAATCGAAGCACACAATAACATCTCTGTAGAGATGCGCGTAGCTCGCCTTCTCCCTGTTGGCCCTGATTAGTTCCTGCACGGCGTCCGCGGTCAAAGCTTCCGTGCCCAGCTCGTTCACCGACGCCTCCATGTATGAACAGTGGAGGCTGGAATATCGATAATCGGTTATGTACATAACTATAATAAAATTTAAACTTAGATGTGTGTTGTCACCGATGGCGGTAAAGGCCGATATTAGCCTATGAAAATTACAGAAAATAATATGTAAGAGTCTGGGAGCTTCTTTAGTTTATCATGTCTTAGGCGACTGTTTGATCACGTCCTAACCTAATGCCACACCGCTACTGTACAGACTTTATTTAGAACAGATTTTTTGGCACTTATTTACAGCCGCTGCCAATAAACAATCATCATCATCATATCAGCCCACATTAATCCACTGCTGGACATAGGCCTCTTCTTCATTACACCACTTCTTCCGGTCCTGTGCTTGTCTCATCCACCGTTTCCCTTGAAACCTAACGATGTCATCCATCTATCTGGCGAGTGGTCTGTCTACCTTTCTCTTGGCCCCTCTAGCCCACCACTCCGTAACTGCCTTAGTCCACCGACTATCGCTTCGTCTGGCCAAGTGGCCTGCCCACCTCCACTTGAGTCCAGCAATGCGTTGACCGACGTCAAACACTCCGTTTGCTGTCGGATCTTCTCGTTGCGGACTCTATCTCTGAACGATATACCTAACATGGATCGCTCCATAGCACGTTGAGCCACTTTTATGTTGTGCACATGTTCTTGTGTGAGCGTCCAAGTTTCGGCTGCATAAGTGAGGGTCGGCAGGACACATTGGTTAAAAACTTTCGTCTTCAGACTTTGAGGTATTTTGCGCGAATGGAAGACATCCCTAAGCTTTCTGAAGGCAGCCCAACCTAACTGTATATGTCGGGAGACTTCTTTCCTTTGGATATCCTGGTCCAAGGACAAACAGTGACCAAGATATATGTAGTCATCCACGACATCTACTGTGCATCGTCCCACTGTTACATGGGGTAAATGGTGACTCGCCATGATCTTAGTCTTAGTCATGTTCATTCTCAGATAAAATAAACAATCAATAAACAATAAACAATCCCAATCCAAAATTTGCCGTTTTAGATTGACATCTCAATCTTTTTTCTGATACTATATTGCCAATAATCAATCTCAGTAGTGGAAAAACTATGGCAACATGACAGCAGACCAATCGTAAAGTAGAAAACAACCCAGATTGACTTCAATCTAATTTTTCGATTGATTATTGGAATCGGCCGTTAAACCATAATTATGTAACTTCTAAGGAAACTGTAATGAATTAGCATTAAATGATATATGAAAATCGAAATTACTTACTTGTCGGCAAGATTCTGTCCTTCCTCTTGCAGTCTGCTCACTTCCTTCTTGTCCATACCTTCGTCTTGGACAAACATCACCACTAGAGGCAAACCCTATGATTCATAGAAATAAATACTATTATTATCAATGTTATGACTCTCACAAACGAAAGAAATTTTCTAACAGAGATGATTATATAATTATTCCAAATATTGTTACACCAAACTATCATTTATTCAATTAGACATTAATATCAATTTATGTTGTAATTAAGTAAGATGTTTACGTAATTATTCACCTGGAATGGCAGTTTGTCTTCTTGCTCCAAACTTGATAGAAGCGTCTTCTCAGCGCATCCTCTAATGAATTCGAATGATTCTTGATCTTGGTACACACAGAAATATCCTGCACAGATTAAAAAATATTTTTTAATTTTTCGTTTTTTATTTCAGCTTTATAAGACATTGAAGGACAATATATTCTTTTACGATTGATACTACAAAAATAAACGTTAAATGTTTTAAATTTTATTATTTTAAATTACCACATTAATTTTATATCCCGATTCTGTCTTTATTACATTTTTTTATTATTATATTAAACTACAATAATAAACATTCTGTATTAAAATCATCACTTTTTTATGTATTATTTTACTTTATATCAACAATCTATAAAGTATAATAATACATGAAAAATGAACAGAAACAACAATAAGATTTTTAAACGGTAAATAAGATGTATAAAAGTTGCTTTTTGTTAACTTAAAAAAATGTATGCTATATTTATAGCTGTTAATTTTCTGAATAAAATAAAAATAAAATAACATTCATTCCTACTGTATTAATTAACAAAGCCATAAATAAATATTTTTTATTGTACTAGATAAAAGAAAGACTGCGTATTATTATACGCAGAACAATAAATTAAGTGACATCAATTTTTTTTTTATTAATTTGATTTATTTCCAAACTAACATCTACTTTTACAGGATAGCCTAACGCAGTAATGTAGTATAGTACAATTTTTATGTTTCTACAATGTTTTTGTCTATTTTGATTGTAATAGATGCGACTGACCGTTGGGCGCGAACTCGTCGCTCGCGTCCGTGTCGGTTGCGTGTTCGTGCGCGCGCACGGTGTGGCGCAGCGTCCACGCGTGTCCCGGCAGCGACACGCGCCGCTCGGCGTCGCAGCCCGCCACCAGCCGCTTGCCGAACTCACCCGCCACGCCCTCCACCTGCACGCACATATACACATACAGGGTATATCAAGAGTGCTACCGAAAACGAAGCTGGGTGGTAGTTTTAGTGGCTTCAGACACAATGCAACTAAATTTTGTGCAAAAAATTGTGACGATTTTTAGTTACATTGTGTTTGTATTCACTAAAACTACCACCCGGCTTCGTTTTCGGTAGCAGTCTTGATATACCAACATGTATCATTATGTATAGGCATGACAGAAAATCCAGGCCAATCAAACAGCTAACAGCACTGTATCAGCCCATATACGTCCCACTGCCTCCTCTATAATCGACAGTACAATTGAGGGTGGTTAGGCCATATAGTCGACCACGCTGGCCTAGTGCGACTTGCGGACTGACATACCATAGTTTTTTTTTTTTAATCGCTATGGTATGAAGCTTTCCTCACGATGTTTTCCTGGGATTCAAACCCGCAATCACCGTGAACATGTTGGCAATGGCGTCTAGTCCTTTTACCAACAGGCCACCACGCAGTTGCTATATACAATAGCTAACTACTACTAGTCAACACTCCTTCCTCATGAACTTTTACACCAACTTGCTGGCGTACTCTTTTAAATATGTAATACAATGTCATTAAAAGCAACTGCTATAAACTAAGATAACATAAACAAAACCTTACAAAACTGTAGACTTAAAAGTATTGACAGAAAAGAAATACTATATTCTAATTCTGGCAACCGTCTTACTAAAATATGTATTTTATATGTACGATACATAATTGTGTAATTATAAATAAATACTTACACCCAATATAATAACGTTGATCTGGTTGGAGTCTGTAGTGAGCGCCCACGGAGCCGCCGGTGGCCCCGCATGGCACTGAGATTCACCGGTCGACGTCAACGACCTGACAGAAAAAATAATAATTACGGCCTAATTTAAATACAGTTTTAAGATCTATCGAATGTTTTGTTTTCTTCGCTCAAACTGACTTCAAATGTCATTCGAAAGGTCAATGCCAATAAAGCCTATAATATATTTCACTTAAATAATTAACAAAATTTCCTGAGCAGATGAATTATTATTAATACCGGAGCATTTAATTTAGCCAATCACCACCATTTATGTCATGCTATTCTATGCTATGATTAGCGACATAATTATTGTAAATACCTTTATTTACCCTTTTCCCCCATTCTCCCTCCTTCACATGTCAAAAAATGGCCTACAATTCTTTACTTATTGCTGATAAATGTTTGCTCTTATATCAATCTTACGCATAAATCAACATACCCGACTCTAGTATTGAGTATGACAGGCAGGGTTGCGTCCAAACAGTTGGAGCCGGCCGGACAGTGCTCCCTCATTGGACAGTGGACAAAACCGAGATGCTGGAATAACATCAGTTTCCTATCCTGCTCCATACGATCAAGCATTTTGTATCTGTGGACAAAAATATATTATTTTCTAGATATTCGTTCACACACCAGGAAAAAATAAAATATGAAAAGGTTATTTTCCTTTTCTTATGTACTTAATTAGGTTACTTAAAAAACAGTCATATACATTGTCCTGACCCCACACTAAGATCGAGCCATGTGTCGTGGGTATCAGAAACTACGAGAGCCTTTTCGGTCTCATTAACACCTAGACCCGAGACAAATACTTGTGGGCCACACAAACATTAAAATCGGTACGGGGATCGAACCCGCAGCCTCTCGTTTCACAGCCGACATCTAACCAACTGCACCACGGAGGCTAATAATAAAAATGTATGATTTTTTACCTAAAGTCATCTTGAAGAACGTCTGTGATCTCTTTGATGTCCTCTTGCGTAATGGTGCCGGTCGGAGATATGCTTTTGAAGTGGTAGAATAAATCAGCGTGTTCCAGCAGTAACTCCTGGGAACAGTAATTAAATATTTTACAAATTCAATAAATAAATAACACGCATCAGTCACATACATAATCCTGGCCCCACACTAAGAAAGAGTCTTTTGTCGTGGGTATCAGGAACTACGAGAGACTTTCCGGCCTCACAAACACCCAGATCCGGAAGAAATATTTGTAGGCTCCACTAACATTTCACTCGGTGCGAGGATCGAATTCGCGGCCTCCCGTTTAACAGGCGGCGTCTAACTGCCGTATGTGTGACTCGACATGTTATTAAGGTGTGTTCACCTGGAAGTTGTGCTTGGCGCGGCGCTGTATGTGTCGCTGGTGCGTGTGAGTGCGTGTGAGTGCGTGTGAGTGCGTGTGAGTGCGCGTGTTCACCTGGAAGTTGTGCTTGGCGCGGCGCTGTATGTGTCGCTAGTGCGTGTGAGTGCGTGTGAGTGCGCGTGTTCACCTGGAAGTTGTGCTTAGCGCGGCGCTGTATGTGTCGCTAGTGCGTGTGAGTGCGTGTGAGTGCGCGTGTTCACCTGGAAGTTGTGCTTGGCGCGGCGCTGTATGTGTCGCTGGTGCGTGTGAGTGCGTGTGAGTGCGTGTGAGTGCGTGTGAGTGCGCGTGTTCACCTGGAAGTTGTGCTTGGCGCGGCGCTGTATGTGTCGCTAGTGCGTGTGAGTGCGTGTGAGTGCGCGTGTTCACCTGGAAGTTGTGCTTGGCGCGGCGCTGTATGTGTCGCTGGTGCGTGTGAGTGCGTGTGAGTGCGTGTGAGTGCGTGTGAGTGCGTGTGAGTGCGCGTGTTCACCTGGAAGTTGTGCTTGGCGCGGCGCTGTATGTGTCGCTAGTGCGTGTGAGTGCGTGTGAGTGCGCGTGTTCACCTGGAAGTTGTGCTTGGCGCGGCGCTGTATGTGTCGCTGGTGCGTGTGAGTGCGTGTGAGTGCGTGTGAGTGCGTGTGAGTGCGTGTGAGTGCGTGTGAGTGCGTGTGAGTGCGTGTGAGTGCGCGTGTTCACCTGGAAGTTGTGCTTGGCGCGGCGCTGTATGTGTCGCTAGTGCGTGTGAGTGCGTGTGAGTGCGTGTGAGTGCGCGTGTTCACCTGGAAGTTGTGCTTGGCGCGGCGCTGTATGTGTCGCTAGTGCGTGTGAGTGCGCGTGTTCACCTGGAAGTTGTGCTTGGCGCGGCGCTGTATGTGTCGCTAGTGCGTGTGAGTGCGTGTGAGTGCGCGTGTTCACCTGGAAGTTGTGCTTGGCGCGGCGCTGTATGTGTCGCTGGTGCGTGTGAGTGCGTGTGAGTGCGCGTGTTCACCTGGAAGTTGTGCTTGGCGCGGCGCTGTATGTGTCGCTAGTGCGTGTGAGTGCGCGTGTTCACCTGGAAGTTGTGCTTGGCGCGGCGCTGTATGTGTCGCTGGTGCGTGTGAGTGCGTGTGAGTGCGTGTGAGTGCGTGTGAGTGCGCGTGTTCACCTGGAAGTTGTGCTTGGCGCGGCGCTGTATGTGTCGCTAGTGCGTGTGAGTGCGTGTGAGTGCGCGTGTTCACCTGGAAGTTGTGCTTAGCGCGGCGCTGTATGTGTCGCTAGTGCGTGTGAGTGCGTGTGAGTGCGCGTGTTCACCTGGAAGTTGTGCTTGGCGCGGCGCTGTATGTGTCGCTGGTGCGTGTGAGTGCGTGTGAGTGCGTGTGAGTGCGTGTGAGTGCGCGTGTTCACCTGGAAGTTGTGCTTGGCGCGGCGCTGTATGTGTCGCTAGTGCGTGTGAGTGCGTGTGAGTGCGCGTGTTCACCTGGAAGTTGTGCTTGGCGCGGCGCTGTATGTGTCGCTGGTGCGTGTGAGTGCGTGTGAATGCGTGTGAGTGCGTGTGAGTGCGCGTGTTCACCTGGAAGTTGTGCTTGGCGCGGCGCTGTATGTGTCGCTAGTGCGTGTGAGTGCGTGTGAGTGCGCGTGTTCACCTGGAAGTTGTGCTTGGCGCGGCGCTGTATGTGTCGCTGGTGCGTGTGAGTGCGTGTGAGTGCGTGTGAGTGCGCGTGTTCACCTGGAAGTTGTGCTTGGCGCGGCGCTGTATGTGTCGCTAGTGCGTGTGAGTGCGTGTGAGTGCGCGTGTTCACCTGGAAGTTGTGCTTGGCGCGGCGCTGTATGTGTCGCTGGTGCGTGTGAGTGCGTGTGAGTGCGCGTGTTCACCTGGAAGTTGTGCTTGGCGCGGCGCTGTATGTGTCGCTAGTGCGTGTGAGTGCGTGTGAGTGCGCGTGTTCACCTGGAAGTTGTGCTTGGCGCGGCGCTGTATGTGTCGCTGGTGCGTGTGAGTGCGTGTGAGTGCGTGTGAGTGCGTGTGAGTGCGCGTGTTCACCTGGAAGTTGTGCTTGGCGCGGCGCTGTATGTGTCGCTGGTGCGTGTGAGTGCGTGTGAGTGCGTGTGAGTGCGTGTGAGTGCGCGTGTTCACCTGGAAGTTGTGCTTGGCGCGGCGCTGTATGTGTCGCTAGTGCGTGTGAGTGCGTGTGAGTGCGCGTGTTCACCTGGAAGTTGTGCTTGGCGCGGCGCTGTATGTGTCGCTGGTGCGTGTGAGTGCGTGTGAGTGCGTGTGAGTGCGTGTGAGTGCGCGTGTTCACCTGGAAGTTGTGCTTGGCGCGGCGCTGTATGTGTCGCTGGTGCGTGTCGTACACGCGCTGCTGCTGGTGGTCGGCGAGCGCCTCGTAGCACTCGCGGCCCATGAGCAGCACGCGCACCTCGGACAGCTGCTTGCCGGGCGTCACGTAGCCGGTCTCCTCCAGCAGGCGCTTGAACTGCTGGCACCATCTGGGCACAAGTGGTACTATATAACTCCGTGGTCACCTTGAAACTTAAGCCAAATTGGCCTCCAAGAAGCTTGGTGTGCCCAACAGATCGAGGCGGTATTTTACGCCGGGTCATCGTCTGCAACTTTATAAGGCGCAGGTTCAGCCCGATATGAAAGGTTGCTTTTTTTTATTGCCATGTAGGCAGACGAGCTAGCGGCCCGCCTGATGGTAAGCGGCTACCGCTGCTCATGGACCTCCGTAGTGCCAGGGGACCAGCACAACAAAGTCGCTGCCTATCTCGATGAGAGTACTTTCTTTAAACCTCGTTTGAAGAAGGACAGGTCATAGCGGTGAGGAATCACCTCTGCAGGGAGTTCATTCGAGAGCTTGCACGTACGTGGTAGGAAAGAACGCTGGAAACGTACCATTCGGGAGCGGTACGCTTCCAGGTGGTGGGAATGAACTCTACTGCTGAGATTTGTGGTGCGTGGTGTGTGGTACCATCTCAAACAACTCTTCGGAGCACTCCCCATGGAACAAACGATACGAACACAGAGAGATCCGAAGTCTCTCCGCAGTGCTAACGGTTCCAATTTGTCCGCGAGATCGGGAAAATTGACTATTCGACAAGCTCGTCGCTGCAAGGAGTCAAGTGGGTCGAGCTGGTATTTTGGGGCACCTGCCCAGAAGTGAGAGCAGTACTCCACGTGGGGCCGGATTTACGCTTTGTAAAGCGTCAATCTATGACCCGACGTAAACTACCGCTTGGCTCTGTTCAGGATTCCCAACTTCTTGCTCGCCAGTTTGGCTTTGTCCTCCAAACGACTCTTAAACTCGACCTTTTGATATTTCGACGCCAAGGATTCCAATACTCTCGAATCCTTGGAGCGTAACTCTTTGAAATTGCGGCGCCATGACAAAGGGGTCCTTCTTCGCAGTGAACACGAAAACTTGTGTCTACGAAGGGTTAAATTGAACTAAGTTAAATTCACCCCTTTCGGAGGCCCGCCCTAGAGAGCTCTCGACTTCAGACACAAGTTGAGACCGTCTTTCCATAGTGGTATCCCGAGAGTGGCTCCGTTGGCCGATGTACCGCGTGTCACTCGTACTATCATCTGTATAACAATGCATGATATCAATAGACATTTCATTGATATGCAGGATAAAGAGTGACGACGATAGCACCGAGCCTTGTGAAACACCACCATTAATGGTTTTGGTGTCGGAGCAACGGCCGTCCACTACGACTTTTATGCTCCCACCATCCAAAAAGCTGGCGATCCATTTGCAGAGCCCCTCAGGAATTCCATACGCAGGTAGCTTCGCCAGAAGGGCGCAATGCCACACTAGGTCAAACGCCTTCACAATGTCAAGGCCGACCGCAATCGCCTCACCCCCACTCTCCAAAGCCTCCGCCTAACGGTACGTGAGGTACATAAGAAGATCACCAGCCGAGCAACCGTGACGGAAACCGTAACGGCGGTCACTAATCAGCTGGCGATCCTCAAGATACCTCAAGAGCTGAGTGTTTATAATTCGCTCAGACTTTGGAGAGTAGTGACGTGACAGCAATTCCCCATCTTTGAGCAGGAGCACCCCAGTACCAACCTCTTCCCTTTGACCGCATTCAGCGTTAGGCAACTCGAATTATCGACGATCAAATTCTCTCCCACTGGCATGATCATTTTGCTTTACTTAGAAATGCTCTGCATTCTTTATCGCTATTACCACGGTGAGTGCTCTGGAGAATTGTTCAGACTAGGGATGTTGCGGATGTCGATTTTTTCACATCCGCGGATGCGGATGCGGATGCGGATGTTTAAGATCCTCTATAAATATAGTATATGAATGAATATTAAAATTAACCTATTATTTACGGATTTTATCGCTTACTATTATTTATCGATTTATCTATATTAATTTTTATATATTTTAACTTCCCGGCATTTCTATTACTTTCCACTATTCATGGTCAAGTATAAGCTCATCCGCTCAGTGACTATTATAATTTAACTACCCATAATTTACAATTATTAAATTAAAAAGATAATTTAAAACGTTAGTCTGTTTTTGCGTCTCAATCTACGCAGAAGAAGCTCACTGTCTTGATGTCTGGCAGTTGGTCTTTTGGGTTCCGATTTATTTATGTGTAGAATTCGATCTCATCCTTGTGCAAGGTTCTAGCCATCTTTTCTATTGATAACTAAATTCATTACCTTCGTTTTGAGTAGCCCCAAGTGCACGCAAAAGAACACCATTTTATTTATTAAGTATAACGTCGCCTTTTCTAATACAAGGCGGTAAGGAAGAGGTTCGTAAATTAAACCTGCAAATAATTGTTCGCTAGGATCACTAATTAGTGGAGTGGATAAAAATCTTCGTGCTATCGACAATAATACACTCATTTGCAAAAAAAACGGTCGGTTTTGATTTTAATTCTTCTTTAAAAAAATACGGTACCAAAATGATTTCAATCATTTGTACATGTTACTGGCCGGTTTTACAAATGCCGTGGTGTTTAAAACAGTACGTTCTAAATTCAAATTTTCGTTTGATGCTCGTTTTTACAGAAAACCACTTTTTATCCTACATTTTTGGTGCGAAGTCCCAAAAGATAATATCGGTTTTCATAATTTTTGGTCAATTTTTGTGAATTTATTTCATATTCTTAATTGTCAAAGCTTTATTTATTGCTGTTTAGCTGTCTCAATAATGTTAGAGAAAGTGGTAAAAGCTACCAAAATTATTGCGCTGCTCGAAGAGGGTTGCAGCCAATGCTTCGTGGCTCAGAGGATAAGTGTGAGTCGCTCGACGGTTCAAAGGACCTGGCAGCGGTATCAAGACATCGGTTTCGTCGAGAGAAGGCCTAGTTCTGGAAGAAAACCATGTACCCAATCACAGGATGATCGTTTTCTTGTGAGTCGCGCATTGAGAAATCGCAAGTCTTCGTATATGGACCTTAAGAACAACCTCGAAGAAGTAAGAAATGTACATATTAGTCTATGGACGGTCAGGAGGAGGCTTCTCGCGGCCAATATACGCAGTCATCGCCCGGCCCGCGGCCCTAAGTTACTCCGTGAGCACAGAGTTGCCAGGCTTAGGTTTGCTCGAAATTGTGAGTCATGGACTCAAGAAGACTAGAATAGGGTATTGTTCTACGACGAAGCCAGGATATCTCTGTTCGGTAAAGATCGACGTCGGCGAGTGCTACGAAGACGAGGAGAACGCTTTGCAGAGGCTTGTTTTGAAGAAATCACACCTTATGGTGGGGGCTCTGTTATGTTTTGGGCAGGAATAAATTCAATGGATCGTACAGAGTTAGTCTTCATTGAAAAAGGCTCACTGACTGGACATCGATACATAACGGAAGTTCTAATTTCTCATGCACAACCCGCATTGGCCGCTTGAAGCGAAGACTCAATTTTTATGGACGACAACGCTCGCGCCCACCGGTCTGGCGATGTGGAAGCGTATGTGCAAGAAGTCGGCATTCGTCGTTTGGATTGGCCAGCTCGAAGTCCCGACCTCAATCCTATAGAGCATGTCTGGGACGTTCTGAAACGACGCGTGAGATCAGTACAACCGGCTCCGCAGACCATCAGAGAGCTGAAGAATGTGATTCCCGCGGAGTGGGAACGTATTCCGCAAGCAAGTATCCGGGATATCTTCGCTAGCATACCCAGACGAATTCAAGCTGTGATTTCAGATAGAGGGGGTCACACTCGATACTAAACATTTATCTGCTTTTACTTTATTAAAGAAAAAAACAAACAAAAATCTTTCTTAACTTTTACTTCACGAGCATATGCACTACTAGCGAGCATACACTACTAGTGAACTTTAGCATTAAAACCCATAAATTTTATCAACATTTTATGATAATACTGACGAAAACGATTATTTGCTTATTAATTTACAAAATTGTGAAAGTAAAACTACCTATAATTATCAAACAAACCAATAGTAACATTTGAAATGGTTCATTGCTTAGGTGCCCGTTTTTTTTGCAAATGAGTTTATCTTAAATTCCTCTCGATGAACACCACTTAAGAGAATTTTCATCCACATCTTTCGCTTCCACTGGTCAATGTCATGTGCGAACGGCACACACCATTCGCCAGCACCACCAAATTTCTATCTGGTCTCATCTTGTATTACATCCGCATCCGCATAAATATCCGCATCAATTATTGCGGATGCGGATGCGGATGCAGATGTCAAAATCTATGCGGAAGTTCCGCATTTGCGGATGCGGATGCGAATATTCGCATCAACCCTGGTTCAGACCTATCCCTGCTGCTAAGTTCCGTCACCGTACAACACGGCAAATATCTAAATACCACCCACATCACCTTGGAGTTTGGAAATCTACCACAATACGTTTCTCTAGACCAGTGATTCTCAACCTTTTTTTGTTGCGGCACATATTTAACGATTTCAAAATTTGGCGGCACACAAAGAGCGCCTTGACACATATTCCTATTGCTATGCACGCCGCTTCATCATAATTTGGCACTAAGAAAAAACGCGTTGCAAAGCAAATAATAAAGTAATTAACGTTTTTGTGGATTTAAATATATATTCATGTTAAAAATATTTTTCTTTTTAAATGATATATTTAATAATATTAACATTATTATATATTTGCAAAATTTGGCGGCACACTTTTGAAATTTGGCGGCACACAAAAGTGCCGCGGCACAGTGGTTGAGAATCACTGCTCTAGACACTTCCTCCCACTACAAATCTGTTGAACCAATTGGCAGCGGCAGCATTTCCGGACAAATACGATCTAGCGACCTTCAAAAAACGAGCGTATTCCCACCTTAAAGGCCTACAACACATCTCCATACCCTACGGTGTTGCAGATGTTCATAGGCGCCGGTGTTCACTTACCATCAGGTGAACCGCACGCTCTTTTGCCTATAATGTTATGTTATATGAATGATCAGGTGATCAGTGCTGTTGTAAAACAGCATATACTGCGCTGGTGTCCATTCTACACGCATATTACAGCAAATATTAACCGTTACGTTATATTTATATTGTTATTTAGTTGTATTGTTTGTGTGGAAAAAATAAATGGTTTAAATAGAAGCTTAATGGTCAGCACACATATGGACGGTATGGCAAGGGATTTAATTTTTAACCAAAGGATAATCAAACATACGGTTTTTGTTGCCACGGTATAAATTCTGACGATATACGTCAGAATTTATACCGTGGCAACAAAAGGCATTTCTCTATGCCGCGACATCAAATTACAACATTGAAATTTTATGTCGTATTCCCACTAAGTAAGATTGAATATTCTTTGGTAAAAAATTAAATCCCTTGCCATTCAGTCCCAGTCTGTGCTGGTCTTAAATTGTTTTAATAGTATAAAAGGCTAGAACTAATGAAATTGGACACATTAATATTTGCAATTCATGTTATTACTCCAACAGGTATTAAATCCAGCAAAAATTGGACCACAATAAGGTAATAATTATCCAAAATAAATGTATATGAGCTTTGAATAACTCAAAGGGAAACTATAATTTTTTGTTAGAGTTTAAATATATCATATTAAATGTCAACTCACTCATAATTCCTCTGTTCCTCTTGAGCCTCGTGGAGAAACGTCTTGAACACGGAAGCCGCTTCATTGGTCTCCAGTATCTCATAGGGAATCTTCTGTGACTGACCCAGTGTCTATATAATAAAATATAGGTTTGAATATACAGGTTTAATTTTTTAAGTAGGCGTTGGTGGCTGATTCCACTCTGTGAGGAATAAAAATAAATGCTGAAAGGAGTAACAAGCCTGATTTTGATGAAAAATAAATTTACACTTAGATTTTGGATAATTCAATATGTTGAAAATAAGTTTTTTGCATTCAATATCTCATTTAACTCTAGTTGAAGAGCCTTACATCGCTGGGATATTATACTAGTATAATATGGGATATTAAACTAGTATATTATACCAGCTCTAGATCTGGCTCCACAAAATCTGTATCTGCCAAGCACAATATAAATCACTAGAGTGAGAGGGAAGCTAGACCACAGAGTGAACCGGACAGAAATAGATTTTTTCATTTGTTGCGGTTCATCTGGTATGGCAGTATACTCCTTACCTGATACCTGGCCCTCTCGCCGACCCTGAGCGTGGTGTCGATGGCGAGCGGGCTGTCGAGCTCGGACGCGGAGTCGGAGCACGAGTCTGCGCCGCGACCCTCGCTGAAGTACACGCTGAAGTCGCGGTGCGAACGCAGCTGACGAACCACCATCGCCCAGTCACTGATGAAATACATTCAGCTTAATACGAGTATATATTAACTTGATTTTTTTTATTTTATTTGTCAAAAGGTCCATCTATATTCAAAATCTAGCAAACAAAGATTTTTTTTAAATCTATTTACAATTGAAACAAGTAAAAAAGTAGTCTTAATAGATGTTACAGTGTGCGGGAATGAAAGAGACAGTAAAATTATAATATTTTCCTCGTGTTACCAACTACGTCAATAGTATTTTGTCATAATATATGCTATATCTTAATGGTATTTGTGTTTGTACCCAAAATAATACAAAATTCAATTATATTATTTGGCTTAAAATACCCGGTAATATACATTATTTAAGGCACCCAATTAATAGTATAAACAAATATTAAACAGTGCGTTAGAAATCCTTATATGGATAGATATGCTTGAAAGACTTACTTTTCCTGCAGGTCTTCGGTGGGTAGTTGCAATCTAGATAAAACTTGTGGCAGTTTAGCAAGTTGTTTGCGAAGCTTCTTCGCGGATCGCTCCTCCTTCAGCCGACGGATGTGACGCCGAAACACCACCTGGACATACATTATATTCAAACTTAGCATTCGAATAGAAATTGTTGTAGGTGGACATTAATTAATCATATTATTTATACATCTCAAAATATACTTCTCATTAAAAAATCTAAATATGTTGCAAGCTTATGATTGATTCGTAAGGATGACAAAAAATGTGCATAAAGGACAATGGGCACAAATGTATGGAACCTGGTACCAGCTCCAATCGGAATGAGTGATACATCGTTGGAAAGGTATTTTAGTGTAGATTAATGATATCAAGGGCGCTAGACCTAATTCGTTGTCCAAACGAAGAAATCGTACTTTATAGTTTAACATTTTTTATTACATCATATTATGTACACATACTATTATTGTTTTTTTTTTTTCAATTTGACATGGTATTATTATAATCCCAGGACACTCCTGTTTTCTCAAAGCCATGTGCAGAGTGATAGTCAATTACCCTGCACTATAACGGTGATGGAAACATCATGAAGGAAACCTGAATATCATAGAGATATTCTAGAATATCTGTCTAGTTAAAGTTCGCCAATCCGCACTTGGCCAGCGTGGACTATAGCCTGATAAGTCGGTATTTCGTTTGCTAAGGCATGCCTTGTAGAGGGACGTTTAATGGGCTGGTATTGTTAAAGTATAATATTACTCTCATATGTCGGTACTGTATACGTGCACGCAAAAGTCACAATTCCGTAGTCAGTTATGTCCTCCATAGCAGCTTCTCAATAAGTTTCGATGAGATATAAACTGTTATTTAGGTGCTAGTTTTAACTGGTATGTCCCCAATGATACCAATATCACGTCTTGTTCACTTAATCGTGGAAAATCGGCCATATCATTGGCTTCCAATCTCTGAAAAGCAGCTCTTCTGTTATTTGATCATTTTTCTTTTTCATCTGTATCAGCCCATATACGTCCCCCTGCAGGGCACGGGCCTCCTCTACAATCGAGAGTACGATTGAGAGTGGTTAAGCCATATAGTCCACCACGCTGGCCTAGAACGGGTTGGCGGACTATATGGAAACCATAGATTTTGTTATAAATCGCTATGGTATACAGGTTCCCTCACGATATTTTCCTTCACCGTTTTAGTGCGTGGTGATTGACTATGTCAATACACACATGACACCGAAAAGTCAGAGGTGTGCCTTGGGATTGGAAACCGCAACCACCGTGAACATGTTAGCAATCGCGTTTAGTCCGTTTACCAATAGGGCACCACGCTCATAATACTTCTACATTTCATATCACTAGATTTCATTACATTTCTTCTACATCATTTTTCAGTTATTTTTTGTAGAAAAGCTTCTGCGTTTTGGCCATCTGCAATTGAATAGTGGAAGAGATTTATTATTGCTGTTGCAATTAATAAGTCCGCAAGCATATTATGAATTGTATTAATCAAAATATATTAGGCACAATAACTTAAAATATATTTTAATTCTGCTGTTAACCACTTCCACTACCCATCGGCATATTGTGACCAGTCGGGAATTATTTTCATGAAGAGAAAGTTGTGTATGTCCCAGGTTTTTTGTCGGAAAAAACGTAGTATTCGTATCCATATTCTTAAATATTGCCTAAACTGTTTCTTATCTTATGGTTTTTCTCATCGTTGCATCCGTCTTTCTTCATTTTCGAATAGTGTTTTAGGAATTCTGAGGTTTCTATCAAGGACATTGTCTTTAGGTACGTGATCTAAACCCCTGTCAGGCACAATGTAGTTCGTTCTAGAACACTCTCGTGCAAGGGCCAACTGACGTTCGACTTTTCTTCCTGACGTATTAAACAATACTCCATCTTTTTCATTGTATTCTCGAGTAAGTAGCCTTGTCAAAAAATAAAATTGGTTCTGGTATCCGAACTTGCATTTCGTAGCGAAGTTTTTTGGTCTAAAATTGCATTAAACTGTTCTGTGGTACGTCCAGTCTAAAAATACCAACAATGCATATAGTGACTGATTCTTCGTTCGTTCGACTTTGCTTCACTCAGCTTTATTAAATATAATGTAAACATGCTCGTATTTAAAATGTTATGACAAATTATGAATGAACTGTTGTGATTTACACCAATTGTAAAAGAACAACACTGCAGAATTTTTTGCCCGTTCTTCTGTAGTGAAAACTGTTTTCCAAACCAGGTGATAGATATAAAAAATGATTTAATCTTAATGATGTAGATCATCTTAAATTGATTTAATAAATAATTTTCATATCATTTCATTTTATGGAATTTTATTCATGGGCAGCCTGGAATCAAAACTTGGAAACATGGTTGACCTGGAAGCACCCTAGCACAGCATAGCTACTATCATCTGCCTACCCCTTCGGGAATACGGAGTGAGTTTATACGCATCCATACAAAAAAGGGAAAAAAGCTAAAAAGTGAATTGACAATTAACCTATAATGTAGGATTTCCTTGAATTAATTCAGCTATATCTGCATGTATTCTAAGTTAGTTTTCCGATTAAATACGCACTTGATATCAGCCTCGGTATAGCCCTCTTCAGCTCATTACACAGTTACGGAATTAGTCGGTTATTACATATGTATATCCAATATCTTCTGATGGCTATATTTCAAAACGGACAATACATACAGGTTTTCCGCCATAATATTATTTTCTTCTCTTGAAAAAAGCTATCCAACGAGGGTAAATTTATTTTGATTGGACATGGGTACCAAAACGCCCATCATCCTTTAATATGAATTTAAACCATCAACATTAGGATTTGAAAACCTCATATTATTCACTATCAAACGACATTTGAATTATATTCTTTAATATACACATTTTTCTAAAATCCTACAAAACATAAACCTGTTTCGATTTTTATGATAAGATGTATATTTTACATTACATATATAGTCATAGAAATCAGTAATTGAAGATACCCCAGCTTAAATATATCAGAAATTAATATAGAATACCTGAGTGCCATCATTTCCAAACTGCTGTACAAATTTGACCCATTCCGGGTAGTGGCATAGCCTCTTACTCGCCGCCGACCACATCTCTCTGGAACAAAAAGAAACAATGAAATATATGGAAACACACTTTTTAAAACCTCGGACCTGAATTCCTTGTACTCTGCGGTTGTTTATTCCTATCATATTATATGATATTTTTTTGAACTTTTAATAATTAATAGACAACTAGCTGACAAAATTAAGGACTTCAAGAAACGCCAAGGTAAGCCAAGATACGTTGGAGAGGTTGAATGATACAATCTTCTATCAAATGTATTATACTGGATACAGGTATCGGAACAAAATCACACGTCAACTACGAGATGTAGCAAAAAGTCTTAAATTATAATCAACTACAAGTAACAATAAACCTTACTCCTTTAAATTAAAATTTAACATGTTTTTTGACCATACTAAAATTAAATAAGAACAGACGTTTATTTGTGCTCTTATTTCTCTTGCCGTTTTTAAGCCGTTGCTTATAATCTAGAGTATTTTTGATCAAGGGATACATAAATAGACATACGCCCAAATACTGGAACGCAACTTAAATATAAATGGCGCTTAACTACGTTAATCCCGATTAAATGTACTGGCTAAGTGGGCCGTGCGCTGTTACGAGCAACTTCTTATTTGAGTGGCGTTCCAGTATTCGGGCGATATAAATGCAAATTTGCAATTGAATACCGGTCCGTCTGAAATTAGTATTGCAAAATGTTTACTGCTTAAAAATAGGATAGAAAGAAAACAGCAGTCATATTGTAATAATTAAATACATACTTATGGTCCTCGACGTGAATCCTTATGAGTTGCGTGAACGCTTCCGTAACGAAGTCAAGCGTTTCCCGCCTTATCCGTAGAGCTTCAGCGTAATTCGCCACCTTCAATAAAAACAATACATTATCAACACATCACCCACTGCAGCTCCGATCGACCATGATGGGCAAGTGAAATTAATTAATTAGAGGTAAAAAAATCTCGTCAATTTTTCAACCCCATTAAATAGGGTAAATAGATATTAAACTGGTCATATTGTCTTAATCTTAAAGTGCTTATTTTGTCTAAATATTTTATAATTAATGACAGCAGTTTAGTACCTTGCGTCTAAATATACTTCTCATCAGAAATCTAAAATCTAAACACCTGCAACTTTATGTTTTGTAGGGATTATCAGAATAATGTGTATTAATTTAATTTGAATTTAGAACATCAACGTTAGGTTTTGTAAACCTCATTACACGCTTTATATTAGCTTCACTTGTATGTTTGTATGTTTGTATATTTGTATGTTTGTTTGTAACCGACTTCTTTGGGCGCGATTTTGACCCACTTTAAACGGCCAGATTTCGTTCAAATTTTGCACACCTGTCAAAGACCGATGACAATACAATAATTCGATTAAAATATATAATTATCCTGATTAGATTCGCCAGGATTAATTATTCTTATAATTGATGACCATTGCTACATTCATCGCTAGATGGCGTTAACATTGTATTCTTCCAAGAAGCTTATACCCAAATGGAGATTGCATTCCGTATAAAACAGTGAAGCACAAAAATTTGACCTTGAATGCAATCGCTGTTGCGTGCTATCCTTTTCTTTAGAGTGACAATGAATGAAGTTCACGTGAAGTTCATTCATTGTTACGCTAAAGAAAAGGATAGCAGGCATCAGCGACGTCATTCAAGGTAAAATTTTTGTGCTTCACTTTTATATACGGAATGCAATCTCCATTTGGGTATAAGCTTCTTGTATTCTTCAAGTGTCAAATGTTACTACTGACCAACAGATGGCGTTATTGATTGGAAATACAGCCGTAGATGGATGTTTTTAGTCAAAACAATTATATAATAGTTAAAAAAACTAAAATACACGCTTTAATAAGATATACAACTAAAAAAGTAAAAATAATTGATACTGAATTTAAGATAAGAAAATGGAGTAAAATACATATATTTTATTGTTACAAAGCGTGGGGTGCAGGAGGATAAGTAATTGTTGTAAACACCCCACGCTTTGTAACAATAAAATATATGTATTTTACTCCATTTTCTTATCTTAAATTCAGTATCAATTATTTTTACTTTTTTAGTTGTATATCTTATTAAAGCGTGTATTTTAGTTTTTTTTAACTATTATATATTAATCAATATTAAACGACATTTGACATAATACCTAAATAAACTTGCAAGGTGTTTAAATTTTCCTAATGAGAAGTATATAACCCGTTTGTGAAGTTTCAACCACTCACCTTGATCCTAGCCTTGGACTTATCCACCATCTGAGCCAGCAGGAAGAAAGCCTGGTCCACATTGACGTTATCATGGCTGGACGTCTCCACTATGGGTATGCAGCCTTTGAACTCCTTGCGTTGTACCAGACGTTCCGCCTCGCGAACTCCTTGCTCGCAGGCCTCGTCGTTCTTAGTCGTCACTAGGACCACGGGTTTCTTCAGCTTCAGAATGTTCTGGAGTATCGCTGCTATTATTTCATTCTGGAAAATTATAAATAAATAACTCTCAACAGTCATATACATAGTCCTGACCCCACACTTAGATCGAGTTTTGTGTCGTGGGTATCAGGAACTACGAGAGACTCTTCGGTCTCACGAGCACCCAGACCCGAAAGAAATTTTGTGGGTGCACAAACATTTCTCTCGATGCGGGGTTCAAACCCGCGGCCTCTCGTTTCATAGGCATCAAGACATCAATTGGAATTTATGTCGTATTCCCACCAGATATGTTTGAATATCTTTTGGTAAAAAAAAATATCCCTTTATGTCATCCCGGTCTGCACTAGCCCTAAAGGCCTCTTGTACACACACGGTTTTTCGCCGTGAAAATCTACGGTTAATTCGCCGTGTGTAGGCACGGTCGTCAGTGTTGTATGGATTACTATGAAAGCTTGTAGACGCGCACGGTGGCGCAACGGCACGGCGCCGCGGCCGTGTGCGCCGTGACTGCCCCTCGGAGCGCCGCGTCTACGCACGGCGTGATTTTCATCAGTGTTGTATGGCATTCTATGGGAGTGTGTCGACGGCGCCGGACGTACGCACGGTTTCGTGACGGTTTACATACGCTGATTCCCGATTTTGTTATAAAATGAGCATGAATCAAGAATTATTAATTTCATTATCATTAGTTTTATCATTATTTCATTATTATTATTAATTTCATTATATAAATCGGATGTATCCAAAACCGTCTTTCCCTTTTTTTTTCTATTTTCCGTTTCCTATATATGTAATAAGCACCGATAATCTTTTTTTTTCGTAAGAAAATTAATGACGCAGCACGTCCTACACAGCCCCTGATAAAAACGCTACTAGCCCGTACCTGGCCAATGTCTCGCCCGGTGAATTTGCCGTGCCATGTACAAGCTCGCACGTTTTTTCAAACGTACGGCTAACACGCCGTACGGTTGAACAACCGTGACGTGGAAAACAAGCCAAACGTGGCCAATTTTGGCAACAGTCCCTGAAACGCATCTGTAGATCATATCTCAGTGTTCTTTTTAGGGCTGAAAGTGATAGTAAAGAATATTCCCAGTATTTTAAGTGGTGCCTCTTTAGCCCATATGTAGGCAATTAGAAAAACGTCTCCTCATCTTCTCTAAAATAATCAAATTACAAAACACAAAAACACATACCTGTTTCTCCCAAGTCCTGCCTGGCACCAAGCTGACGTCATACACGCAGAGGAACCCATCGACCGTGAGCTTTCCGTCCGGCATCAACTTCTGTTCGTACTCCTTCTCTATGCCCAGCTGGTTCTTGCAGATGTACATCAACTTCTCCGCAGACTGCAGCTTGGTGGCCACGCATCGCTTCACGTATGGCTCCGTTTTGCCAACTGGGATGGAAGATACGATACCAAAATGATGACAAGGCAGAAAGTGGTTTGTTAGTTGAGGAGAATAAATAGGAAAAAATAATTACGAGCCTAATCCAGTCGAGTTAAAAAGTACATGCACCCGGGCGGATCCGGGCCGGACCGCTTGTGTGTACATAATGAAAATCAAAGTTGTGTCCAAATGTAAACTTTTATATTCAATCAGGATATAACCTACTTGATATTGTGAATATAATGATTGAAAAAACCCTTCAGTTATCAAAATTCCTGTATGCTTTATAGTTAACACGTACCTTTAAACGGCTGGAAGCAGGCGTCATCCACGAACTCCGTCTGCTCGACCAGCTCGAACCTGTACTCCTGCTCATCATTGTCCTTCTGCACGCTGCCCCAGTACAGGAAGTGGTCGTTGTTCACCACGCGACCGCTGAAGTCCGACTGTACACAAACAAGTTTATCTTCAAATTTCCTCAAGTAAATACACTGATGACAAACAGTTTTTTTTTTTTGTTGATATGAATGGCAAGCCGAGCATGCCGTTCGCCTGATGGTAAGCGATACGATGGCTCATGAATAGTAGCAAACTCTTATTCTGGCTGCAATGTCCTTCAAACCGCAACAAAACAATACGTTCACACTACTGCTTGGCGGGAGAAATATACATTACAGGTGGTACATACCCAATCGGACTCTAACATAAGAGATACCTACCACCAGTAAAATCGAATCAACAAATAATAGAGACAATGTTATGTATAAGGTTTGTTCAAGAATGTCGATTTAAGTTAGTAAATATTGAAAGCCCTGAAATGTACAATTATTTTCCTTAACCAAAGCATCGGTCCAATGTTATTAAAAAAATGATACCAAAAAAATACAGTAAACTAATATAGGTATTCTTAACTTAAACTAGGCTAGAACTCCTAGCGTATGTTTATACAAAAATTAACACATCCAAATGTAAACCATTAATTCCTTATTAGCGCAAAATAGGTCATAATGTACACTTGTAATGTGTACAAATGTTATGAGTGACACACGAGTAACGCGATCGCTCGATTATTTTTAGCACAAAGCGGTCTACTGCACTTGCTGATGGCGACCACGGCGTGGAGACACTTTCAGTAATGTATTATTATTTATGTGATATGTCTCATATTCATGGCTATAATATTTTGAACACAGTATTTATCCTGTAGTAGACATAAAGTGCATGGTGGCCTGTTGGTAAACACGGCTGCCAATATATTCACGGCGGCCGCGGATTCAAATCCCAGGGCACACACCTGACTTTTCGAACAGAAAAAAAAAATAGACCACACATCAAAACGGTGAAGGAAAACATCGTGACCTGCATACTATAGCGATTTATAAGAATTTCTATGGTATGTAAGTCCGCCAATCCGCACTAGGCCAGCGTGGTGGACTATATGGCCTAACCACTCTCAATCGTACTCTAGATTGTAGTGGAGGCCCGTGCCCTGCAATGGGACGTATATGGGCTGAAGCAGACAGTATTAGGCCCGTTTCATAGACTACAACCCAATTTCCTATAAAACTGCCTCGGTGGCGTAGTTATACGGTTCAAAGCTGAGGCCTTGGGTTCGAATTCCGGGTTGGGCAAAGTTATTGGATTTTTCCATTTAAAACCCAGAGTAAGGAATTTATGCCCGATATGGCGAGAGGCTCGCCACCTATCACATCGTGGGATGAAACGTACAAGGCGAATGGGTGTCCTGGCACCTCAGCCTACCCTTCAGGGAAAAAGGCGTGAGTTTATGCATATAATATGTTAAGCATATCTAACGTAGCTATACACAATTAAAAGGCTGAAGTTATACATACATTTTTAACTTTCACACTTCTTAAACGTAACATAAATTATAGAGTGAACTAAACATTAATTTTGTTATTGGTTAATTGAGATATTGTAATTATTAGAAACATAACAGATCGATAAATGCAGTATGAAGTATTAACGAACAAGCGTAAACTATGTAGGGACTTGCAATTCCAAGGCCTTGAATTCACGCAAACATCTAGTTATGGCATGGCTGAATACTCACATCTGTTAACGGAGCTAATACATCATACCTATTTACAATACTTTACATACTTACTGAACAGAGTTTTCAGATGTCCATGGAATAATAAAACGTCTGTAAAATTGTTATAAATGTAGAAATTAAAGTATTTTTAAGGATTTTATGGCGTATTTGGTTTGGTTTTTATTTTTTTTTATTTTCCAAAGATTCGATTGCTGCACAGCTTTTGTGGTCGCGGGGCAGAGGGTCCACAATAAAATCCGTTAAAATAATTTTATTTCAATCTTTAACATTCGCGTAAATTTAAAACCCATTGATAAAAAGGTGTTTCCAAGCCGGTTATGAAAGCCCAATTTCCGCGGTTTCGATCCTGGGTCATCACTAAAGTTGATAATTTGTATAGCCGAATATTTGCTTCAGACTTGTAATGGCAATGGCAAGACCGAAAAATCTTCGTAGTTTCCAATATCTAAAAACAAGACTTGTATCTAAATGTGAGGTCAGGACTATGTGTGAATGTTGGATTTATTTATTCAACAAGACTGGCTTTGGAAAAAACTGTATTATTTGAAACTTTCGTCCTGCTATCTCAGCTACAAAGGGGCAGAAAATGTCTAATCCTGTTCCTGATTCGGATAAATAACTAAAACCGAAACCTCCATCGTACAAACATACATATGTACATACATAAACTCACACCTTTTCCCCAGAAGGGGTAGGAAGAGGTTCGACTAGGACACCCGCGTTTCGCCTTGTGTGTTCCGTCCTACGATGTAATACAGGCCGAAGCTATCATTATATCGGGCACAAATTCCTGACACCGAGCTGATAATAAATAGAAAAATCCAATATCATTTGCTCAACCCGGGATTCGAACCCTCACCTTATAATCGTACCGTGGTACAACTTTGCCACCGAGGCAATCTTCCATGGCACAGACTCAAATAGACAAATACCAATTTCAAGTTAATAAAAAGTAAGTATTCTTATAATTTGTAACCAACTGTTATTTTGATGCTCATCGCATTCTTCTAGATAAGTTCATCAGGCCAATTAAAACGGGAACGCATGGCAAACTGTCTGCGGAGACAACAAATTATGTGGAATCCGTTAATCGCGATCTTTTAAGGGGAATAATTGCTGTGTATTTGCTAAGAATAGGTTTTATTTTTTCTTCTTGCGTCTGGTATATTGAGAGATTAGTAACTTAAAGGACTGTACTATAGTGAATCATGATGGCGGTCGTAGGTTTGATCTCTAGGCAGACTTCGCCGATTTTTGACTTATTTTTGAGGATATTAAAATAAATAAATACAACCAACAGTCACATAAGTAGTCCTGACCACACACTAAGATCGAGTCTTTTGTTATGGGTATCAGTAACTACGAGAGACTTTCGGTCTCACAAACACCCAGACCCGAAACAGTACTTGTGCTTCACACAAATATTAGTTTCGGTGCGAGGATCGAAGTCGCGGCCTCTCGTTTCACAGTCGACGTCTAACCAACTGCGCCACGGAGGCTATCTGCTGTCTGTCATATTATTATTTTATCTCTAAGCTACGATTGGAGACAAATAATAAATCCACTATAAATACAATACATCCAACGATAACCAATCTTCAGTAATGAGGAACCAACTGCAGAGAGAGGGAAGCTAACATTGTATATTGCAGTCATGTCTACTTTAATTTAATAATTTTAATTTACTACAGAGTTTAGAATAAGCCAGCAGAGAGCAGTACACTTTGTATTGCTAATTATATTAATTGGTTTTAATACATAAGCTTCTTAAGAGAACAAGCACACTATCTTGATGCTAAGTGGCTTAGTTATGATGTAGCTGTTAGTATAATTATACTCGGAAATCGAATCCGAGATCAAAAATGTAAACAAAAGTGTTACCACTACAATAAAATAATTTGTCATGGTAGATTGTTCACAACCGTTAAAACAACAGGTTGGAATTATTCTCATTCGTTAAATAAGTATAAAACAAAACCAAATAAAAATTATTTGGTATAATATTTACATAAACTACAATTTCAACTTCTTTTTTAAGTATGTGAAAAAAATGGTACGAAAATATTTTATGCTACAGGTATTATGCAGAAATTCGTAACCTTAGGCTACTGAAATAAAACTTATTTTAAATTTCGTCTCCTTAACTACAAATACGTCGCTTTGACGCCCGCGACACCTCCCTTTAGTTCATTTAGTTGCTTAACTTGATGAATGTGCATCATATGATAAAGTTACGTCGCCGTGATGCTGGTTTCACGTTTCCTGTTAAGTTTTTGTTCTATTTTGTTCCTAAGATTTCTGGCACTCGTGTTCCTAGCCGAACGCACTATGGTCTTTGAAAATCACTGTGACTTAAACCCATTAGAAATTGTTTGGGCCCAAGTGAAGGGTCACGTCGACAGGCATAATAAAACATTCAAAATGTTCAAAATTCAAAAATGAATATAACTAAATAAAACATAGTACTCACAACATTTGAATCTATTCACTAATCAAACTATACGCAATATGTTTTTGAGAAAATGTTTCATAACCCTGAAATGTCAATTTTGCAATGACATTGATTTGTTTACATTTTTGATCTCGGATTCGATTTCCGAGTATAGAAATATTAAATTATTTTGCTAGTGAGAGGTCTCTCATATGTGAGAAGCTTAGAGTTTCTATAATACAGAGGGAGCGCTGGTACTTCAAAACAGTAGATAAAAATGGTGGTTCCGGCCCACCTTTTTCTGCCCTGCTATTGGCTGATATTTGTCAGATTGTTTAACATACATGAATTACTTAGAAAAGAAAAGTAAAAATAAATAGTTTAGGGCTATTTAATTCCACTCCAACTCGTTGTAACAGGATAATAGCGAAATATAATTTCGGTTATCAAAGAATATTATAGCAATTTATAGCTAAATAAATAATTAATTGAATTATCGCTAATATAGGAGCGCTACAAACATTACGAACAAGATATCTACGTTTTTCAAAACGCGAATGTATGATAGCGCTCCCTCTATATTATGTTATAAATGCTCTAAGGTGAGAAGCCACCGAAACGTCTATTTCTTCCGCTATACAGCAGTGTAAATGCAGAGATAATTAGAAGATAGTAAGGCGTGGGAATTAAACATAAGTCCCCGAACCGGATGTGTGTGTACTCTGTTAAATATAATTAAAATAATTATCCCACTTGTGTCACCATAGTTGTAGGCAATTTGAGTACGTCATGCTCGCTTAAATGTCTGTGCTTGCGGCGGCGTCGTGTGCCGGGTCGGTCACTTCCCTATAACACGGTTGAGGAGACCGATGGCTGGCACATGCGTCATACTCGTGAACGGGTGCTGCTTGTGTAGACTGGTCTGCTCAATTTGCTTATAATGATAATATTAATTACTTTGTTTCTTTTTTCATTTTTTTCATTTTTTTATTGCCTTTCATTGTTTTTGCTGAACAGTGTATACCGGTTCCGCGGTCAGGGCGACCACACTTAACTCAGCCATACATTATAATCATTATAATGAATAATTTATGAACTGCTCTGAATTTCAACTCCTGTATGATCACTGTATTGTAAACTTATTTTTGAAAAGAGCAACGCTAGAGTTTCTTGCCCGTTCTTCTCTGGCGAAAACAGCCTTGTGAACTGGGTGGTAGTGGAAAAAAAAATGACTGAATCTAAATAGTGTATGACATTTTATGGATTCAATAAATATTTTCATTTCATTTCATTTCATTTCATTTCATTTCATTTCATTTCATTTCATTTCATTTCATTTCATTTCATTTCATTTCATTTCATTTCATTTCATTTCATTTCATTTCATTTCATTTCATTTCATTTCATTTCATTTCATTTCATTTCATTTCATTTCATTTCATTTCATTTCATTTCATTTCATTTCATTTCATTTCATTTCATTTCATTTCATTTCATTTCATTTCATTTCATTTCATTTCATTTCATTTCATTTCATTTCATTTCATTTCATTTCATTTCATTTCATTTCATTTCATTTCATTTCATTTCATTTCATTTCATTTCATTTCATTTCATTTCATTTCATTTCATTTCATTTCATTTCATTTCATTTCATTTCATTTCATTTCATTTCATTTCATTTCATTTCATTTCATTTCATTTCATTTCATTTCATTTCATTTCATTTCATTTCATTTCATTTCATTTCATTTCATTTCATTTCATTTCATTTCATTTCATTTCATTTCATTTCAATGCAATATTGTGTTCCGGTTTGACGGACACCGTAGCCATACTGGACATATTGAGACTTAACATCTTATGTCTCAGTATGGCGAGTGCAGTGGAATGCTAAGCATTGCTTTGTAATTCATAGTGCTGTTTGGTTTTGGGACTGTCCATGAGCGGTTGAGCTGCTTACCATCAGACGAATAGCATGTTCGTCTCACCATTTATTGTAATTTTTAGTTTTTTTACCTTAAGCATAACAATTAAGTTGATAATTGCTTGCTTCAATTCACTTTGCCATCGTCAGATAGAAGACAGACAATTTGTTTCATTTGTAAATATCAATTTATTTTAATTTATTGAAACACCAAGTAGTCTATTGCACACAGTCTATACACAAGAACCTACCTGACTCAAAACGCAGATATGATCGACGTTGTAGTCGTCGGCATGCATGCGTACAAATCTGTTGCAGAGACAAGACTTGCCCACGCCCAGCTGGCCCTTCTCCTTCTCCGTACCTGATAAAAAGAACATATAATAAGAGAACATCAGTATTATCATCTACCTTAAACAGCGTACCAGTGGTGACACGAAGAATTCGAATTCTGTGACTAAGCCGCTTGCCTCATGCCTTATCAATTGGAAAAATAATCTATTATTCTGCTACATATGTTTTTGAGTGGCAAAATTCGCACCAAGTAGATGGCTATCCTAAGATTCAAAACATGATAACAGTTTACAGCTCATGTGTGTTACCAGATTCTTTATCATTGTTCAGTCATTGCTGAGAATCCCAACCAGATGTGATGTTGCACCATTGTGTTTGATCATGGGTGGCAAAGACAGTGTGGTATTGGCTACCACAAACCATCTTTTTTACGATGTCTGACCATTTGTCTGGTATTATTGGTATCTTCTACGCATCCCAATCGTATGAGCTTCTCTAATTCACATCTTACAAATCATGTGATATGTTCAAAGAAGCTCAAAACATGTTCCTTACAAAAGGCAGAGTCAGATAAATGTTATCCAAATGGTATGTCTGTTTATTTTATAAAAATTCTAGAAACTTAAGATTAGACATATAGGCAATATTAATGAAATGTACCATTACAGCAAGTAGAAATAGACAAATATATGTGTTCTCCGGTGATACCAAAGCTATAAAAATATTAATATAATTAATAACTTCATAAATTATGTTAATAAAATAAAATAAAAAAATTATTATGTTTGCTTTGAATTTGACTTAAGTACTAATATTTGTAATTACGAAATAACAATAGTTGCTAGGTGTGAGTTATTAATTAATTGCTGTGTAAGGATATTTTCTATATTACAAAAAAAATCTACTAAGTACCCTTTACAGGAATTTTCCAATAGTAACATGAGGAAAGAATAATACATCAGTGAATTCTAATATTCTTGAAATAATAGACAAAAAAACTACTAGTACAATTTTCAGTTCAGCAAGATAGTTCCCATAAAAAAATGCTATATGACCCTATCACTATGGACACAAATTCTAGTCTTAGGCAGCTCATATCAAATTTTTAAAGCAAAAATGTAATACAAGAGTATACATCTTAGAAATTGAACTCAGGACCCCACAGTATGCAGCTCATACTAGCTGCCACTAGACCAATTATGTGAGTAATACTATTATTATATTCTCAAGAACCCTTAATTCTTTAATAGAACCACAATATATGGTGCATTCAACTCACTAACCATTTTATCTTACACCCAAACAAGGTTACTATGATAACTTGAGCTTTCTCCAACAAATTAAACAACTAAATGTACCAACACAAGATAGCAGGAAATAGTATAGATAACAAAGTAACAATAGTTGGTCTCCATTCACAATTACCAGCATTAGTATGGGTGGAACAGTAAGTCAAGTGTTGTTTTTTTCATACATTTTGATTTTTTTTTCTTCCAATACCTAATTTAACTTTAACATTAATGAAGGAAACTATACATTTTATACTGGTTTAATTGTCTTTAATTCAACGAAGGAGATACTATCTTCAAGCAAATAAAATATTTGAAAAAACATTTATTCACAATAACACCATTAATTAAAATGTAATGGTTAAAAAAGTTACTGTAGTGTGTACTCTGCTATATTACTTCCATTTATGCTTGTACACCATCTACAAGATATCTTAGTATTGAGTTTATAAGACTGGCATAAAAACAAGTAAAATGATTTCAAGATACTCATAGTAAAGTTTGATTAAGTATGTAAAACTGAAATCCCATTGAAGTGTAATATATAATTACCATTCTTTTACTGGTTTCCATTGTTAAATCCTCTATTAATAGTGACAGTGAATGAAACAGAAATTATACAAGCCACTTCTGGACATTACACTGACAATATAATTGAAGGAAGTTACAATACTGTTCTCCTTGCATTGCTACAACACTACCATATTGAATTAAGCTTGTTTCCTTTCATTCAATTAGAACAGATGCATTGATATGATTTGTAAATTCTTATTTAGAAGCTGTTAGTGTAATTATCATACTATGAACCATTCAATAGCAATTTAATTATATGAACATATGTCTGAGTCAATTATATTGTCTGTGAATGAACTGTTAAGTAATATGCTTTGGACAATTTATTTTATGAATTTAGAATTATGAACTATACAAAATTATTTTATAAGTAATTGATATTTCAGTTTAACATTGTCAATTAAATAATTCATGATTTTGAATGTAATAACTATCTATATTCAAGCAGTGTGATTAGTTGATTATTTTTTGTTGGTAAAATTCTGAACTTGGGTTGTAACTCCCTTATACTTGTTACAGCGGAAATATCTCAACATATTCACTAAAACAATTATAATGTTCTTTATTACTATAATATACTTGTTGATAATTACTTCAAACATAGATAATATGTTGATACATGACTAATATAAAATAAACTTCACTGTCAAGGCTTTTAGTCTTAATTATGCATATTGGAGAGACAATGTTTGTTGATTATAAATTAATTTATATATATCTAATCATACATAGAACACTGGTTTATTTGTATTTCATACATGTGGTTCATTGGATATTTGATTTAAAATTTTGTGTAATTTCAATGAACTTGAAATTATTCAACAGATTATCTGAACAGGAAAAAATGGATGAAGAAACATAATGGGATCTTGTAATTTTTACAATAATTTTACTATATTTCATTACACCTCTTGTCCAATGTGGACTTCTACTACAATTTTAGTCTATACATATATAGATTGTTTTTTTAATATAATTATGAATTTGGACTCCACTCCTTGGACATTAAGGCATACAGCAAGCATGTAGCCTTAAAGTTTAAAGGCACATACACTTCTAAGAAATTCCTTATTAGAGGTATCATTGGAAACAAATATTAATTGGGAAAGTTAATGCATGGATTATAAATTGATAAAATTCTAGTTAAGATTGTGCAAAAAATTATCTGTTTATAATGGATTATTAAAATAGATTAAAAAGCTTTAAAATAGTAAATGTATTCGTATATAACTGTTCTTACCAGATAATCCGACCACAGAGACCGTGACCAATTTCCCGCCGGTGTTTTCCGACTTTTTTGCCATTTTAACAATGTTATCACTCAGTTGGTATACAGTAATATATTATAAAATTACTTAATAAACACATCACAACACCGAGCTGACTATCGGTAACACACAACACTGTTAAATATGTACATACGGTCCCAATACTTTGAGAAATCCACGCAAAGATACGATTTCGTATATTACTAAATATATGCATACATGACTTGTAAATAATTTTGAGAAAAGCTCACTGTACAATGCTGGTAGCGGAATGATGAAATTGATTTAAAATGTTTAATAACACTCAATAAATTACCAATTAGCAAGAAAGGTAGCCAATTGGTAATGGAAAGGATCACCAGATGTGTCGATCTGGATTACACGCCCCAACCAGACTTATCTATAGGATCAGGCAATTTACACATACAACTCATTTTTGATAAAGGAATAATGTGTTTACAACAAAATATAATATCAAATAATGATTAAAAAGTAATAATTCATCGTCCCTTCTATTGCCCTACACTTTGACACATAATTTTTTACTCGCGAACACCTCAAATACTATGACTATGTTGACAAAAAATATATACCACACCATTACATACATATTTAACTCTACGAATATTGTGTATATTACATTTTTTTAATTATAACTAATGATTATTTTATGGAAAAACGCAATTTTTTTTGACACAACTAGCTTTGCTTTGTACCACAGTACTGCCAACGTAATAAAATAATATGCCATAAAGTACCTATCCAGAAGCAAGTTTTGTTTTTTAGGGTGTCAGAGTCAAACAATGTAACTTTGCCCCGTCTGCGATATATTTTTGATACATGTACTTCTATTTTCAGTCTTAATACCTGATATTATATTTATTATATGAGGTAATAATTATTAATCGTGTTCCTTGTCGGATAGGTCACTTCCCAATAAAGTAGCTGTGGGGGCCGATGACTGGCAAATACCTACGTCATGCTTGTGAACGGATACTGCTTGTGTGGACTGGTCTGCTCGATTAGCATGCAATGATAGAAAATTGCTCTGAAAGTTTCATTATTTATTGCTGTAGCAGAACAGTGTATACCGGTTCCGCGTCCTGGGTGATTTCACTTATCACACCCGTTGAAAATGAGTTTACCAATAAAGTATTTTTGAATTATTTGTTATTCAAGTGAGCTGCGATTTTTGTATGATCACTACAAACTTGTATTGAAAAGAGCAACGCTAATGGCAACGCTATAGCGTCTTGCCTGTTCTTCCCTGACGAAAAACTGCCTTGTGAATGATACTGAATATAAATCTATATGAATCTAATTAACAATGTATGACCTTTTATGGTTTAAAAAAAGTATTTTTCTTTGATTTCATAGTAGCGTTCATCAGCATATTCATTGCTTCAAGCCGTATACGGTACTAAAACAACTAGAATGAATGGCACAGTTCTGAGACATGATTATCTACATGCCCATTATCAACGCTGATAACAATTATGAAGAGCAAATCATTACACAAATGTTTATTATTATTTTAAATTGACTTTTCGAAGATAATCATATTTTTGTAAATAAACTAGAATGTAAGAAAGAGGAGAAACTAAAATGTACTAAGTACCAACGGGTCATTAGGTTCTTAAATTAATATACCTTGATTACCTTTAGTAGGGAGACTGCATAGTGTATTATGTGCAAAATATTTACGGTTACCAATAAATTACATAAGAGTAGTATAATTCTGTTATTTGTTCTGCATAATAAAGATATGATTTTCATAGACGAATGTCCGAAACGAATATGACATGATACGAAAGAGTATTTTGTCAGGTGTCAGCAGATTATCAAAGTATAATATTTTCACACATGCAACACTTGCTTTGACAACACCATTACGAAAACACAAGCGCATAAATGTCTCCCCGCGATATTTTCTTGAGAAATGACTTCTACAAATGATGGAAAAGACGTGAAAAGTATTCAAACAAGTGGCCAAAAAGGCAAAACATATTATATCGAACTTTACAAGGTGAGTTTTATTCTTATATTCATCAAGATCAGCTTTTAATGTGCGACGCCGTTGTGGTCCTGAAGTTCCATCCACGGCCGCCATATTTGCCTTTTACGAACTCTTGTTTTCATTTATTTCATGGTTTTTCACATTATATTCAATGGAATGTCATTTAAGAGTAAGCAAAAAAATATTGTATAAGATCTATTAGCTGCGATATGTGGTATTTTTGCGTTGTACACGGAAAATATGCGATCGGAAGATGACGATAATTCTTTCAATTATTAGTGAATAGCAGTGGAATTATTGGAATTTGTGGGGTATTTAGTGTTTTATATATAGTTATTAGGAGATAAGACGCTTACTGTACAGTTTTTGGGTATTTTTAAGAAATGTCTGAAGCACAATGCACTTCATAATTTGAAGATGGCCAGCCATACCATAATATGTCTCGGTCACGTACCTATTATTTACTTTTGACATTTGCAAAAAATCACACAATACAAGCAGTGTTTTCGTGGTATGTCGTGATTTGTGTGTGGCGGGCTTACATCAGCTGTTTGTTGACTAGTTTAGGCTTGCCGCATGTCACGCCGTATATTTGTGACTCATAAAGTGCGCTTTAAATTTTATCTTAACCACATGCATTACCCATAAGTTTAGCAGTTATGTTTTTATTTTTTATGCACATTAAATTGTTCCTATAACTATAGCCAAATCTATAAATAGCTTGGCCTTCCCAAATATTTAGATATGTATGTATCATACTGTTTCCAATATTATACTATTTGTGCTGTTAGTAAGAGTTCTGTGAAGTAATTCAAAACATACAATATTATGCTTTTACTCTTCTGATTTTATGTGTAAATTGAAAATAATGATTTTTGATCCTCGTGATGGTGTCTTCTCGTAGGATTAATATCATTGTAGTAATACTGTTGCAATATTCTTTAATTTTATTTTGATAAAGTATGTGTGTTTATTTACGCTTTAGATCAGTAGTTCTTAACCTCGCTGACCCATCCTAAGGCCAGCCTTTTAATAATTTTAACATGTTGTATTTATTTACAAGTTGTTACTGTATTAACAAACAAACAAACCAGTTGATCAACCAGGTGGCCAATGGTTAAACAAAAATTTGGTCAAATGGTCCCTCGTGACTAGTTAAGAACTACTGGTTCAGACAGTCAGGGTTTATTGTAATTTAGTTTCAATTATCAACTGGTGTGCCATAATGTCTGTGGTGTATCCTTGGTAAATATTCTTCATGAGTCTGCAGCTGAAAGTACTTTGAATGATTCAGTCTGCCCCACAACCATCGTCATTATATCTAGTAATGTGAAAAAAAAAAACAATGTTGGAGAATGTTTTTTGTGCATTATCTATAAATAGAAAACATTGACCACCTACATGGTTCTGACATCTGCCATATGCCAACAAACAGCCCATTGCATTTATCATGCTGATCTAGGGAGATAATGCATTTCATGCTAGTCAATACATAGACTGCACTGTATATGTCATCAGGTTTCCTACCCATGTAAGGAGGGAAAATAAATAATTTTATCTATCAAGCACATTATTCCAGGAGAATATTTTTTCTACTTATTCACTAATTAGCTCAAACTGAGATTTTCTCAGTTGTAACAAAATATCTTAAGTGCTGCAATTGAAAGTCTGCATGTTCTGTTTCTCATATAAGTTTTTAAAGCGTTAGGCACCTTTTCATCAATTATGATCCAATTGTACACATAACCTACATCTCTGACTGTCATTAAAACCATAATATCAACAGGTTTGACAATGGTCTTTTACTTTTACAACATAAATAACTTATAATAATATTGAATATTTTAATTAAGCCCCATTTACACACAGAGTTACTCGCGGCGAGAATCGTATGCCATTATCGCATGACATAACTGCCATAGATTATCATGTTCTGACAAATGTTCATACAATGCAACTTTTTATATCCTTACGATAATCATATCTTCAAGTCAAGAAACGCTCCTCATGTAAATTGGCCTCCATAATAAAAAAAACTGATTTTGTAAGTCCTATTGATATAGGTAATTAGTTGACAAAAAGAAAAATTCAAAATAATATATTAAAAAGTGATAACAGATGATGTCTCATTATGCTTATCTTATCATATGCCCAATTACATAAATGTTATGAATGTTAATGTGTGTATGATTATGTTATCAATATTTTAGTGAATCAAGTGTTGTATACAATGTTGTCTTCCACCTGTTTAGTAAAGTTGGTGCAATGTTTGTTGTATATATTTTATATACGACCTAGCGAACTTCAAAAAACGAGCGTATTCCGACCTTTAAGGCTGGTAACGCATCTCCATGCCCTATGGTGTTGCAGATGTTCATGGTTGGCAGTGATCACTTACTATCTGGTGAACCCCATGCTCGTTTGCCCCCTATGACATAAAAAAGAACATTATGGGGCATGAGTTTAGTGCATTAACTTACAACTAGGTCTGAGTTTAAAGATAAACCCATATCTCATAAATTGCATTTTGCAAAATGAGACTAGGATAGGATTATATTTCAAATATACCGTTGGTATGCAGTTTTTGAATGTTATGAAAAAAGATAATTAGAATGAAGCATAGAACAAATCACTGGTATGGAAAATAGTTGATGTAAAAGGGATGACGAATGAAAGTACTTAAGATGGAAGAATAAAAGGATGAATGATTAAGATGTCTGAGTATGGAAGGATGGAATAACAGAGAACAATTTGGAAAATGTAGAAGATAAAGAGAGAAACTAAAGAGTATCATTTGATAATCTAGATAATTATACCAATCTTTGTTTGATTTGACACAACACAGAACTATTCCCACACAATATTTTTAATCAGATGTTAAATAATTCAGTTTGGTATCTGGAAGTGGAAACCAAATAAAAAAATATATATAGGTATATAATTTTTTTACTAGGATTTTTGTTTAGTACTAATTCTATTATTGAGTTAACAATAATAAGTGATTCAACAAAGTATTACAATGTTTTAACACTTAGCAGAAATAGATTTTTATAGCTCTTTTCAAGTGTTGGTTGTAGTCTATAGAGTACACTCTATCGGTATCAGACCATATACATACACTGCAGGATCCACCCTCCCCTAAATTCGAAAGTATGATTGAGAGAGGTTAGGCTATACTAAACATACTAAGAATAAATTAAAACCTCTCATCATTCAAAATTACTGTTTGGTTTGAAATTTTGAATTCTCTTGATTCAGATGCTGACAAGTCACAAGTGGATCATAATAATATGATGTTTTTCTAAATTACCACTACTCATATAACAATTGGTGTCATTTCTATTCGATAATATCTAAGCACATATTTTAGTATGTCTACATATCAGGCAAACGTATGTATTGAATGTTGAACACTTTTTATATTTGTTTAATACATTATGCATGCAAACACTCTTCATTTAACATAGAAGTATGATGTCATTAATGTATCACATAGAAATATGTTGATTCTATTAATTTGAATATTTATTAATTATGGTCAATAAAACTTTTTGAGGTATTTTTTAATTGAATTGAGGGGTTTTTCATATGTAATGTATATCCCTTATTTTTATTTTGGTGTTCCTTTATATTTTTGCATATTTTGTTAAAATATTACAGGGTTACATTTAAGTACAATATATTAATAAATAATATTAAAGTATCTGACAATATTCCAAAAAATACATCCCTCATTGTATTACATACATCATAATATTATTGTTGAATAGCGTTGAGATTGCCGATATAATGTTTATGACAGTGCCTTCTTACTAAACATAACAATTAACATGTTAAGTATTGTGCAATACTTGTATAAAGCAATATATTTTCCTTCTAATGCTAACCGCGTTGGAAATTGATGCCACACATTCCAAGTAACTGCATTCAGGAAATGATATATTTAACAGAAGTAATGCTTGATTGTGACTTAATTGGAATATTTTTGTGGGATGATGAATAGCTTTGTTATGAAATTACATGTGCAAAAAATTTGTAGCCAAGACCTTGAATTCCTTTTGTGTTTGCTATGTTTTGCTGTCATATGAAAAGTGTAGAGTTACTCTGAGGACTCTACTGGCAGTTGAAAAATATTGTTTATAAAGTGTACCAAAACAAAAGTGGTATGTTGCAAAATTACATGCTTTGATTTAAATCAGTCGAATTCTAGATAAGCTAAGGTTTTTAATCCATCTGTGAGTTGTTCAGTCTACATAGTTTTGTATGAAAGTAAATCAAATAATTGAATCATCTTGCGATATTTATGCCCAAGTTAAAAGCCTTAATCCTAGTTCTTGTATTTTCCACCAAAACATATTTGAAGAATACTTTAACTACAAAACTAAACTTGTTTTACTTCCCATTCAATAATAATTTAAAAATGTTTTGACAATGTAAAGAAAATAATTAATTAGTCGAAGCCTGCTCTCACAATATTTACACATGTCGCTCACAACAATAAGCCCGTCAGAAGCTGACAGTAATGAGATAAATAATATTTATATTACCAAACCAAACGTTAATGAATTAAACCATATGTTACAGCGCTATGTAATCCGATTTCCCGTTTCCCTTTTGTAACAAAAATATGATTTTACAAATTGGTTCAGGTGTTTTCGAGTAATCTGTGAACATAAATAAAAAAATCGTACATATTGAGAACCGACTCTGGTTTTAGAGACGGTTGTACAGCACATACGTCACGCATAAGCTCATGCTTTTAGAACTGACGGTGTAGGCAGATATGAAATTAGTCCCACCTACTTCGCTAAGCTTATTTTCGTCACCAATGTGATGGAGGCGCGTCGAAAATGCCAAGTAAAAAGTTTATTATTATAGGGCAGTATGTAACCTTATTCGAGAAACTGAAAAAAATACTGGTCATAGGTCTCTAATATGTGAAAGGCTGCCTGAATGGGTACCAATGCAATGCCTATTTCACCCACCAAACAACAGTGTAAATGCAGTGTTGTGTTCCGATTTGAAGAACATTGAAGCTAGAGCGATTACGGGACATAACAAGGCTTAACATTTTATGTCTCAGGATGGCGAGCGCAATGGAATATCAAGCATTGCTTTGTACATGGTGTTGCTTGGTATTTCTATCGTCCAACAGCGGTCATATCACTTACCAACAGGCGTGAATGGCACGCCAGTCACGCCTTTCAGTACAGTAAAATAAACACTTAACAGTAGCAGTGGTTTCAATATGAAATAATGAATTAGTAAGAAAAGGAAATTATTAACTGTACGCGTATCAATAAAATTGTATTTAGACAATACTAGCGTGTTGTGAGCTGTTTAATGAATGGAGGATAATGTTGAATGTGTAGGAATGACGGTAATATAATCCATTGTGTTAATTATTTAATTATTATTATCACCAAACGTTATAATTAACGGATTAACGTTTTGTCCGAATATCTGCGACAACTTGTTACTTTTATAGTAAACACGCGTATGTTCACCGTTTCACTGCCGACTGCTGGATCTCGAATATCCCTTGTCTACGATCCGGACGCGCTTTATATTGCAAACTGTCATGCTCCCACCCAGTCTGACTGTGGGTAGTGAAATAGAACCACAATCGGGTTTCCTTTAATAAAATTACTTCTACAACTACCCGTACATTACTGATGGCCGATTTACAATTATTTAGCATATGAGTCTTACATAAGAACACCCGACACGGCCATACTGACGTGCACACGTCCTCGTGTGTGTGTCTATACATCATTTGATGACAAGGAAATCATTTGTTCGTTCATCCTGACTCAGTTCACATAATATAACAATTCGCAAAACGGTAATAATTATTATACAGTCTAGTCCGGAAAGCATTCCCTTCAGACAATCATTCAAGTGTGCAGATTGTTCCTTCAGTTTTAAAACTGGACCGAACTGTGCTAGACCGGGATAATTCCCCTTTAGCTTACACAAATTTCCTTTTTTTTTTTTGCATAACTCTGGCAGATCAGACTGTATTTTGTCTTCTTTTTTCACAGGTCTCAAAGAAACCCCTCAATAATTATAGTAATTACTAATTATCAAATTACTTCATGTGAACTGTGTCTATGAAAACGTTCACCTTACAAATCTTTTACTAAATGCTATTTCTAAAAAAACTCTTGGTATCAATAGTAGCTTAAATGCGTGGGTCGATTATTGTCATCGAGCCTAGCTTGATTCTATGTTTCGGGAGTAATAAGAGTGCACGGGCACCCTGTCGTTGCTTGGACCATGAGGATATACGAAACGTCACGTAGGTAAAAACGTTTTAAAATTACCACCGGATCCAACGCGGCCCTGTCCTGAGAAGACCCGGCGAAACAAACTCAGCGGGCTTACTTTACCACTGGAAATAACGCGACACGACCCAGCTGTGAGTAGATCCAGCGAATCAAACTCAGTGGGCTTGTTTTTGGTCCAACTACTAAGTAGGTCTGATGTATTAAGATTTGATTTTGCTGCACCGATACAGCAGTTCGGACCGGCGCGGCGCGGCGGGGCGTGCTCTGCACCTGCCTGCTTCTTTTCATCATAGAGTCCACGAAGTTTGTCTGGAACAATGCAATATCCCTTTTCGAGATTGGTATCTGTGTACCTTTGCTTTAAGGTCGTGTTTTCTTTAAGTAATCTCTATTATTGCGCACTTCGTCACATTTTCTTAAATTGCTCTAAGAATTAACGAAAGTAAAATGGCAAAACCAAATTCAAACAAAAATGGAAAGATCTCACCAATTTGAAACACTCCTGTGAAGATGCAGGTGTCTTGGAACTTCCAGGGCACACAGTCACAGCTCCATGTCACAGCTCCTGATAACAATTAATGGCCTAGGCAGGCAGATGAGTTGGTGTGTCACCTGATGGTAAGCAGTCACCGCAGCACATGGGCTATTTCAATACCAAGGGCACAGCTGAACAGATGTGCATCAATCTTTCTTGATTGACTCTAGTAGTAGGTTTATTTTTTTCGTATAACTCCTACATGTAGGTAGTTACAATTTAATAGTCATCGATATCAATGTTACACTAGATAAGACGTTCTTTGTGAGAAATGTGTCCCACGTAGGTGCAGTGCATGTACCGCACACGAATCTTTCAAAAACGCGTAAACGACCTTTTGGTCGCGAGAAAACTAGCGCTGCATGGTTATACTGTTTGGTTAGACGACTAATTATTTGTTCTACGCTGCAGCGATTTAGTTTCAAGTTTTACCAAAATCGAACGAGACATTTGTATGGGATAGTTTCTCTATACGAAGTAATTTTATCTAAATGTTGGTAGTAATGTGATAGCCACAAATGGCAGTCACACATGAAAGACACACGACAGCTACACACGTGAGTCACACACGACAGTCACATACGTGAAGCACACATGACAGCCACATACGTGGGCCAAATATGACAATCACACACGAGAGTCACACACGACAGCTACACATAACAGTCACCAGTCATCATAATTTACCTCAAGTTATTAGTTCTGGTACTCACGTCAGAATCTGCGCCAGCTGATGTCGATAACCAAGCGGTTGCGGCTACAACGTAGGACGATCCCGCTTCTGATGTAGGAATGACGGTAATAAAATCCATTGTGTTAATTATTTAATTATTACTAGTGGTCGCCTAGTGATCGAAATTCGACCAAATCAAGAAGAGAAAAAGTTTTTACCTGTATGATGATGTTGTTATTCTGATAATTCGTGCACATTTTTTGTACCTGAATGTTGTTATTGCAGATTGCTGCTACAGAACTTTCTTTATGCATATAATGATAGTCCGTGTACATTTAAATGTATCTTACTGCTACACAATTTGTATAAGCGCTCAGCATTTCACGTAGTATTCGTTAAATAAATCTTTTCTGTTTGACATTCAACAAAACCACAGTAAACAATTTTTTCTGATTGACATTCAACGATGTCTATAATAAACCAAAGAAACAATTTGATCAAAGAGTATGTATACGTGTACAAATACTTGTGTATGCGTGTGTCAAATGCATGCTGGTTTATTTATTGATTTTATGTACTTTTTATGCATTATTATTATTATTTTTTTATATTACATTTAATATTAGGCCTAATATTAATATTATTGCCTCATTTATAATTAATATTCTCTTTTAATATTAATATTATTACCTCATTAGGCAAATAAAACCTTTTTTTGATATGTCTATGTCAGAAGAACAAAATAAAAAAGAAAAGAATCAATTTGACACCAGAGTATGTATGCGTGTACAAATACTTGTGTATGGATGTGTGTGTGAAATGCATGGCAGTGTGTGTAATGTTTTATTTTTTGATTTAATGTACTTTATAAGCATTATTATTGAAAAATATTAGCATTCTCCACTTCTCCTACACATAAACTATAAGTGTGCCAAATTTTATGCTCCTGCGTCCGCGCAATTTTCGTAAAAAGGGATCCAAAGTTTTTGCATCACGTATTAATATATAGTTATTATTTTTTTATATTACATTTAATATTAGGCCTAATATTAATATTATTGCCTCATTTATAATTAATATTCTCTTTTAATATTAATATTATTACCTCATTAGGCAAATAAAACCTTTTTTTGATATGTCTATGTCAGAAGAACAAAATAAAAAAGAAAAGAATCAATTTGACACCAGAGTATGTATGCGTGTACAAATACTTGTGTATGGATGTGTGTGTGAAATGCATGGCAGTGTGTGTAATGTTTTATTTTTTGATTTAATGTACTTTATAAGCATTATTATTGAAAAATATTAGCATTCTCCACTTCTCCTACACATAAACTATAAGTGTGCCAAATTTTATGCTCCTGCGTCCGCGCAATTTTCGTAAAAAGGGATCCAAAGTTTTTGCATCACGTATTAATATATAGATTATCACCAAACGTTATAATTAACGGATTAACGTTTTGTCCGAATATCTGCGACAACTTGTTACTTTTATAGTAAACACGCGTATGTTCACCGTTTCACTGCCGACTGCTGGATCTCGAATATCCCTTGTCTACGATCCGGACGCGCTTTATATTGCAAACTGTCATGCTCCCACCCAGTCTGACTGTGGGTAGTGAAATAGAACCACAATCGGGTTTCCTTTAATAAAATTACTTCTACAACTACCCGTACATTACTGATGGCCGATTTACAATTATTTAGCATATGAGTCTTACATAAGAACACCCGACAAATGCTTGAAGATCCGTGAATGAACGCTGTATACTTATTGCGCAAGTTGTTTTTATTCGTAATGGATATTTTGCTAATAGCAGTTAATCCGTGCTAATTAAAGACAGTACGTCATTAATACTGAAACCTAACATCGAAACTTGTGCTTCAGTTTTTGTGTTAAATTTTGTCAATTTATCAGATTAATCTTACTTTGAAGCAATGTATACACGTTAAACATTAATATAGTAGATGCATTTAAGAATGACAAAATTAGAATACATACAAATTTAATTAACGATAATTTATTGTTCATGAATTCCATATAAATATCTACGTACCGCTGCGGTGATCGAACCCGCAACCCCCGAGGCAAATATCAACATTGCATGGTCACGAATGAGTGGTCATTATGTCCTGTTTATTGCTGTCTTCGATAACATTTTTTCCAGGAAACCACGTAGAAATCACTTATTAATAGAACCGATCCATACCCTTCCGTTGTCTTTACAGTCGACTTGGTAAGGCGCAATACAGTAATACATTAGCAGACTTAAAATAGACTAGAATTATAATACTGTCAATGATCAATGATGAATTGGTTTACTTTCCAGGTTAGGAAATCTACGTTGTAAGAATAATTGTCTTGAAAGATTTTATGTGTGTGCTTTATACCGGGTATCTCAAGACTGCTACCGAAAACGAAGCCGGGTGGTAGTTTTAGTGACTACAAACACAATGCAATTAAAAACTGCGCCAAGAAACGCGACAATTATTTTTTATGATTTCTTAAATATCGTCATTTTTGTGGGTGGTAAATCTATAGTTTTTGCAAAAATAATAATTTAAACTCTTTTATACCTTAGAGCATTTATAAATAAAAGGGTACACACTGTTATTTTAGGGGAAAAAGTAGTTACCACCCATATATGGCCATAGGAAAAAAAATAACAAAAAAAAAATTGCCGCTGTTTTTTGCTACTTTTTCTGTTGCATTTTGTCTGAAGTCACTTAAACTACCACCCGGCTTCGTTTTCGGTAACAGTCTTGATATACCCTGTATTACTTAAGGCCTATCGTATCTAGGACCAGTAGTTAGATACATTTCAGATGGTATTGTTGGCATGCCTGCCTACTCCTTAGAGAATTCAGGCGTGAATTTATGTGTATAGAATTATATTATAGTGAGTAGAATATTAGTGCCCATTAGGCGAACAAAGGAACTCATGTTGCCTTATACTATTGAAATGGTTAGTAACATATCACAATAAGTTATCATTAGCACTATTCTAGACAAGCGAGGATTGCTACTACTAATTGTGTATTGATATGTATACGGTATGTGTCTGCTTTGGGCAGGCAGAGATAATGCTACATGGTCCATTTTAGAGAAATTATCTTTCAATTCTTTTACTATCGTTAAGCTTTTCATGTCATCTCCTAAGTTACGAGTTATAATTTATTACTTAGTCAATGTGATAATCAATATAGCCCACTGAAAATTAAAATAAGAATATTATTTACGGATTTTATCGCGCCTTTGGTTTAATTTTTATATTTTTATCTTCTCGACGTTTCGATTACTTCACAATTTTCGTGGTCACGGGGCGGACTGAGGTATTAGTCATCCGCTCAGTGAATGGTACAATTTACTACCTATACTTGAAAATTATTAAATTAAAAAGTTAATTGGTTTTTGCGTTCCGATAATAAAATGATTCCAATACAACAGGAGCAGAAATATTTAGATTACAATTTGTATGATGTATATGTTATGGGCCAAGTGATTAATGCAGGCAGTATTCACAATGCCCGGGCAGTATGAATATGGCCGAGCCATATTGGGCCAAGTGATTAATTACAATCTAAACTCACCTATTTATCACATTGCCAGGGCATTATGAATATGGCTACATGATGATCGGGCAGTGTGATTAATAGGTGATTTTTTACGTGGTGCGCTGCCGCATTGTCGCATCTGCGATGGACCCATGAATTAGAAAGGTTGAATTGATCTGCTTATGTTTAGTTGCTTTTTAACGTCCGAAACATTATCTTCAGAAGAAAATTAGTGTACCCACTTTATGGATCAGTTAGGTCGACTGTGCCCCAAAACCGACTCGGAACACCCCGACTTCACGTAGTCTTTTGGCTACCGACCCTAGAGTGTATATAAAAAGCCGGAGGCGTGGAGGGAGAGCAGCCCCCGCCTGCTGTAACGAAGGATAGGCAACCGTGCGAGCCGTAGCGGCTGAGGCTGGCTGACTTGCTGGTCGCCGGAGGCGACCAGCAAGTCGAAGCTGCGGAGGTGAGCATGGGTGCCTATCTTTTGTTACGCAAGGGCGAAGGGGCTAAACTTCCCGTAGCGCCGGAGACGATGCAGAAGCTAATTTGTATTGACAACAAGTGTTTTAAGGGTTAGGTTGCTATAATAGATATTTCTCAGGAATGGTGCGTTACCTTTTCATGGAAGTGGTACCAGGGGAGGTGCGACACTCCCTCCACTCCTCCCAACCCACCCCCTCGTGCTGCCCTATTCTAAATTCTACTACTTCGGCTCATTCTTTTGATTTTAATTCGCTTTACATCACTCTGCCCAATAGGCACTTGGCATTATTCATAATGCCCGGGCAATGTGATAAATTGATTGGTTATAATCACATTGCCCACTCTTATTGGGCATTATTCATATTGCCCGGGTATGATGAATAATGCCCGATTAATCACTTGGCCCATAACATATACACTGTATAAAGGCACTGTAAACTAATCTAGATTATTTGCAACATGTGCTTAAGTAATCGGTCTACTAAGAACATACTTGTGCAGTGAACTATAAAGTCTTGAATTCTATTCCCAAATTAGGACACACTCCGTTATGGCATATCAATTCGTAAACTCGGTCGTATGAGCTTACTATAGTCACAGGAAGACCGTTCGTCAAATTATCAGATAATATATCTGTCGTATTTACATTAAAATATTTTTTGCGCTGACCCCATGGATAAGGCTAGGCCTTTTGAATCACAGTGATAGCACATAAATTGATGTATTGCGGTTTAAAATTACGCGATATGGATGCTCCATCAATAAACATATTGCAGAATATAATGTCAAGCATTTTTTGCATATTCGTGTATTATTGTGGGGTATCAGTCATTTCGTTTGTTTATTAACTTATGTGGCCTTGTGAAAATACACTAAAAGTTTGTGCCATTAAGCTGAATCTTGAACCAAAGGAAGTCCACTGTTGAGCATAGCCCTCAACCAAATATCGTCAGAGCCATATATGCTGATCAATACAAAAAGAAAAGAAAAAAATACGATTATGTCTTGGAGCTTCTTTTCAAAGCATTACTGCATAAGTATAAGCATTTACTTATGATCACTACAAGCCAAATAGTATTAAGTACAATTATTAAACAGAGTGTCAAATTAAAGTGAAAATCATTTTCACACAAACGAAATGAAAAAAAAAAATTGTAGTAAAATATGCGACTGTTAAATACGACTTAATTATTTTTGATGTACGAACTGCTGACGCGGCTCTGTGTGTGGTTTCAATTAATGGCGTCATGCCGCTAGCACCTCGTGTAATGTATCGTCAGATTAATATACAGCCTTGGCCAAAAGTATTAGGCACCCCAATAAAACAAGTGTATCTCATAAAATATTTAAAAAACAACTAATTTGTTTAGCATTAGAGTGGACACGAATACTAAACGTTCATTTTAAAGCATTGACAGGGTAATTTAAGGTACCTAAAACATCTGGTCCCCAAAAGTAGCTCAGGAGATTTTTTAACGAATACTTTAGGCAACTTGTTAATCTATTTTTCACCTCGGTCGTGTTAAGTAGCTGCTATGTGTGTATTATTTTTGTGAAGTAAAGAAAGTTAATCGTTCAAAATGCCGAAAAAACGCGATCTTGATATTGAAGAAAGGATAAAAATCCAGGTTTTGCACGAAGAGGGAAAGATCAAGGTGGAAATTGCCAAACTATTAAAATGTTCCCGCTGTGCTGTGCAATCTGCACTGAAAACGTTTGCTGCAACTGGCTCCAACACAAATAAGAAAAGAACGGCCCGAAAACTGCCCGCCAGGGCAGAAAACTAATACACGACTCCCTCAAGGACCGTAAAAAAACATCTTCCGAGCTCGCTGCTGCTTTGTCACAAGACATTGGGAAACCAATAAGTTCGCGAACGGCAAGAAGAAGACTCATAGAAGCAGGCCTAAGAGGCTGTATAGCCAGAAAGAAGCCATGGCTCTCCCACGACAACAAAAAGTACCGACTGATATGGGCTCTAAAGTACAAATATTACACTGCAGATGATTCGTCTCTTCTGGTATGCTTCAATGAACCAAACTTTGAGGTAAGTTTTATACCACACCCCGCATAGGAAAATAACAAAAATTACGCCATAATTAATCATCATCTTGTAAAATTAATAAAATATCCAACACAAGTGATTTGTTTCCTTTTTAGGTGTTTAAAACGCCGGGTGTGACTCTGGTGAGGCGTCGTATCAGCGAGGAATACCATCCCAATTGTGTGTTGTCTACTGTAAAACACGGAGGCGGCAGCATTACTTTTTGGAGCTCCATGGCTGCCTATGGCGTCGGCGAAATGTTCGTTTGTGAAGGCCGCATGAGCAATCAAAAGTACATAAATGTGCTTGAAACTGTTCTGATGCCGTTTTTAATGGGTATGTTTGGTGACACCAACTCAGATGACGTGAAATTCCAACAAGGCAATGCTCGCTGTCATAAATTGGCAATAAAAATGTGGTGGTTAAGGGACAATAACGTGGTCCTTCTAAAATGGCTTGCACAGTCGCCAGACCTTAACCCAATCGATTTTTTTTTTAGGTTTACTGAAGCGCAAGATACGGGAGCATAGCTTAACATCAAAAACAGTATTAAAAAACGCTTGAAGAGACAAATGGTATGCTATATCCACAACCAAATCCGCAAGGCTAGAGCGCAGCATACCGCAAAGGATGGCTGCGGTGATAAAGTCCAAGGAAGGGCCCACTAAATATTAATTTAATTTGTTGTTCTTATAATTATATATCTGTAAACAACAGAATTAGTTTTATTTTTCACCCTAATTATGCGTAATTCCAAAAATGTTAAGGTGCCTAATACTTTTGGCCAAGGCTGTATTTTTAAATTGTTGCAACGTATAAGCGCCTTAGCCGACTTATGTACAGAAATAAAACTATAAACTTCGCCGATACCAGAAAAGGTCAAATTAACTAGTTTACATTGTTATAAGGTTTTCAAAAAAAGTTAGAAGAACGTTGAACGTTGAATAATGTTTAGCGATAAATGGGGATTCCATCCTACCAAATGGATTAATGACGCTTCTTAACTGGGATAATTATATGTGATTTCGTTTTCAGTACAATATTCCTAAGTAATAAATTTCTGCAGCGGTATTACCATACTTTTAGAGCAGGGTTTCCCAACCTTTTTCTAGTGCGGACCCCTAGCGCTACTGTATTATGATTAGCGGACCCCGATAAATAATACGAAAAAGTGGGTCACATACTTTTAATTGCAAAAAAAATCTATGGAAATGTTACTTACATAAATTATTTTACTTTTTTTATTTTCTTTGACTGTCTCGGTGGCGTAGTTGTACCAGGGTAAGGTTACAAAGCTGAAGTCTCGAGTTGAAATCCCGGATTGGGCAAAGGATTTTTCTATTCATTTTATTAGCCCAGAGTGTTGTGCCTGATATGGTGATAGGATCCCCACCTATCACATCGTGGGACAGAGCATACAAGGTGAAATGTGGGTGTCCTGGCACCACTACCTACCCCTTTTAGGAAAAAGGCGTGAGATTACGTATGTATGTAAATTATTGTAAAAATGGGATGGTTGATGTTGCGATTTTGCGGCCAAAGTTGTAATATTTGTGTCATTGATGCTCAGTTGGAGCCTTAAATCTGCTTCTAGTTGTAATCTATTTCTGTATTTTCGAAACCCTTTTCGCTTTTTGTTGTCGTAATTTTTATGTTGTCTGCGGACCCCCTGAGGACGGTCCGCGGACCCCCAGGGGTCCTCGGACCCCAGGTTGCGAAACCCTGTTTTAGAGCAACAAGGATAGATCGTTGTACTAAGTACTAAGTACTAGAGTACTTTCAATAAAACAGCGTAATCAATGATGTTTAGGATTTTCAACGTCTGCGGTAACCATTTACCATCAGGCGGTAGGTTTGGGTCCACTTTATGCAACAATATATTATGTATGTATGTATCAGCCCATATACGTCCCACTGCAGGGCACGGGCCTACTCTACAATCGAAAGTACGATTGAGAGTGGTTAGGCCATATAGTCCACCACGCTGGCCTAGTGCGGGTTGGCACAATATATTAGCAATAATATATTAGCAATAATTTAACAATATATTAGCAATAATTTATTTATGTAACAAACAAACCAGCTAAAATATAACACGTTCAAGACTAACAGAAAATTCTCGAAGATTCCGTCCTTAAAAATTCTTCGTGAGATTTTGATGTTCGACATGCCACAGGTGCTATTCTCGATGCACACGATAAAACCTCCGTTGGCACCGTGTTTCTTATAAGCAAGCAAAATATTGAATCACATTACTGTGACGTCACGCGCGTCGACTTTGTGTCGCGTTACATCTTTGTGAATGCCAATATAAAGTTCTTTCAAAGTTATGAGTATGCGAGATGCAGTCATGCTTTCTTTGCCGTACTTTAGGATGTGTCTAGAATTAATACTATATAATTGCATAAAGAATTTTAAATAGATTTGAGAAGCTTTCTATGAGATTGCAATTTTTTTTAAGCAATAGATAAGATAAATTGCGAAAATATTAGGTCAATGATTGATTTTAAGGGCACCAATAGTCTGTCTAATCAAGACAGTAAGATAAGCTATGAGTCTTATGTAGTGGTTATCAGTTATTATTGAAAAAAATATCTACTTTAGTACTGCCTCTCACATTTCCGCCCAACATTTTTTAAATTATCTCGTCATAATTAACTGGTATTGCTGAAGTCCACTTCAAGTTTCTTTGAGCTAAGAAGACAAAACTTTCGATAACTAAAATATGTTTATTAACTGTTTATAAATGAGAAAGTTAATGTATACATTATTTATATACTTTATTGTACACCAAAAGCTATGAAATAAGAAATAATATGCAGATAAAATATTTAAAACCAAGGGCATGGTAACAATAATTGTCGACTTTATCGCTAGCTGCGATCTCTTCCAGGCAACCTTTGTAACCCGCGCTGAAATCTATATAAAATAAATTTTGTACCCTAGACCAGGGGTCGGCTACAATTTTAATCGGAAGAGAATTACAATTTACAACATTTCTGAGCTTTTAAACTCCCGGTACGTTGTCGACTCTTTCATCCTGATGGTGGTATTATAAAGTATGATGTGTTTGTCGCAGTCGTTGGAGGCGGCGCTGGGCGGCGAGTGCAAGCTCCGCGAGCGCACGCGGCACCTGTGCGAGGCGTGGCGGCGCGTGTACACGCTGTGCCTGCACTCGCTGCCCGCCACGCAGGCGCACCTGCTCGCCTGGCTGCAGCGACACACCTCCAGGACTGTGCTACAGGTATACTATCTTATATTTGGAGACTGTCTCACCCTCAAACACACCACTGTAACTCCTGTAAGGCAGGATCGTCCTCACACCCACCACTGTAACTTCTGAGAGCCAGGATCAACAGCACACCTTGCAATGACACCGAGCATTGAATCTCGGTGAGTCTTCGGGAATGTCTAACTTGTCTTTGACCCGCAAAGATATTAATCAGAAAGGTAAAGTAATAAGAGAAACTACTACTTTTTTTATTCATCAAAGGCTATTCGGATGGCGAGAATGCTCTTAGTTTTTGGGTAGATTATAAGAGGGAATATTCTGGATTATTAACAGCTATTGCTGGCTAAACTGTTTTTTGTACACATTTTCTATTGTCGTGGGTTTCTAAGTGGTTTGGAATGATGCAACATCTACTTAATTGGATGGACTAAATACTGTTGAAACCAGCCTAATGTGATTATGATGGTGTCTTAATGGCATTTTTTGGGTTGAATTTACATACACAATCTAAGTAGTGTTTCTGACTGCAAAACGATGAACCTTAGGCGAAGTTACTTTTTTACAATCATATGAGAAAACAAAATCATCATTCGACATCAATCAATCTAACAAATATCTGTTCTAAGTCTAGATGTTGCCGGTTATCCATGACCCAAGATTGTCTGTTGCTTATATTATAGTATATTTATTAATTCTCATTCTTCCACCAGACGGAATGGCAATCGCCAAACAGCAAAGATGAGCACACAGAGTTGGATAGGGCGATAAAGGACTTCATAGCGGAATGCCAGAATGGCTCCGACCGTCCGGTGGACAGTCCGCCGTGGCAGACGCAGCTGGTGCAGCGCGGCCTGTGGTTCCAGCGCATCCTGTCCAACCCCTGGGGACACCCGGTGCTGAAGAAACTGTTGGACTCGCAACTTGAGCCGCCATGCGATCTGGAAGGTACAGTATTATCTTGTAACTAGTTGCAGGATATTGCTATTATGCAATCATCGTAAATTATACATCAACATTATATCGAAAACATCCTTCGTAAAAACTATAGCAATCTAAATCACAGAAGAAACTCATTAGCTTAATCTATTTTCATACTAAGATGATCCAGATTCCAGATTCAATAAAACTGACACGGACGATTTATTTGAACTGAACTAAACTGCACTTATCCTAACATGCATTGTTCTTTTACCGCCATTATAAAAAACAATTGCCCCCTAAGATCAAGTCAGACATTGGTAGTCTAGTATGCTAAGGTAAATAACATGATGTTGTGTAGTTCTAGAATGGCTGAAGGAGGAGCGCGGCGTGATGTTCCTGACTCGTCTGCGGCAGCTGGCGGCGTCCAAGTGCAACGACCTGGCGCTCACGCTCGCGTCCGCAGTCATGGACCGCGTGCGCGCCGACACGCAACTAGTGCCCGATGCAGAACAAGTTGACGATAATAAAGGTATAACATAGTGATATAAAACCACCCCGCGACCACGAAAGCTGTTAATTAATCGAAATGTGTGAAAATAAAAAAAAAATTGCGATAAAATCCCTAAATTATAGTTTTAACGAAAATTAAGGTACTTTTTTTTTTTTTTTAATTAATTTGGTTGGCGAGACGAGCAGTTTTTTTTTAAATTACTTTGGTTGGCGAGACGAGCATGTTAATCGCCTGATGGGAAGCGATAAAATCGGTCATGGAGAGAACCAAAACCAAACAACATGAATAACAAGCGATGCTTGGTATTCCACTGCACTCGCCATCATGAGACATAAGATGTTAAGTTAAGACCAAAGTATTTATTCTGGTGTTGTCCACAGCTAAACATAGACCATTAATAATTTCCACAGTGATGTGTTGGAAGGAACTTGCATCACAGGTTTTATTTAAGTGGTCATTTTTATTGTTTGAGCCCATAACAATGTATATAAAAAGTTACAGCAGTCACAACAAGTTAGGTCAATAAGTATAGAGATTTAACACAACTATTCCTTTTACAGATAAACCGAAACCGACTCGGACGACCCCCACGTTCGCGGACATACTGAAGACGGAGGCAGGGTTCACTGTGGACGTGTGGGAGTTGCTCGTGGACATCGAGTTCGTGTTGCTACACAAGGGAGATAAGCGGTCGCGATGTATACAACTGGTTAGTAAAGGAACAGATTATTACTCGGTCACAATATCTCTGCACCTCGCAGGAATGCGATGCCCCTCCCGCTGTCCTTTCTCCTTCCCGCGCTCGTCCAAACACGACAGTACGGTTAGCACTTTCGTTGCCGATACGCGTCTCAATAAAGTTTTAATTTTTAAACATATTGATGTTATAAATTAATATTTTCTGGAATTATGATGTACAGTTTATAAACTAAATAAGATTTAAAAAAAAATGTTTAACTTTTTTTCTATCATTGAATTACGTAACATTTAACACAAACATTAATTCAATCCATAGATTTATATAACTACATCTATGATTCAATCATTACACAAAAAAAGTAATGGATTGGTATTTGGATGGTTATTTTACACTCCGTACGCGCCGACATGACGTCATCAACGCCGGGTGCACAGATATTTTGACCGAGTTATATATATCTTGCTTTTGCCCAGTAGGGGTAGGCAAAAGTGCCAGAACCAACATTTGCCTTGTCTTTTCTGTTTCCTTTCCTCATTCCTATTTGCCTGTATAACCTCCTTACATAAACATACCTAAATTCATGCCTTTTAGCCTGATGGGTATGCAGAGGTGCTACCAAGACTTCCATGTTCCAAGAAACACTAATTTTTATATGGCAGTTGTTGCACCTCTGCCTTCTTCACAGATAAAGGCATGATCTTATTTCTTTAATTGTATTCAGTGTTACGATGGAAACAATAGTTATTTTATTTTAAAAGAAATAATTTTAAATATGTTAAAAAGTCGTTTGATGCGATTATAATGAAAATATTTTGTTGTCAGGCTAAACAGACACCGCTCAGAAATGGTTACCAGCTAGTGGAGAGGCTAAACAGTCGACTGGACACGTCGCCAAAGGAGAAGAAATTATGGAAAAATGCCAAAGAAGTTGCCACACTCATTGCACAGGTATGTAACAGTTCATTTTGATGTTGATATTGCTGCATAACTGCTTAAAGTCGCTCTGTTGAGCGATGGGAAGAGCTATGCTCGGAGAGTGATAAGTGAGAGTGATAAGGCAGAGTGGTGACCAGTCGAGTGCTAATTTCGCGGGTGATCGCGGGTTGGAATCCCAGGGTACATTTTTGAATTTTGTATTATTTTATTTTCATGTGTGTATTGATAGTCAATCACCACGCACTAAAACTGTGAAGGAAAATATCGTGAGGAAACTTGCATACCATAGAGATTTATAAAAATTTCTATGGTATGCAAGTCCGCCAACCCGCACTAGGCCAGCGAGTTGGACTATATGGCCTAACCACTCTCAATCGTACTGTCGATTGTGTCGGAGGCCCGTGTCCTACAGTGGGGCGTATACAGAAACTGGTATTGAGTTGTCATTACGTTGACAAACTGCTGTAGTGGTGGGTCGAGATGGTAGAGTACATATTATGTTTGTCGGCAGGTGGTGGTGGCGCGCTGCATGGTGGTGCGCGTGTGCGGCGGCGGCGTGCGCAGTGCGCTGTACTGCTGCACGCGCGCGCTTGCGCGGCTGGTGGCGCCGCGCCGCCTCGCCGTGGAGGCCGCCGAGCTGGCCGCGCCCGCCGCCACCGCCAGGCATCTGCACACGCTGGCGGCCGCCGTGCATGCCGAACTCAAGGTATACTATACTCTAATTCACTTCCTCTTAACCATTGAGATAATATTATTTTATTTTTTATTTTATTTTACTGAGTAGAACCGTTACAAACACCACTTATACTATTCACTATTCAATGAAATACATGAATGATCTTCTGTCACTCATAAACACGTCACACTGTGGGCTTTGGTCCAGGAATCTGTTTAACATTTTGAGGGTATGAGGCAGTGGAGACTTAACTCTAGCAACGGTTCTACTTGGTACTACTGAGAACAACAAATGATAATATACTAGAGGGGACACTGCAAACAAAATGCTTGTAACAAAATGAATGGCAAATTTTTTTCTGTCTCTGTCACGCCTGCGAAGTAACATAATATTTTCCCTCTCGCTTCTAATGTGTTCCCATGTGCACGCACCATACACAGTGCTCTTAACTCAATTGTGGAGGAAAGTGGACAGTTATTTGTTTCCAACTCCTTATAATTTAATATCGATGCGAGTTAACGACAGAAGACAGTGTAGAGATTCACAGTCAATTCTTTGTGTGCCACTGATGATCCTGAGTGACAGGAGTTGCACTAGTGGATGTGTCAGCGAGAAAGTCTCTCTACTTTATTAATTGTATTGGGGACCTTTCGAGAGGATTCTCACGAAGCGGACTGCAACTGCATTTGCGGGCCGGCAGATTCTGTAGAATGCAGATAAATATGTATATACAAGGTATATCAAGACTGCTACCGAAAACGAAGCCGGGTGGTAGTTTAAGCGACTTCAGACACAATGCAACAGAAAAAGTCGCAAAAAAAAGTCAATAATTTTTTTGGTTTTTTTTTTCCTATGGCCATATTTGGGTGGTAAATACATTTTTTTCCTAAAATAATAGTGTATACCCTTTTATTTATAAATACTCTAAGGTATAAAAGAGTTTATATTTTTTATCTAGCAAAAACTATGGATTTATCACTCAAAAATGACGATATTTAAAAAATCATAAAAAATAATTGTTGCGTTTCTTTGCGAAATTTTTAATTGCATTGTGTTTGTAGTCATTAAAACTACCACCCGGCTTCGTTTTCGGTAGCAGTCTTGAGATACCCAGTATATATATATATATATATATATAAAACATAAACACGTTTCTAGGAGCAATTTATGCCCGACCGTTTTATCATATGTATCTGCATTCTGCGGGCTCGCAATCGCGGCGGCCGCGGGTGCAAATCGCGTCGTAAAAATCTTCTCATAAAGGTGCGTTCCTTTTGAAGCGGTGACAAGGAGGACAGAGTAAAGATGTGTGGGTATCAGCATATACAGCGCATTCATCTTTCTGTTATATTTTCAGGGTTCCCAGGAGATGATGCCGTTCATGTGCGAGCTGTATGTTCGAGCTATTACAGCAGGCATGAACGAATTGGAGAGACTCAAATTGAAGACTGAAATGGTATGTTTTAGTAATTGCTCTATCCAGGGCTTGTAAACGATACCAATTCACATTAAAAGTATCGTTAAATACCGGTAATTTCATAAAGATACCTGTGTATCGTTAAAATTAAGTAACGGTAATTGAGTATCGTAACGAAATACAATCTTTATGATACCATAACGTTATCGTTATTTTTTTACATCGGTAACGTTAAAAATATCGGTAATTTCGTATCGTTACTTTATGCGACGTTGCCAATTTTCTCAAAGTTCTCTTGGGCGTCCCACGGGATACAAACCACAAATCCGTGCCCACTGCCGCTACGCTCTTTGCATGAATGTGGTTGGTTGTCAAACGTTGCGAGTTGCCGGGAATGAAGGTAACGAAACACACTCATGACGTTAAAAGTATCGGTAAGTTTGGTAGTACCGGTATTTATATGTAACGTTAAAATAACGTTAAATTGGGTATCGTTACTTATAAAATTACCGATACCTGCTTGTAGCTCTATTAACGATACCAAACTTTTACCGGTATTTCAAGCCCTGGCTCTATCCTTTTTTTAATTATACAAAAACATTTCCAAGTACCTGTTTCAAATGCTTCAAAGTATGTGACTTCCAGTCTTGCACATTGGGATGATTGTCTGGAATTGCAATTGTTAAGTTTTATCCCTGCATATTTGGTAAAAATTCTTTATTGGGAATTAAGACATGTGTATTTTATTACTTCACATGAAATCTATATATTAATACGTGATGCAAAAACTTTAGATCCCTTTTTACGAAAATTGCGCGGACGCAGGAGCATAAAATTTGGCACACTTATAGTTTATGTGTAGGAGAAGTGGAGAATGCTAATATTTTTCAATAATAATGCTTATAAAGTACATTAAATCAAAAAATAAAACATTACACACACTGCTATGCATTTCACACACACATCCATACACAAGTATACAATACATACTCTGGTGTCAAATTGTTTCTTTTCTTTTTCATTTTGTTCTTCTGACATAGACATATCAAAAAAAAGGTTTTATTCGCCTAATGAGGTAATAATATTAATATTAAAAGAGAATATTAATTTTAAATGAGGCAATAATATTAATATTAGGCCTAATATTAAATTGAATATATAAAAAAAGATTTTAATAATAATGCATAAAAAGTACATTAAATCAATAAATAAACCAGCATGCATTTGACACACGCATACACAAGTATTTGTACACGTATACATACTCTTTGGTCAAATTGTTTCTTTGCTTTATTATAGACATATGTAGTTGAATGTCAATCAGAAAAAAATGTTTACTGTGGTTTTGTTGAATATCAAACAGAAAAGATTTATTTGACGAATACTACGTGAAATGCTGAGCGCTTATACAAATTGTTTAGCAGTAAGATACATTGAAATGTACACGGACTATCATTATATGCATAAAGAAAGTTCTGTAGCAGCAATCTGCAATAACAACATTCAGGTACAAAAAATGTGCACGAATTATCAGAATAACAACATCATCATACAGGTAAAAACTTTTTCTCTTCTTGATTTGGTCGAATTTCGATCACTAGGCGACCACTAGTATTAATTATTGTGCAGTACTTCACTTTAGATATATAGGTTACGCTTTATTATTCACAACATATTACATCCAAGAATACATTCTATTATTTACTGTGAATTTAAGACTCATTCATCATCATCATCATCATTTCAGCTACAGGAAGTGCTGAACATAGGCCTCTCCCAAGGATCGCCACATTGAATTGTTGGAAGCGTCTCAATAAGACTCATTTAGGACCGTGAATATAATTTATCATATATTTTATTTGTCCATAGGAATCAGAGGCCCGTGCGGCGGAGCAGACTCTGGCGTCGTGGTTCACGCAGCTCGGCACGTTGTTGTCGAGTAGCGACCGCATCCAGTGCGAGTGCATGCTCACCGCATTCTCCGTGCACCCCTCGCCAGCCATGTACGAGAAGATCAAGGCCGCGCCCACGCTGCCGCCTGTTGCGCTGGTAATTATTATATACATTTTTTTATTGCTATGAGTGGCCATTCGCCTGATGGTAAGATATACGCATATACAAACAATACCATGTATTACGAATCAATGCGGCATTCATGAAAATTAATGTCTTAATTAAGTCTCATCTCATTAATGTTAAGTCTCATTATGTCCAGTAGTTACTCTGGCGACAAAGTCTTTTCAACTGCTGTTTAACGGGGGAATTAAACACTGCGGTGATTGCTTTTCATACGATATCTATTTTGAGTGATCTATTGGGAGACCATAAAGCTGGGGTCCGTGTATAGAATGTTTGTACTAGCAAAATAGGCAAATTTTCATGTTCTGGTATCAGTATGTGTTTTACGTATATTAGTTGACTAATGAAATATAGACAGAAAAGTGTCTCGCCAGTAAATTCAATTAAAGCTATGCTGTATTTACGATCCAATTTCATTGTAGCCAGTTTACCATTAATTCATTTTTTATGACGCATTAGGCAAAATATTAAATACAATCTACTTCCCAACTTCTAGGATCACCTAGAACCGAAAGACGAAGAGACAAACCCCGAATTCGGTAGCTGGGCGAGCGACAGCCGCTCGAAGACAAACTTCGTGAAGACATCGGAGACTCTCAACTTGAAGCAGACGCTGCATCAGGCCAACGTGCTGTCCACCGCGATACTCACGGAGGGCGAAGGGATAGGGCTCGGCCAGGTGCTCTGCCAGGACATCGCCGTGCTCCTGTCCGGACCTCGGCTCAAGACCCTTTCGTGGGATATGGACAGGTATGAATTTCTATAACTCATAATAAAATAATAAAAAGCCTTATATTTCTTACTAAAATTAAAATACATGTTTTTTTCTTAGTACTACATTTAAAATTAAATTTACTATATATTATATTTATTTGATAACTAAGTGAGTAGGAACTCGTCTTTATTGAAGGTGAAGGCCTCCTCTAGAGATTTGTAACTTTTAAATGGTGAATTATTTATTGGTTTGCAATAAAATGGTTGAGGACATGTTTTGTAATCGAAATTTGTATCCAGGTTACACTCAAAGGCATTTTGGGCCCTAGCCTCTAGATTTAATTCCAAATAAAATGTATCCAGATGAAAAAATAAAGTATTGTTTCAAAAATTAGAGAGAATCTTTGATATTATAGTTAATTTTTGTGTATTGCATTTGAAATTGCGTCTTTTTCACTAATTTTGTAACTATATTTTTAAATTATCATTGGATGTGGTTAGTTGTCTTTTTTAACAAATGAACAATTACTTCAATGTAGAAAAGCATTCAAAAATTACATACATATCACACCTTATTATTAAATATTACAGAGAGCTGCTGTTAGAAAACTGCCGATCCTACATGGAACGCACAAACGGTGGCACTCGAGCGGTCACCACCGAACTCAAATACTTGAACTTGGACCCAAAGGCTTTCCAACACTTGCCTGAAGAGGAAGACGATGAGAATGATATGTTTTATGGCATTGAGAAAGGTATTTAATTGTAGTACTATTTAAATAATAACAGTGTCATTGAAAAAATTTTACATACATAAACTCACGCCTTTTTCCCAGAAGGGGTAGGCAGAGGTGCCAGGGCACCCACATTTCGCCTTGTATGTTCCGTCCCATGATGTGATAGGTGGCGAGCCTATCGCCATATCGGGCACAAATTCCTGACTCTGGGCTGATAATGAATAGAAAAATCCAATATCACTTTGCCCAACCCGGGATTCGAACCCGAGACCTCAGCTTTGTAACCGTACCGGAGTACAACTACGCCACCGAGGCAGTCGAAAAAATGTGAAAAAATTTTAATACGCGTAATATATTTCTGACTTGAGATGTGCGAACTTTTTCAACTTGAACTAGCTATTTTTACTTGTTATCTATTACCGAAAAAATGTAGGTCTATTGTTGCTGTATTTCAAATCTAAACATAGGGCAAAAAGGCACATATTTCTTGGGTTCGCCACCTATCACATTGTGGGACGGAACATACAAGGCGAAATGTGGGTGTCTGTGAGTTTATGTATGTATTTCGTTTTTGGTTTGCTGTAGGTTACTTGTTTCCGCAAACAAGATTGCCGATGTGATCATATTTAATTTGTCGTGGCGAAACTATATTTCTTTTTCTACACCAATTAATGAAACTCAATTATGAATCCGTTGTCAAAAGGTTACGAACATTTAGTGGAGTTTCAAGAACCTGAGGAGATTTGGGAAGACACCTTGTTACATCAGGAAATTGTCGACAGTCCATACGCGAGTAGCCAAGAATCAGAAATAACAACAACGCGGAGGAAAAAGAAGTGTAAAAAAATCATGCAGAGTTCCGACGATGACTCAGATCCACTCAGCTTCATGGCAGAGGCTAAGAAGAGGGAAACGAAAAAAGTTAGACCGCACAGCAAGGAGAGAAGTAAAGAACGAAGGAAAAAGCCGACCAGTGAAGCTCCAGAATCGAGAGATGGTAGCCAAGACAGCAGGAAGGAGGGAGCGAAAAGTAAAGAGAAGACAAAGAAAGAAAAGAAGGAAAGGAAAAAGAAAGATACACGTCCGCCTCAACCGAGGTCGTTAGCACACCTCGTCGGCATGAAAGTTTCCAACTTGGGCGATAAGAACAAGTACATGCAAGCTTCAATTACTGATAGTGACTATGATAGCCAAGGTAAGTCCTCGCTCAATTCCTTGAACTCGGAAGGCACTGACGATGTTGTGTTCGACGGATTTTACTCCATGGACGAACTCAAGTCCCCAGAAAGCGCCATGCAGAACGATAAAATGGGATTGATGAAAAATAATGAGGTTTCAATCACAGACGGGGTTGTAGCCGTCAATAAACCGACCGCGAAATTTAACCAATTCGATATCGACAATAATGCCATGTCGACTTACAACTTGGCAAGTGGAATGACGTCTGCTTTGGATATGTCGTCACAGCCGTACTTGACAACCGTCAGGGAAGAAGTTAAGAAGAGTATCTCGAGGCTCATTGAATTTCGGCGGAATAAGAACTCAATGCGGCCGGTGGTCTCTTCAGTATCGACCACATCGACGTCGTTTCATCGAAACGCTTCCACATCCAATTGTAAAATGCCTAACGCGATTGTGAGACCTCAGAGTCCCTCTCCAGCGCAGATATGTCCCAAAATAGTGACTATACCGGATATACCAAAAATGTACATTAATAAGAAACAGTCAGAGCAGATAAGCCTATTGAAAACTGAAGTTGGCAAATATCTGCATAAAAACAACAATTTGAACGCTCAACCTGCGGCAAATGTGGAACCCAAACAAGACAATGAAAAAAATAAAATAGTAAATTTTTCATCGGTGGCAGCTGCTTACGACCCCGTCGCTGAAATAATCAGACGCCAGAGTAAACATATCACGTACAGTCTTCCTCCATCGAGACCAGCGAGCGTGGTTAGTAAAAATATAAAACCAAGCAATCAAGCGCATCATGTTTCAACTCTACGGCATGTGCAAAATCCCGTTAATTCGACAGAGCCGGGAAAACAAAAGAATTTTCAAGAATTCCTCAAAGAACTGCATGAAACGATAAACGCTGGCGCCGGCGTAAATACTGCTGTTAGGGTAACATCAGTACAAAACTCACACCCGAGGAAAGAAATAAAACCAATGCTTCGAGCGCCGCCTATTGTTCCCGTCAATATGAAGATTGACAGTAAGATAACTCCAAGTGCCAAACCACAAACACAGCCAAAGAGATTAGACAATTCGCTTAATACGTTCTCACGCCTCAGTTATATGCACAAAAACAAACAAAGTGATCAGAAGCTTCAGCAAGTAGTTAATGCGTTAATAGAAATTCAAGATCAAAACCTCAAGAAGTTGTCGACACCGGCTGGATGTGACAGGGTTGTCCCCGAACAGAAACCCGCCAGGTTTAAATACCCACAGTCTAGAAACGAAACACAAACAATACCAATCAAAACTGCCCCTGTTACTAAGTGTAACAATCTTACAATGAATATAAATAACAAAGTTGAGAAACCTATAACAGTACTGAATCAGACTGCCAACTCTTGCCCTGTGATCACTCAGATTTTGAAAAGCAGCCCCGTACCTACGTCCATACCCATAGAGATAAAGAACGAACCTTCGAAAATAATTCGGCCAACACTTCCTACTCAAGTTAAACCAGAAGTAAAATCGACATCGCTCTCTGAGAAAGACCAAAATGATTTGGTACTATTGTTACGACAGCAAAATAAATTGAATGCGTCCTATTCTCAAGGCAGCTTGAATACAATTCATCATAGAGTTGTAACGCCAAGTAACGTTATTCATAGTGGAGTATCTACCAATAAATTCAATACTAATACGATATTAACCCCATCTGTTAAAGATGTACAAGCAAGTAAACCAATCCAAGAAATCAGTAAGCCAAAAAAGACCTTGTCGCTAACTGGTGTGAAAGTGCAGAATTCTGCACCTGTGAAGCCATCACATATAAAGTTAAATACATCAAGAAATCACTCCAAAACTGACCCGCAGGAACAAAATGATACCAAAAAGACTGAAACAAAACCGGATATCAAATTAAATAATAAAAGCGATACACCAAATACTAAAATTACGAAAACAGCGACTGACTGGGAGAGTGTGATGGATGCCATTTTAGCGCAGAAAACTCCAACCAGGGGACCGAAAGCACTGGATGTAGCATTAAACAAAAGCTCATTCGCAAAGGCATTTTCAGATAGTTTACGGGAACAAAAAGTATTAAAAACTAATTCAGTGAGTGATCTGACTGGAAATAAACCAACAGATGTAAAACGGAATTTACAATCGAAAGAGTCAGCTGCTCCTACTAGCGGTGGAAATAAGAATAATAACGCATTAAACGATTCGGAGCCAAAGAAGTCTAACGCTCGCAAGTCGTCTACGGAGTCTAAGCAAAACCCGAAAAATAAGCCGAAATCGACGTCAGACACACCGAAAAAACAAAATAATGTTGATATAGCAAAGAAACCAACGGCTCAAGAGCCACAGAGAAAATTATCTGTTGACGAAATCCAAAAACAATTTATCTGCCCATTGCCGAAAGACGACGATCCTTTCATTTCTGGCATAGCCAATTCGGATTATGATCTTTTAGAGGAACTAATGGATGACGATTTGCGACAAGAAATTGGCGAATTATCTTCTGACGAGGAGAACTACAACCAATTGGCGCCAAACGTGTCTAAAAGGAAAAATAATACATCGGAAAAATGTGTTGCAGAACCTTACACCAAACAAAATAATGCAGTCCCGATACCAGCAACGTCTCCTATGGATTTGTGCGTTCACCATGTATCTCGTGAACCTAAAACTACTATGGCGAAATTGCCAATCACCAAATGTGATAATAAGACGCCAAATATTTATGGCGCTCCCATACAAACTCAATCTGCATTTGTAAAAGTTAAAAAACATGTACCTACTCAACCGGATGGACCTATACTTGCGAATCATGTTAGTTCGAAAGTTCAAATAACTAATAATTTGCCTACAAACATTGTAATTCCGCCGAGGCATGATGGCGTTATTACTGCTGATAATGTGATACCAACATTAAACTCTTCAAATGTATTTATTGCTGCCGTACCACAACAAAGATTTCAGAAGGTCGTTCTTCTCGATACTAAATTGGCTTACGATACTTTTCCTGCGGTGAAAGTATCAGCAAATCTCAACATTAATAATTTGAATCAGACTACGTATAATCCTATAACTAAAACCCCAAATGTGGCAGTATATCAAACAACACAATTGACTACGCCTTCGATTAATCAAGTCGTAACACAAAGTGACGTCATAACTACTATGCCAGCGATTGCCAATGTTCCTGCCTCAACAACTACGGGGATAACGGTTAATGCCTTCAATTCAGCACCACATTTGTATAATTCTAACGACATTGTTGATGCACAAAATGATGTTATTTATTCTCAACCAGACCAGAAGGATCCATGTGAAATTGATGTACCACTAAAGAATGACAATAAATTAGAAAACCAAATAAATTTGGACTTCAATTCAAACAAAAGTAGTGACGAAGCGCATGTGCAAGAAATGCATAGGGTACACGAGAATAAAAATTTAGAAACTGCTCTGAATTCGAAATCAAACCTAGAACATTCTTCTACTGAAGAAGATGATCACGTAAGGTTAGAAAAGAAGCGAATATCGATTATTAACAGGAAGCTATCACATCGTAGTGATAACGAGCCTATTCCTTTATCTTTTGCCCCATTAGCCTCTCCGACTATAAATTCTGAATGGCAGACTATGAATAGGAGCAATCATACACTATCATCCGAAGAATTTGTACCCAAAATTAATAAAGAATTAGAACTAATATCTAATACAACAACCTTAATCCCAGAGATTAATAAGACCAAAGAAAGCGATGGGTCCGCCAGAGCGGAAACTGATCTTATTTCTGAAGAGATACAATCAGATAAAGCTGTCTGTCGAAGTATAAGCTCTTCAAATAAATTGGGGGAGGAGATATTAACAAAACAAAATCCTAAAAAGACTAACCGTAGGAAGACCAAAGTCCGGCTTAAAAATAATGTTTATTCAGACAAAGAAACAAATTTAAGCGAAAAAGAGCCAGTAAAAGCACGGCCTAAAAAACGTGCTTCGAAAAAAGCAAAAAATTCTGCGAAAATCGAAGAAAACAAAGAAAAAATTAAAAAGAAGAGAGTTTCCAAAAAACAAAAAGATGCTAATAAAGTATCTAAACAAGACGTCGTAAATTCAACTCGGTTGGATTTTCTTGATATAGAAAATGAGTATTTAGCAGAGAAAATGCCTAAAATATTCGATTCTGAGGAGACTACTTTACCTGATGCATCAGTTATTGACAAAATTGTCCATTACCAAGGTGATACCGCTTTACTTGATATTGCCAGCTCTGAAGATACTGTGCAAATAGAACGCAAAACAGCTGCGCCAGAATTATTCGACGATCTTACACAATTTTCTTGTGATACAGTATCGTTTGAAAACATTATTAAAGAAAAAGTCTTACTTAATACCGGATATCAAAAAGAAAATACAGCGTCTATGATTCCTGTTCTTACATCAACTGATGTCGAAACAGTTCTCGAAAAAGAAACGTTGTCTTTGGACACCGAATTATCTTCAAAATTAAAAGAGAACTTAGCTATGAATGCGAATACATTATCCAACAAAGATACATCAGCGACAAATCAAAATGATAATAAATATGAACAGAACTCCGTTGCCTCGACTGACATTGAAGTCAAACCGACAAGTACTACAAATATCGAATTAAATGATGACGTTTCATTTTTCAAACAGATAATATCGGAAATAGAACAATTAAAAAATAATAAACAAAAAATAATGGCCGAAGATATCTCAACTCCAACCGTCCAAAACAATTCTACTCCTAAAGTAATTGAAAATACCACCTCGACTATCAATAGTGATAAATGTACATTATTGCAAAATGAAGGCCTGTTGAAAGGATCTTCCGATAATACTACGTCACAAATTTTAAAAATCAATACGGGTAAAGATATTCCGCAAAGTTACAAAGACAGTATTAAAATCGAAGCAATACCGGGTGGCTCTACCGATCCATTGAAAAAGTGCCTAAGGATTAGATTACCCAATGGCAGGACGTTCAAAGCCACCGTTCACGGAAAAGTGCTTCTCAGCTTTGACGATTTATTCGAGGAGCCGGCTTTAAAATCTCTACTTTTAAGCAGTCTCACTGACAAAAAATGTTACACTTTGAACATAAAGCAAGTGTCGACAGCATGTTCGGAAAACCCTACTAAAATTGTCGAAACGCGTATTCAAGAAATAAATATAGAACCTAAAACAACACCCAGTTTGGTTGAAACAATAAACCTGCTCAGTGATGAAGAAGACGATGATGAGAATATAGATCAATATTTGAAAACAGAGTTTGGAAAGTATAAAATTAGCCCTTTATGTAAAAAAACCTTTGCAAGTCATCAGAAAAGATTAGACCAAAAATGCCATGTCAGTTTGATAAAAATGGATATGTCACAATTTAAAGAGGATTTAAATTTGCAGCGTAGTGGTGCTAATTCAACACGTATAATGCCAGTTTCTGACGACGAAATCATAGAGATAGATGATTCCTCAAACGACAGTATTGTAAAGTTACAGAGTACTGAAACCGAGTGTCACCAGGTGCTTCAGAATAATAAAGATCTGGAAAAGAATGCCGATGATCCGCTTAAAATTTATAATAACAATTGTTTTGTGAAGCTCGTGAAGTGTGACGATCTTGTAAAGAAATATGAACTTGAAAAAGCTTTGAAACAGAAGTGTTTTGTCGATCTAGTCCGAAGTGACGCTATAGCCGATATTATACGTGCCAGCACGACTAAGCTTAATATAAATTCCGGGACAAATGACACACAATCGAATCTGACCCCAATTCCCACTGTCCCATATGTTTTTTCCACCGATTGTGGCTCTGACACAAGCGGAAGAAATTCGCCTGTCATGGAAGTTTATGATTCGATTGCAAGATTGTACAATAAAGACAATGAAAAAGTTACCCCATTACCTGCACAAACAGAAGAGCGTGAAGAACGAAACATGTATTTGTGCGAATCAGTATGGCAGGAAACCAAACGTATCTTGTTTTCTCAGCGTATGGCAAAAAATAAACATGAAACTGTAAGAAATGGCTACGGACATTTGGAATTTGTTCGTAGTAGCCTCAATGAAATTATAACGACAGTAGTTAATAAAACATATAGTCCACCGGATCTTAAAAGTCTGACATTGAAATATTTTCAAAATAATCTTCCATTAAACTATTGCTATTCTTCAAACAAAAGTAATTTTACGTCTTGCTATCCTTGGAAAAGAACATCTTATCTACTAAAGAGGAAAATAAAGTCATTAAGCATTGTTGTGTCAAATAAAATTCAGAAAATTAGCGATGAAAGTGACAATTGCGAGAAAAATAATTTAATGGCAGTTGAAAATTGTGTTGACAGTGACGATATTTCGTCAATTGCTAAAAGTGTGGCCCATGAAGTAACTACCCACAATGAGAGTGATATAAAAGAAATCACTTTTTTAAACAACGTTTTGAATGTCGAATCAGAAGTTGAACTGGAAATTTTTGAGAAAAGAATAATTGAAAAAAATAATTGTGATAACAAAACTTGCGACATTCGTGCAAATAAGGCATTTGACGTGGACCAGCTCAAAGAAAAAATTGTCATTTCTACTGTCGATTCTGATGTGGTTTCAGAAAGCCTTCAAGCAGACTTCGACAAAACTGAAAGTAATAATAATAATTCAGCTGATTATGACACAAATGAGACAAACGAAGATGAATTTCGAAGTGATAAAGAATTAAAGAATACAACCATAAACGACGAATCTCAAGATGATGATAATACATTAGAAAAAATAGATAACCACCATGAAGAAATAATATTTGCTAATAGTGGTAATATTGAGATTAATTCAGTCGGTGCTGAAGAAGTAAAATGTTTGGCTGTACAACAAAGTTCCAATCACAATGATCACTATCAAACTGAAGATTTTGAATCTTACCAGACATTAGCAAGTATTGACAAAGAATACGTAGAAGTTTTAATTCCCGTTATCGATATGTACGATGTTAACGAGCTGGGTGGTGACAAAAATATTTTAGATGTACATTGTATTCAAAGTTGTGACTCCAAAAGCGAGGGTATTGATGAAACATATTTGAAGGGACAAGTTATTGCCGAGAATGATGAATCACTGCCTCCCGGTAATGAACCTCTAGAAATAAATGTACCCACTGAAGACCTGAATACCGCAAACATACAACTTTCTCCAGATCACGGTACCACAGAGACCATTGAAGTACCAAATACATGCGAAAATATTATAAATGAGTCTGATTCGAAGAACAGCAATTCTCATGCGAGTATTGACCAGTCTGAAGAGAATATTGGGTATCCTGTTGTCAATAATGATTCAGAAACCCGCGTTGAGGACACAGAAACCGAAAAGAATGATGCAGTTATTGAAAAAGAAATTGTGATCAGTCATGAGAGTGAAAATGAAATCAACTCATCGAATAGTCCAGAAGAAACTCAGAAGGATATTTCTAATGAGAATGAAATAAATCCAGAGCTCTCAATCAGTGACACCACTGATAATCTGCTTGACCAAAACCAAATAATTTTTAAAGCATCTCTGAGAATAGAGGAAAATGCTGATATCAAAACCAATAGCCTAAACAATGAAGTTACAAAACATTTTGTTATGCACGAAGGATCACCAAAAGATTGTTTTGTCACTTTTGACGACCAAATTATCGACGACGATGTTGTTGTCAGAAGTGTTAAAACAGATAATACCTATCCAGAAAAATTTACTTTTTTATCCAATTGTAAACAAACAACAGAGGACATTGACTATCCTGATTATACTGGAATTTCTACGCCTATATTGAGTCCTTACGAAACTGTCAAGACATTAGATACAGACAGTGAAACTTCACAAAGTGAAGAAATAAATACCGATAGATCAACACCAGCTGAAAGACGTGTTGAAAGTGAAGTGGAATATTATGATGACTTGACTTTTAGTTTGAACAAACCTCAAAATACGTATAAATCAAAATGTGCTTCAAATTTTTCTGGAAGAAAAAGTAAAAGAATTGTTAAGAGAAAAACGGAAACAGCAAATTATAAATTTAAAGAAAAAAGGTACAAAAAAAGCAAAGAAATTGACCATCCAAAATTACATAAATCGGAATTAGTTGACACTACATACAGTCGAGAGTATAAGCGACTTTTTAATTATTGCAGTTCTGTACAGTTTTCTTATTCCTTGCCATTTCATAAAGAATGTATAGACGTCGGCGAACTATTACAAAATTGGCCGAAATCGAATAATATCGCAGCTGAAAATCAGCAAGATAATGATCTAGATCAACGTCTTTTTCTCGACTTGGAAAAAATTGAAAAGCCAGACCGTCCAAAAACGCAAACATTGGCAGAGGAACTTATACACAAAGATGAGCAAATTATCAGTAGTTCAAATGAAGTTAAGGATTTAAATTTCAATATGGGTTTTGGTGAGGGGTCCGGCAGAGTCATACCAAATTTGGAAGGCGGGGAAGATGTTTCTAAAATATCGGCTGCGACTCTGTCGGACGTAAAACAAAATCAGCCGGTTTTACTGTCCAAATATAATTTATATTATTTTTCCCTTCATAGCAATATAATTAGTAAAGATAATACAAAGACTGATCAAATTAACGGCATAAATCGTTATTACGCTTCGCTTCAACTAAAGAATCAAGTGAAAAACTTTTTTCAAAAAACAGCCAATGAATTGAGTTTGTTGAATTGTTACGGTGAAAACAAAAAAGAGTGCAATGACTGTAATGACACGATAGGTTTTCCTTTTGGTTTAAACAGATCTGAATTTATTGACCCGCTCCCATTTGAAACGACTGTTCAAGTGGTACAAGTAGGCCAGTTACCAGTGAGTGCAGCGGCGCAAAATCCCGTCACTTGTGATCCCCGTGTGACCCAAGTATCTGACGCAAGTCCTCCCCAATGTTCTGCAGAAAACAGCCCACATGATGGTCACCACACAACCATCAAAACAGAGTATACTGAATTGACTACTGCTGATATCACCCTGCCAATAGTACACGATGATTATGACCATCACCACGAACATAAAGTATCTATAGAATGTCAGGAGTCTTCAAATATACCGGTTATAAATGAACATATACCTATAGAAACAGAAATAAAATCCGTCGTTAAAATTGAATTGATGGAAGAGTGCCCCGACGAGAAAATGGAACATGAAATGTCCGAACACGCGGAATGTGAAATACCTCATCACGACGTAATTATGGATAACGCTGTAGACTATTCATTTGATACACATGATACGAACCCGCCAGATGTTGCTCAGAATATAGAAATGATGTACAACGGCACAGAACGAGCCAGTCACGAGTCTGATGATTACATTCCGATGGTACAACAAAATGGAATGCCAGAAAAAGTAGACCAAATAGCCCATGCAATGAATGCAGCAGGTATATCAACTACAGCAGATGAGGATTCTTACAGTATGTTATCACAAAAAATTAATCAAGAAGATCCCGCACCTAGTGAAGCATATTCAAAAGTTCCTATTAATACAATGACGTTACAACATGCATTAGCGCAGATACTACCAAATGCTTTGAATCAAACAAATGGTACAGAAAATAACCAGCAAGTATTACATATTGTTCAAGGAAAGAATGCTTCGACTAATCAATTATTGGTTGAAAATGCCCAACCGTCTGTCATAAACGCGCCAAATGCAACGCCGGTTTTGCATATTGTACAAAATAAAAATTCCACGGCAAATTCATCATCAAATGTCTCCCCAGCGGCTCAAACTAATGCTTTCAGTGGTTTATCACTGGTAGATGCGGGATTACAGCAAGGTGGAAATCAACTTCTTCACATAGTAAATACTGGAAATCCCAAAAACAATACAAGTCAGCTGTTGAAACGGGTGAACCTGTTAACTAATCTAGCGAATGTTCAAGGTGGTAGTGAACAAAAAATGGTGCAGTTTGTTTGTAAATCGGCAGATGGTAAAGCTATACAGCTAAATGCATCACATCAACGCAGCATGGTTTTAAGACTACAGCCCGTTGAAACGCCTACGATTCAGACTAACCCGGCGAAACAACCCGAAAATCAAGAAAGCAGTCCAACACATTCTGCCAATAAAGATGCGCAAGAAATAAAGTCAAGGTCTGTTTACGAGGAAAACTATGCGAAATTCATACAAAATGCATCTACTAAACATGCGCCGAACGCGAGCCCTGAAAAATCTACAAGCTTACCAAAATTTAACCAGGCGTTTGGTAAGCAAATATATCAAGATGACAAACAGCATGATATGAACGGTGATACCCATTTGCAACAAGTCAATACTGATGGTGAAAATCCAGAATGCCAACCGCAAGAAAATGCATTGAATTTGGATCACATGGGCCAAATACCTAGCCCGCCTCTCTTGATGAGGAAGCCAACGTTACCGACTACGCAAGCCACACCCAATATAGTTCAACAGATAAAGGAAAGCATCGGTCCAATGAACATACAAACAATGCATGGCGGCGTCATATACACCCGACAAATACCCGTTAACATAGGGGGTGGCCAAACTATAAATTTAATTACGGTTCCCAGCACAGAAATGCATGACGAATCAGGTCAGAAACAACCAACCGAAGTAAAATTTGTTAATCAAAGCGGTATAGAGCCGTCCATAATAAAGATTGTGCCTCAAGCGCAACCGGCTAATAATGGAGAAACATCGCAAGAAAATAATTCTCACATGAATGGGTCTGGCGAAAACAACCACACGCCTCAGCCGCAACCTGTACTGACACAGATGCGAATAAAGTTGCCAATGTTGAGTAAAGCGCCCCAAATGGTCTCAGGAACAAGAGTGATCAGACCATCATTTTTTCATATACAAAGGAACGTGATTGGAGGAGCGAATCAGCAAGTGTACCAACAATTGGTTCTTACGGCCGCGCCGCAAATTGGCCAGCAAACAATTAGGCTACCTCAGCCTCAGAACACACGGCCTCATAAAGTTCCTACTGAAAACCAGTCCACATCGGAGTCACAGATGAGTTCATCGACTCTGGAACAACTGCGTGAATTCGATTTAGTGCTTGAGCAGGTTAAAGAAAGAAGTACCGTGCAGCCGAATGGAAACAATGGAAATTCTTCCACAGGTGTTTTTAACCAAATACCTACACCGTCAACAGACACGACCGATAGTTCTGTTAATGTTACGTCTACAACTACAGAGACGTCGCAACAAGTGCTCTATTCAGTCGGTAATACTCAGCCATTGAATATGAGTTATGTGAGTAGGAAAACGACTATAACAACACCTACTACCTCTACGTACGTGAGGTCGCCTGACTCGTCCGGTATTGTAGAATCGGCTACGTCTGCTACGTCGTCTACTTCGTCTACATCCTCTACGTCGCCTACGTCGTGTACCTCATCTACATCTCCTATATCATCAACTTCGTCACTCTCTCAAGCATCGTCTTCACACACCGTCACATCCGAAGCGAGATCAAATGATCCCCCGCCTCAGCCACAACCCCAACCTCAGTCTCAATCCCAACCACATCCGCACCCCAAGAAACACAAATCTAAATCTAGACCGAAAGCGTCGTCGAACCCTCCGAATACATTAAAATTAAACCCAACGCCGCCTAAAACGTCTAATCAGAAGCCTTTAGAAGATGAACAGACTACACAAAGGATTCTATACATATTGGCCGAATACAAAGAACAAGTTGAAAACTCTCCCGATAAAGATAAACCGGCGCCGCGTCGAAGGAATAACTTACCCACCTCATCTGGGTCTTCGAAAAGGAAGAAATCCCGCCGGCACGGGCCTCGAGACATGAGCCCTATTCATGGAGACGAGACGTGTCGAACCATGGGCTCGGAAGACAGTAGTTGCGGCACGTCTCTCGGTGACTGCAACGAGAGCTGTATCGACAGCCACTCACCCCAAGACAGTCCACGGAAAGTGGTGAGAAAACTCACATTTGAACATGAGTGTATACCGACACCACCGCGGCCGCAACCGCAGCGAAACGTCATCGTTGCCGACGGCCAGACGATAACAGTCGCCCGAGGGACTGCCGGCAAACCTACCACGGCAGCTGTGCTTATGCCGACAAACTACCTCTTGCCATTGGTTAAAGGCGGTCAACAGATCGCAATAGTTACCAACCGCGGCCCGAAACTGCTGACGGTGACTGGAGAAGGTGGTACGACTAATGCGCTATTACTACAACGGTTGATCGGCCCAGCCGGGTTGAAGCCTGTGTTGGCGCGGCCCGGGTTTCGCCACGTGCGCTTGCCGGCCGCGGCGTTGCACAACCTGCAAGCGTTCAACTTCACGCCCGCGACGCCGGCGCAGCCGCCCGACAGCACCGCCTCCCCCGCGCCGACGCCAGCGCCGCCCGACCTGGTGGACACGCGAGCCACTAGCTCTCCCTGGACCGACCGAGCCTCGCAGGAAGTCAAGCCGGAGCGCGGCTCGAGTCCCGAGGGCTCGGAGCCGTGGAACTTACACGCTCCCATGGACCCGCACGACTATTCCTACGAAGAAACGGTGCGGACAGAGAACATGGACCGGACAGTGCTCGTAAGTATTATTAAATTATCTTTTTTCATTTACAACGGAACTATTAGCTCTTACATGATTGTTTTGAATATTTTTACTAATGTGTGTTGCCAAATTTACTGCCAAGAGCGGATAGTTCCGGAGCGTGGAGTCGGCGGAAAGTATCATGTGTGACGCACGTTTGTCAACTTCAGGACCCGATCCCAGATCGATACAGTCCCGATATGGAGGCGCAAAGGATATTTGATAAGATGTTCGACGTAGACTCAAAAAAGTCGTACATGGTCGATTCACAGGACGATTCGCCGCGATGCGGCTACGATATAGACACGTCAGACTGCGACGATAAGGCCTACCACCAGGTGATCGTATCGTAGAGCTGACGCCCCTGAACGATTTAGTACGCCTCTTTAGTAGACCTGCACGCCTTCCGTTTATTTTGAAAGCTGCCCTCTGTTCGGTGTCGATGTGCCGTATTTAAAACAACGTAGATGCGACATAGCTATTGCAAAAGAGTTTATCGCGACGTAAAAATAAATCGAGAAATTCATTAAAAAATATTTCAAGAAGCCTTCACAGCTTGCTTGCTTGTTTTCAAAGACGCTTGGCGGTATCTTATGTCGCTTCTATACATCCCGGTATATCACCACACGACATGAGGCAGGACGTCATCAGGTTTTATAATTCTTGGCTCCCCTCTTCATTTTTCAAATAGTCTTTGTTTACTATCCGTTTCGGTACGTGGACGTTTCTTTATAACCGTTAGTTAGATTGGCGAGATGTTTTTAATTTTGCATGTTGAACAGATAACTATCTCTATGTCAATTGTTTTTACCCGCATTTCCGTGCATGAATACCATTTAAAAATCTCATTGTTTAAAACGTGTCTGGTCATTGTTGTCTAAATTATATTGTGGATTATATTGAATAAGAGTATATCGAAGGCTTAAGCTTTGCAATCATCAATGTCATTGTCGGTGAAAAAAAAAACTCATTTTAGATTGTTTAGAGGAACATTTAAAAAGGCTTTGTGCTTGTGGAATTTTAAATTGATAATAAAAATAATTTAAATGTGAAAATAAAAAATATATGATTAAATATGAAAGTAATAAGTCCACGTTTATATTTCGATGTGTAGTTTGATGTGGTTATATTGATGGTAATTGTTGGGATATAGGTTGTGCACAAGCGAGAAGGGACGCACCGACAACACCGACTGACTCACGTCTCTGCGGCGGCGTTAAGGCATAAATATGCAATTTTGGAACACGAACTGAGATTGCAGGTACATATTTTATTTTTTTATGTTCGCCACTCGGGTGCCGTGGCGTCCTGGGTTCGATCCTCAGGATGTGCAGTCCGAGTGAGGTTTTGTTTTAATTTCTACACGACATTACACTGCGCTGTGTCTTTCACTTTTTGAAATATTATTAAAAGGACTATGGAGAATGTCATGATCCAATCATGAAAGTTTGTTTTTTATATAAAAGGCATTTATCAATAGTATATACAATTTCTGATGGATTTAAACTTGGGAAAATACCAGTGTGTTGGGTTCCGAGGCATTAGATTGATCGTGTCTAGTAGTAGCCGTTATAAGTTCATGTTATTATGAACCCACCAAACTTAGAAATACAGGTTCTTCGAACACGTTCGAAGCCTATTTTAATAATAAACATTGTTATTACAATCATTTTTACTATTGCCACACGACATAAGTCTATAACACGGCAACACACGAACACTATTGCTCAAAATCGTCTTGCCTTTACGAATACAAAAAGTCTCGTACATATGATCAATAAATGTCCAAATAAATGGCTTAATAAACAGCAGAAATCGTTGGACTTAGGTTGCTGTTGAATTCTTTCGAAAGAAGGCTCTTCCGCAGGAGTTTGAGTGACTGAAATGGTCATTATGATGACGAAGAATTGTCGGCGGTATCCCAGTTGTTGTAACAGCCATCATAAACTATAATTTTATTGTATCGTCGGCTTAAAGTGCAAAGACGCGAAGTCCAATAAACAATTGACACATTTGGGTTCCGTTAAAAGTAGAATCAGATCTATAATTGTAATTATTTTTCCATTACTTTTTGTTTGTTGAAATTTTGTTAATTTATTTTCATTTATTATGAAGTGGACTAGTCGAACTTAGCACCTTTTCAATTTGAGCCGACGATATGTTTCTCTATTTCAGAAATCTTTGTCTGAAGAGTGCGAAGACCTGGGCGTTGATTCGCCGTCCGCTTCGGAATTATTCCCAGAGGCGGAATTGTTGTTCACGGCGTCGCCAGCTCATGATCATACTCAGGAACAGGGGACGCATTCGCATACACGTAAGTGACAAGAACTCCTATTAATTTAACTTTCTGATTAATTTCGTTGCGGGTTAAAAACAAGTTGGACATTACCGCAGACTCGCCGAGCTTCAATACTCGGTGTCATTACATTGTGTGCCACTGTTGATCCTGGCTCACAGGAGTTACAGTGGTGGGTGTGAGGGCGGGACAGTCTCCCGAAGTGACAAGACCTTCATAGTTTACCATCATACATTTTATAAGCTCGCGCCATTAAGATATTAGTTGCAATAAATAGAGCCTATGGTTCATGTACAGGCTACCCTGTCTATTCCGTCCCAAAAATTCGAATACCAGGAAATTTATCATTTTTGTCTAATAGATCTAAAGTCAGAAAGTGCGAGGTGGTCTGCTGGTAATGGACCAGACACGTCTTTATGGCTGTCGCGGGTTCAAATCCCAAGGCACACCTGTGCCATTTCGAAGTCAAATGTGTATTGATAGTCAATCCCCACACAGTGTAACAGTGCAAGAAAACATCGTGACGAAACCTGCATATCATGGCGACTTTGAAGAATTTCTATGGTGTGCAAAGTCCTCAACCTGCAAAAAGCCAGTGTGGTGGACTATTTGGCGTAATCCCTCTCAATCATATTTTCGATTTTAGAGGAGTCCCGTGCCCTGCAGTAGAACGTATATGGGTTGATACAGATCTTAGATACCATAAAATGCACTGGGTGATTTATTTTAAACGTATGTGTATTGGGAGTACAAAAGCAGCCCAAGGCGAATATGGTAGACCAGAATGCTTAATCACCACAAGTCATGCTGTGCCCACTCTGCTATTGATAGTAATGAACAATTGATAGTAATAATACACGCTTAGACGGCTGCTATGGTCGACAAAAGGAGAAAAACTTACCTTTTCTCTTAGATTCATAATATTACTCATTTTTGTGACAAGTAGAATGTAGGATGTTTTTAATTGTATGATTGAAGCCATAAGAACATGGTTGAAACTGTTAGGATGGATTTAGCACTACATTGGGCACAAATTTAATTCATGGCAAATAGGGATTGTCCAAGAATGGGAAAACTCAATTAAAGGATGCCTACCTTTACGATCGAAACTAGGACATATGTATAATTCTTCGTCTAATTTATGCCACATCTAATATCTTTTAATGTACGTTCCGTGTACTAAGTATGGAGTAAAGGTAGGGTAGAGTCAATATACAATCAATAAATAATAATACAATCAATTCCTTTTATCCCATTTTACACCTTTTCTAGTTAGCGAATCGTCAATACCAACAGGAATTATCGACTGATTTCCTGCCTACCAAGATTAGTGACCATTCATCAAGACATTGAACAAGCTTCAGAGGTCACATGACATCTACGCGGTATAGTGCGAAATACTACCACAACATTCGTTTAACATAAAATAAATGTCAACTTAAATATATTACAGCTCAATCAACAGTGACCTGCGTACCTCAACCCGACATAGACGACCAGATAGCGACCGACCACCTTATCCCACGCGGCGACCTGAACGAACGCGAGGATCTCAACATCGGCCTGGAAGATGTGGGCATAGTGACCGTTAGTGAGGACGGTACGGCCACTATAGCCCTCGACCAGGAGGAGTTCGCCAGGTCACACCCTAATACTACTTTCCATAGCGAACCTACTGAGGATGGAGAGGTGAGGACCAAAGAGACGCTTTCAACAGTCATTAAGTTCCTGTTGGAACATAAACTGAACTTATAGTTCGTATACTCCGAGCTACACAGTAGAAATTGTCTTGTCAATTTCCAGGTGCAACAACCTTTCACAATAACTGGTCTGAAAGGGCGTCACATAACGTCGACGATATTCCACGCGAACCGAGCGCCCGGTACCGTGCTCGTGACGGCGCCGCAGACCACCGTCATCTCGCAGGCCACCGCCGAGCCCGCGCCCGCAACCAACATCGTCAAGTACGCCGACATTGAGAACATGATCGACTCCCTGCCCGGCGGACACAATAACAACGTCAACATACCCTCAGTACTCGTCAAGGACGACGGACTCTCCTCCAGATTCGACAACTTGCTCGCCGAGACCAGGCAGATACGCATCTCCAACGCGACCTCGGCCATCGTGCACTCGACAGGCAACGCTACTCAAGTCATAAGGAGGGTGTGCTATGACGATGATAAGAGACCCAAAGACGGAAGATACGTGATAGATGAACCGGACGTTATGAATGCGGTCGATGACGCTAAGTTGATCGCAGAAGAAAATGCCAGAGATATTGCGCTCGGATCCGTTGCTACGGATGTTGAAGACGATAGATCGTCTCCCGAGCGACACACAGAATTGTTCTGGGACGCTACTGCAGCCTCCGTGCGTGCGGAGCGTCGTAGGCGCCTCGACTACAGCAGCGACAGCGACAAGTGTTGCAAGAGCCCGCCGACATTCGACGAGGCCAACTCCATGGACTCTAACGGGGTCGGCGTGCATAATCTGCGCCTCGACTCTGTTATCAAAGTCGTGGAGAGGACAGGGAAAGCCGACGGAACTATTGAAAACGAGCACCCGCCGCTGCGCACGTACCCGCCCAAGCGTCTGTACACGGGCACGGACGCGGAGCTGGAGCGTAGCTTATTAGGGCGCGGGGAGGGTGCGGGGGGTACTGGGCGGCGGCGTGCCTCCGTACGTGGGGTGGTAAAGCGCGGCTGCCACTGCTGCAGCGGATCCCCCGCGCCGCCACGACCCAAGAAACCCCGCCCCAAGAAACCCAACATGGACTTTACTACCAATTAAATACTTTGTGATTGTCCACTTGTGATTCAGTGCTGTGGCTAACTTCGCTAAGATTCGCCGGGCGCCAGACTGAGGCCAGATCTCGTTACTCCGGTTTCAATTAGGTGTACGGATAACATTGTTACAGTTGTTTTTGTATATAATTTTGTAATTGATAATTTAGTTCGGCGTATTGATGGGCGATTATTTTTGTTATTTTTTTAAACGATTGTCCTTTTAGGCTTTATTGTTGTTTAATTTGTGATGTCACTGATCAGTTCAAAACCGTTTGTTTATCACTAAAAGTTAAGAACAATTTTACTTAATTGTTAAAATTAACCTTAATGTAATATAACCCATATACATATTGTATCGATATATAAATTGTATAAAAGTTACTTGGTAAGTAATATCCGTAGGTTAAGTGTTTCCGTTAGTGATTAATGGCCATACTCAATAAAGTGAGTTTAATCGTCTCTTAGCAGTAGTTGTATTTAATTTTAATATAGCTCTTCATATTATGATGCTAGACTGATCGATAAACATCTTTTCCTTTAGCGCATTGCCATTTTTCATTCTGAGCCAATATTTTATACTTTCATTTTGGATACTGTATAATATTCACTTAGATTTAGTTTTTAAGCTAACTTCCAAATGAACAGCACAAATTGAACGATTTATAAAAAGACGATGGAAGCTTTAACGTCGGAATTCGAATTATTTTTGAGATTTCGTTTATCGACAAAAGTTATCGATAGTTTTGGGTGCCAATGTTTGTATGGCGCGACACTCCTATGATTTTACGTTTCCAAAGCGTATTGTAATCGCCGTGTTTATTAAAAATATATATGTACTAATTGTAGCGATTTGTTAAGCTAGTGTGAATTTGATATCTATAGTGTTAAATGTGTAAATATAATTTTGTCCCCACTTTTTGTTTAGGGGACCGTCTAGTCACTATAGTACCATTATATTTATGTGTCGTGAGTAGCCCTATGAACGGACTACGCTGACTTTATTTGGCTGAAAGCCGTACGTATCGTTTCGCGCAGTATTTCTACCGCTTATGTATATACGGAAGCTCGATTAAAATAAACGAAAAAACTTAGAAAAACAATTCTCTTGGGTAACCAAATTGAAAAACTTGGACGTTCGCGATGAAGATTTTTGGAATTTTGTAAATAAAGCGGTGTTTAAACTTTAGTGAATTTAGTGAGCGGACACGTTCTAATTATAGTGAAAAATATAATTGGAAATATTAATATGTTTTCGTGCACTCATTCGGGTCAAAGTTATACCCATAGTTCAGTGAAATTGTAGAATTTAAGATAGTATTAGTAGTTGATACGATCATTAGACTGTGCCGCTCCTCTTGATATAATATTGAAAATGTATAATTATTCTTCGGGAAAATATTCTAACTAAAGGCACTAAATTTAAATTCCAACATTGCAATGTCGCGTTTAATTACTTTTATCCAGACTCGAGTCTGTTGATATTCTTTTTTTATGTTTTTGGAAATGATATTTTTCTGCAATTTGTATATGGTAAGTTTGGATTCTTTTTATTATACATACCCAAGTATGTTGTTATTGTTCTCAATATTGTAGACAGTATTGAACCTCCGATATTACTGTCGACGAATATTCAGTATTTCAAACGCGTTTCCTCTTTTTGTTATATTTTTCACTTAGATTTTTAAATTTATTAGCTATAATGGGAGATTAATAATAATGTTTAGGATTTCCGTGATTATTTTTTAAAACTAAAAATATCAAGAGACGAATGTTTTCTTGGGATTATGTAAACATTATTTTTAAAAGTGCTACAGAAAAAATGATCATTAAAACTTATCTATTAAATGGTGTTTCTTTTTATTACACAGCGATCTGCCCCTGTGTTTCTAGATATTTAAAAGTTAATAAAAGAATTAAAATGTTATCAGTGAAATTGAATAAATACGTGTATATGAAAAGTGTGCTTCTAAAATGTTGTTTGTAATTTCTGCTTTTTTAAAATATCTGTGTGTAAATAAAAACAGCGAGAGAGATCCCAAGTTTTTAATATCATATAAATAATGATAAACTATCTTCGTATTTCAACTGAGTATCATTCTGCACGACTTAATTATTTTTTAAGACTTTTCAAACGATTTTCGAACATCCAATAATAATCACTTCACTAATAATTTTCATTATAGATTTTTTAAATATAAAATGTCCATAAAATCTGATTTCACTCTTATTGTTCCTCCCATTTCTTTTTATCCTTTAACCTCTTCATAACGGAGAGCACTTCGATGCGAAACTCCAGCCGATCGTCTTCATCATATTTCACCACAGTAGGTAGCAACGATGCGAAAAACGCCTCATCCTCATTCATAACTCTTGGCTCCAAGGTCTCGTCCAAGTCAACAAAATCAACTCCGTTTACATTATCAAATAGCTTAGGACTGCCTTCTTTCTTCCTAGATTTCCGTCTAATACTATAGTCATCATTACTGGACGTTGTTGCAGCCATTTCTTCAATAAAATCTTGTTTTTTTGGCTTTTTCTTGACAGGTTCTGGTTCGTTGCTAACGTTTGCATCTGCGGTTTTAGATCTCTTTTTGACTATCCTTTCAGGACTTTCTTGGGGTATGAAAGGCACTGGTTCTTCCGTTTCTTCAAAGCAAACACGCTCTTCCTTTGGTACTATTTTTGTGAGAAACTGGAGGTGGTCGTAGAGTATGTATTTTCTTTTCGGTCTTCCCATTTTTGTTTTGAGCGTTTTTATAAATGTGTCTCGTACGTTCGTCCATTTGTTTAGCACGTGTTCACCTGGAAAGAGAAGAAAGAACAAAATCAGGAAATTAAAACATTTTATTTATTTATAAGGTAAGTACTCAGCTTGATGGCCTGTTGGTAAACGGACTAGACGCGACTGCCAACATGTTCACGGTGGTCGCGGGTTCGAATCCCAGGGCACACCTCTGACTTTTCGAAGTCATGTGTGTATTGATAGTCAATCACCACGCACTAAAACGGTGAAGGAAAACATCGTGAGGAAACCTGCATGCCATGGCGATTCATAAGAATTTCTATGGTATGTAAGTCCGCCAACCCGCACTAGGCCAGCGTGGTGGACTATATGGCCTAACCACTCTCAAACGTATTCTCGATTGTAGAGTAGGCCCGTGCCCTGCAGTGGGACGTAAAATGGGCTGATACAGAACAGAATACAGACTCAGCTTGTGCATTATAAACAAAAATATTGTAAAAATTTACAGTATGTATAGGCTGTGGTAAAGTAAAGTAAAGGTAAAGTGCGTGGTGGCCTGTTGGTAAACGGACCAGGACGCGGCTGCCAACATGTTCACGGTGGTCGCGGGTTCAAATCCCAGGGCACACCTCTGACTTTTCGGAGTCATGTGTGTATTGATAGTCAATCACCACGCACTAAAACGGTGAAGGGAAACATCGTGAGGAAACCTGCATACCATAGCGATTCATAAGATTTTATATGGTATGTAAGTCCGCCAACCCGCACTAGGCCAGCGTGGTGGAGTATATGGCCTAACCACTCTCAATCGTACTCTTGATTGTAGAGTAGGCCCGTGCCCTGCAGTGGGACGTATATGGGCTAATCCAGAATAGGCTGTGAGCACAAACTTTGAGTCATGAGGTACTGGGTTCGATTCTCAGGTCATTTAATCCACTTTAAAATAGGTCACGAGTCGTAGGACGGTATTAGGATTGCGAAATGTGTGGGGGCCTGTTTACTCATTAAAGATCTGAGATTGCTCTAAGTTTAGTTAAAATGGAATACCCAGTTGTACAAAACATGCGTTATTATTACAAATTACAGTAAAAGCTCTTTATTCGCGGGGTATATGTTCCGTAATTATGCCGCGAATACAGAAACCGTGTATATGGAATGGTATTTTATATGGGATTATAGGGGATACGTTCCTAGGCGACAAAATAAAAAAAAAAACAACATTAAAAAAAACAATTTAATTGAAGTTTTTGACTATACTTATTGATTATTATCTTCAGGCATAGGCAACGGCTTAAAGAATTTTGTAATTTTTTCTTGTTTTTTTTTTTTTTCTCTTTCAGTTCAAACTGATCTTCAGCAGTGGCATTAACAACTTGCCTCTTAAAAATAAGACTCGTTCCATAACATGATTTCAATGTGTATGGCTTCAGTTCTTCCAATAATTCTTTTATGTTTACAAAGGATTTTTGGTTGGATACATATTGGAAATATTTTTACTAATATGCATGTACTATGTACCGATTAGATCCGCGAATAAAGAAATCCCTAGCCGCGAATATAGGAATTGGGTCACAATTTTTTAATCCGCGAATAGTGAAAACGCGAATGAAGGAAGCGCGAATAAGGAGCTTTTACTGTACAAATATTTTCATCCAATCAATGTAAAAGAAATTATGACAAATTTTGAAAAATAAAGCATGTGAATGTGAATCAAGGGATACGTGTAATGTATTTTGGAAAAATCGTTTTACTAAACTTCTAATGAAGATGTGGAGATCCTTGGGGGAGGCCTATGTTGAGCAGTGGATTTCCCGTGGCTGAGATGATGATGATGAAACTTCTATAGAAATTAGAATTATAACTATATGTATAGCTGCACTAAAATAATTGTACATTATATCGGATTATTAATCCGTAATTCATCGCTTGGTTTTGAATATTAAAAACATAAGTTTACACCACTCAAGAAACAAATATTGATATTCATTTGTGTTTCTGAAGCTATTATTTTTTTCTCTTTTGCAAATATCCGCATTATCCAAACCCTTTGTATCATTTCATTAATAAGTAAATTGCCACATAATTCACATTCATAAATCACAAGTTTGTTTCCATTACCCGTGAAGCGTTTCTCTTCAGGCGACATTTCTTCGTACCCGTCATCTAGTATGTTAAATATTTCCTCCCAAGCATTCCTCCTTTCCACGCGATCTTTATAGCTCTCCAATGTCTTGTCCCACAAACACGGTCGGTCTCTCACACTTTGTATCAAATTAATTACGTCGTACTTAAATTCTCTCATTTTAAATATTTTATTCACGATTCTACCACTGTTTACACTAGCTTGTCTGACACGTCACTAGCGCTTGGCGTTTATCGGATCGTATAAAGTGTCGCTGTCTCGCTTTTTCACCGTGTGTTAGAAAGTAAAGGAAATAGAAACCGAGGTCACCGACTTTTTGTGACGTCTCGTGTTGTTATACGTCCAATGTAAGTAGAACTCCCCCTGTTTCATAACTGAGAGCAAATAATAAAGAAATGTATCAATTCGATAGGTCTCGCTAGTTGGATGCAAGTTGACGTACTACGGTTCGTTATTGATGTCGAATCGCACACGAGATTGTATACTTTGGGGTTATGAAAAGGCGTTTTTATCTTTGGTTAGCAATAAATACTAGATTTATCAATTGGTTAATATAAGCAAGTTGTTATGTCCTTGCTGTACATTGTAGAACGTTAAAAATACGGAATGGGTCGCCTAAATTTATAGCTAGGTTGCTGCGTTTTGTTCTCGGACTAGTGAGTGAGAGAGTCGCTTAACTAGTGATAGAATATACTAACCGGCCGGATAGCTATAGTATATGGAGAAGCCGCAGATTCGACCGCCACACCTAGATCAATGTGTGTAATAAAAATATGGTGAAAATCTGATGAATATCTTCGGACCTGGAGAAGGGAACTCCTTAAAATTAAGTAGTATTCCAACGGTTCTTTCTGCTTTTTGCATTTAATTTATGGCAATGAATGGCGAGACTAGCATAGCATTCGCCTGATGGTAAGCGATACGACCGCTCCTGTACTAGCAACACCAAAAACGCCATAATTAATGAATTACAAAGAAATTCTTGGACATTTCACTGCGTTTGCCATCCCAAGACATCTAATTGTGTCCACTGGTGTGAGACAAACATATTTCACTAACGAATAGCTGCATTGTATCACACTTCCATCAGATGTAGTGACTACTATATTATTATGTCCTGTAGAGTAAAATAAAAAGAAACTCAACTATATGTGCTGCACCGTCAAGCTGTGGAACTGTTCGCCGTCACGCGTATTCCCAATTTCTTATAATCCTGGATCCTTCGGCAGTCCATCTGATGTCATCTGATACTTTGCCTGTCGTCCAGGCGCTTATCATCAGGTGCAGTGCATGACAGTGAATTAAAAAAAAAACGCTAGTTTCGTATTATAGCTCTAAGAACTAGATAAAACGGTATCTACCTGTAAAAATTTTCAAAAAATATTTCTGTAACTTTGTAAGGAACCTGTGAATCTTACACAAATTATTATTCCTTAACTTAAATGTAAAAAGTAATGTGATATATAGGAAAAAGACTGCATTATTGACTTAACCCCTCAACCGTCAGAACCTGAAGACGGTTCCTTCCGGTTGCAAGCAATAAGCAACCTAATGTCATTGAAATAGGGTCTATATTAATACGGCTCATCGGATTTCAAGCAAAAAAGCAACCTAACGACATTGAAATAGGGGCTATTTTTGAATCAAGGTCAGTAGGCGGCGCTTACGACAGGCTAAGGGTTAAACTAAGTAAGCAACATAAAATAATTAGTTGTTTTTGTCTGTAATGTCCACTACTGGATAACGATTCTACCTAAACATAATTATATGCTGTGGTTTGGCCGCCATCTTTACCGTCCTAATTAAAGGATGGCGAAGTGAAGCTCCCACAGGAAAGGGACAGGATGTCCTATTCATGGGAAAATGAGGTCATATTGCGGAAACCAGGCCTTAATGACAAGATCTGTACGGTAGATGCAAACACCAATTAGGCTGTATGTTTTTGAGTGTTTGCTCCCGTACTAAACTAAATTGTTGTTTCTGAAATGTTTAAAAAGTAGGATTAGATTTATTTTGTCTTGTGATCTTTTATTTATAAATAAATCATCATTAGCTATAAAATACTTACTGAAGAATGAAGAGCACTTTTTATCTACTAACATAATGCCTTAGATTTGTAAAATCAAGTAGGAAATAAAACTAAAAAAATGTATCAGCTACCTAACATTTATTTTATAATTATGTATAATTTATTCATTTCCAACCCCAAACCCTCATGAAAAAGACTACTTAGCACTCGTTGATGTCTGTAGCATCATTAGATAATACTAGGGATCGCCAAATACTATTTTATTCCATTACCAAAGTTTATGAAGTCTTATGCGTCTAAGATATAACCAAAGTAGCATAAAAATGAAAATTGTTTAAATAAATACAAGTACAGTAGAAATAGCGAACAAAACCGCGTATGAACGTCCTATCGATCCGGTTGCGCGCGCAACGCTGTCATTCAAAACTTAAACGTGAAAAAATCCGACACATCCGAGGTTATAAGCGAAAATTATACGCTAAATATTGTTATTTATATATTATATTCTCATTTTGTTGTGTGTCCGTACGTGCGAACGTGATTTGTGATGATATAATAATAGTTCTCGGAATATGGCGTTTTGTGTTTGAAGATATTTTAGCTGCCGTACAGAAGGTAACTGTAACGATTATTCATTCAAAAATAATTTATACTTACTCAATAATATTTGTGGGGTAATATAGCTCTTGCACTAATTTCCACAATAAAACGGGTTAAAACGGGGCTTATATAATAGTAAAACAATTACAATTTATTATAAATAATTGAAAATCCCTGTCCTTGAGATAATTCGTTTAGTATCTTTTGATAATCTATCTGTCTGGCCTACTTTTTATCAAATTATATTCATTTGAAACTATATACTTACTAAAACAAATAATACGTCTTAACTCTATGATAATAATGAAATCATCTTGTTTATATTCTTAATCTATTTTCTGTACTTATCCAATGAAAATCCTGCATGTAAAGTATTTTAAATTTTCACATTGCTATGATTTTATTATCAGGCGTCACTAACCCTTGACACACTAAAAATATATCACGTTTGAAAAAACATCTATCAATAATTTCGTCAGCTTTAACGTATTAAATAGAGATTTAACACATAACTATAGAGTTATGTAACTGAATATAAGATGTATTCTAAAAGTTTTTCTTCCATCCTTAGGAAAATTCTTTCACACCTGTTCAATGGAAAGAAATACCAATTCAATTTTGTTTCATATCGTCAAGTTTTTCCGTGCATTACTTGGATATATCAGACACTAAACATTATTACACAGTTTTATAATGGTAACCTTTGAAAACCTTTAACAGTGTTGTTTATAGTAACTGCTATGAAGTGAGCATTTATTCTTGATTAAAGTACGGATACTCGTCACCCCAATTAGGCAACAAATTGTTTTCAACGCAAACTTTAACTCATTATATTTTGCCCCAGATATACGGCAAACATATCATATAGATTTCGTCGAACTCATTAATTTTCTGCCCCAAATTTGATTAGGGGCAAGAAAAAATTAAATAAGACGCGCAAAAATATCTTGCCCGGGCATCACTCATGTTATTCTCAAACTAAACTTTCACTCTTAAGTGAATTTGTATTCCTGGGACTTAAATCCAGCACTTCACCGTTTACAGCCATATAAACTAAACCAATGAGGCAAATATACCATTTATTGTTAATGTTTCTAAGTTATAATAAAAGACTTCAATCTCCTTCTCAGAAACTCGAGACAAAAAGCCTTATATTGTGAGGCCGAGAATTGAGTCAACTGTTCTGACCGCATATTGCGAATAAACAGAACCCATGATGGTTCAAACTGAGGTGCGCCATTTTGAAATTAATTTATCATAATTTTGCACAATTATTTATTAGATATTTTAAAATGTAAGAAAGCTTTATGCTGCAATGTCACTTCAGCTTTTGCTTATCAGAAATCACAAACACAGCTTATATAGAATAAGCACATAGCTGATTCTAACAGCTTCTATGTTAATAGTAGAAGATAAAAGCGTTTTAATATTTAAATCACTGAAGAATCAAAACGTACCTATAGTTATAGACATAGAAGGATTACCTAAAGGAAAACGCTGTTTTGTAGTTCTGATACGTGTTTTCTTATGTTCTGTGGGCAAACAATCACATTCCCATCATTTAATTCCTTCCCTAACATCAATCGACTGATTTATTCTTAAATAAGAGTTCTTAAACAAAATACTTGATTCATTATTAAAAAACAGCGACTATTGGCGAGAAAATCAAATCAACGGGTTTATGTAGTGATTTTTTAATTTTCCGAGCGACTTAATATTTTAAACATTAGGTACACTTATATACTATATTCAATATGGATTTAATATATTTTAAATGAAATTTGTTGCCATTCTATCATTTACCATATATCCAGTACCTAATTCTCATAATTTCCTACGGAATACAATTTGCCGGCACTGACCTAGTTACTAGAATTAGTATACGTATAGCTAAGTCATCTAGCTTCTAGGTTTCGTTTATAAAGATGAAATATGTATCTTATTTTAACTAATCCTCTAACAATATAACTGCCAAAGTGGCAACGGTTTTAGGGTTGTGCGTACAAACATATGGACCGCAAAAAAATATATTGTATTCGCTTTGTCTGTTATAAAGCCCCCCAAACCTTATATTGAAGTTCTGCTATGTACAGACATCGTCAAGGCCCCAGTTACACCTTGATATATTACAAAAACGAACTTTCCTTATCAAAGTATCATTAATATAATACACATATGCAAACTCGATTACACGATGTCGAGTATCGATTGAGCGCGCCCTTGATTTTATCGAGTTGGCTTCACAAGGACGCCACTAGGCACTATGTCCATTAATAGGAATGCTATCACATGTATCGAACCGGTATTAAATTGTTTGTTTTCCACTCCATTTATTTGTCTACTTTTAAAGGCTTACTCTGCCTGTAACAGTCGAGGACTATCGATTATTCTGTTTTGTTCAGACAGTTCCTTCTATATTATTGGTGGTAGGAGATTCGGGTCGGTTAGGAAAGCTATCATATTACAAATTGGTTTTAATCCCGGCGTAGTAAATAACGCAAGGATTCGTGTATAGCGTGTTATCCGGGATAACAAGTTGGAGTTATTGCATCGATCGGGGATAGTTTTTTTCAAAATGGATCTATCAGGACTGCACTGCAGTTACCATCAGGTACTTTATAGTCATTGAATAGTGCCATAACAACAAAATAAAATATGTTTCATTTTTAAAAAGTGTAGATAATGTCCTTCGGCATTTATGTTACTTTTTTATATCCAAAAGGTCCGAGAAAAGAGCAACCAGGTCACCTGGTGCCTAATGGTAAGTGATCGTTGCCGCCCATGAACATCTATAAAGCTTGCCGCGGCGTCAAATAAGGATAGGAGAGGAAAGGAAAAAAAATTCTCATCACAGCTAATCGCCTTTAAGTTTCTGTGAAATGTAGTAGGCAAGTTAAAAATAGATCTAATCTTAACTATACATCCAACTAGGTTCTAAACGCCAAAATAAATTGCATCTGCGCGTTGTTTCTCATCAATTTTAGATTCCATGCTTTTTATAATATCAGCCATCTAGGCGCTTGCATTAGACCGCAACGTACTAGTAATAACTTACACCTAGTTTCATATATTAATGTTGCATAAAAAGTCGTATTACTACTAATAGTTCTACTAATACTTCGTTTGCCTGCCTTTATTCCAGAACTAAGCTGAGGTGAGGTTCTATTCAGCAGTTGTACTATTATTTAATAACATTTACAAACGGGTGGCTATCTGCTTGATGGGATAAGTTCATTGATATATTATGCTGGTCCAATATTCTTGCTTAACACAGCTGTACTTTAGAATAGCAGGCAAGTAGACGAGGCATTATAGAATAAGAAAATGCAAGATTTTAATACAACTTAATGAACAGTAACTGAAACAAACCTTTTGCTTACATGCAATGAAACTGAATGTTCCTCATGGACAGTCAAAGAAAACCCATTGCTGAACCGTATGAATTGGCAGCGTCTAATTTTTTTTAACACCATCATATTACGGTATAAAATACAATTTATCGTAAGCTTGTGTGGACAACATCCACTCATAAGTCACACACTACCAAATTACACTGAATTATAGGTTTACGCTGGATGCATGCCGCTTCCAAAATCCTTGCGGGAGGTAAATATTCAGCAGTGGTCTTCTTGTAACTGAAGAGAGAGGGAGAGAAATAAACGTTTATGGCTCAAACTTTGAGTGTCAACAATTAAAAATCTGGTAACTGTTCCAGGTGGTAGCGATGTGGACGGTATGCATCCCGGGCTGGGGTGCAGCCGTGGTGGCTGGGGCGCTGATCCTGTACGGCACCTTCGACGTGGCCTACTTCGCGCGCATGATGTACACCGTCGCCAAGGCAAGGTACTTCAAGAAGAAGGTCTGCATACTGGACACCACTGAAGTTAAATGTAAGCAAGGAGCAAAATGTTTTTATTCTTTCCTGGAATGATGACCTCACTGCACCTGATGGTAAGCGCAAATACCGTCCAGGCAGCGTATCGATTGGCATCAGACGGTAGTTCCATGCCAATCGATATAATTATGCCGGCTTATCTTAGCAAGATGCTTTTTCACACTGTTGTTTATTCAAATATATTCATTATTCAAGTGGTCTTTTAAAAGTCTTCGGTAGTTTAATAATTCTACAGCTATGACCCGTATTGCAGTGTTGAAGAAGGAATGAGAAAAAGTGAAAGTGGTCACAACACTACTACTAGATAACAAGCTAGTATCTTCTTTGAAGTCATTGCATTACAGACATGAATTTCGTATACAAACTCATATCACATGCTAGCATAATTTAATGACCTTATCACCTTATTTGAGTATTGAAGCCCTACAATTTTAATTATTGGATGAAGGCCGCTTTCAAAAGATCGATAATCTTGGGGGAGACTTATGTAAATTCGGCAATGGACTTCGAGAAGTGAATGAGAAATTATAATGGCAGTAATATAATTTATTGATTCTCCCTTTACTGGTTATTAATTGTTTATCCCGTGGTGCTTAAAACATCTGGCTTCTCCATTTGTATATCTTTATATCAGAGGATAATACCTCTTAATTCAATATTTTGTCACCCGCTTTGATGCGGAGGGAAGTGGACAATTATTTGTTTCTAACTCCTATTTGTTTTTCTCTCTGATTAATTTCGATGCGGGTTAAAGACAAGCTAGTGACCCTGAGAGACTTGCTCCGGAACTCGGTGTCAATTCTTTGTGTGCCACTGTTGAGCATGGCTGACAGTAGTTGCAGTGGTGGTCGGTGTGAGGGCTGGAAAGTCTCTCTCTACATTTACTGGTTATCTCCACAAGTACACAGACAACATCTTACAGTGAACAGGAACAGGAATTAAAACAAATATCATTTATTTCTTTCTTTCCAGCGTGGTGCCTCCTCAACGACATAGACACTCTCCTCTATCACATGAACAACGCGCGCTACCTCCGTGAGCTCGACTTCGCCCGAGCAGACTTCTACGAACGCACCGGCCTGTACGCCAACATCAAGGCGGCAGGGGGCGCTGTGGTCCAGGGCGCTGCTACAATCAGATACAGGCGGTACTTGAAGCCATTCACCAGGTTTACCATCACTTCTAAGGTAAGGACTATTGGGATAGGATACGGAAGCTAAGATATTTGGGATGATGGTTGATGATATTAAAATATTTATGCTAATCTTATTACTGTGTCGTCCGTTGGATGCAGGCGTCTTGAGACTGTCCCGCCCTCACACCCAAACCTCACACCAAATTGTAATGCCTAAATAAAATAAATTGTTTACTTATATGAAACATGATACCGTTGTGATAAAAACATAGAAAAATCTCCTTCCGATCCAATATACAAATTCATTAACCCATCTGTTTCTCATCACCCCCGGGTGTTGTATGAAATTTGAAAACCATAGTTTTTTTAAACAAAAATCGTGATTTTTGCTTTATCCAAGTTCGGTCATTCCATATAGATACGAGTATTTTTACCGCTTAGCTGAACTTCACTTCGGTTTGTAACTTCACCTGCCAAGAAAATTGTTTCTGTATCAGCCCATATATGTCCAACTACAGGGCACGGGCCTCCTCTACAATCGAGAGTACGATTGAGAGTGGTTAGGCCATATAATCCACCACGCTGGCCTAGCGCGGGTTGGCGGACTTAAACACCATAGAAACAAATTTGTACATTCCAGGCGATCTACTGGGACGACAAGACAGTGTACATGGAGCACGAGTTCGTCGGCCCCGGCGGGTTCGTGCACGCGGTGGCTGTGTGTCGGCAGCGCGTGATCGACACCTCGGCCGCCGCCATCGCCGAGCTGCTGCTGCAACTGCACTGCGCAGGCGCGTGCCGCTCGCCGCCCGGCAAGATGCCGCCTGAGGTACTAGCATTATTTAGTACTCATTAGTCACTAGCCACTAGTCACTGGGATCCATGGTGTCGCCGCCTGGCAAGATGCCGCCTGAGGTAACACACCTACTCATCATTAGTCTAGTACTACACTAGTCGGTAGGTCCCCGCTCGCCGCCTGGCAAGATGCCGCCTGAGGTACTAGCATTACTCATTACTCAGTAGGACTCACTTTTGGAGACTGTCCCGCTCTCACACCCGCCCCTGCAACTCCTGTAATGACTTCGAGCATTGAAGCTCGGCGAGTCTCCGGGAATGTCTTACTTGTCTTTAACCCGCAACCAAATTAATCAGAAAGTTAAATTAACAGTAGGAGGTGGAAATAAATAATGTCTCTCTGACTTTTCGGAGTCATGTGTGTATTGATAGTCAATCATCATGCACTATACCGGTGAAGGAAAACATCGTGAGGAAACCGTATACCATAGCGATTTATAAGAATTTCTATGGTATATAAGTCCGCCAACCCGCACTAGGCCGGCGTGGTGGACTATATGGCCTAACCACTCTCAATCGTACTCTCGATTGTAGAGGAGGCAGTGGGACGTATATTGGCTGGTACAGAACAGCTCGGAATCCAGCTTAAAGCCAGCCTGGTCTAACGGTTAAGATGCATTCGAGTCACATGGCCTGCATGGGCAGTCTCGTCAGGATCCGCTTGGGTGCAAATATTATTTGACACCATAAACATGTTTCTTGTTCATACTTTCGATAGATTTTTAAATACCCACTTTTGTCATTTAAATATACTAAACGTTTTGGGCAATGGTTTAAGCAGCGTTGACTCTCCAATCGAACTCTTGACTTTTGAGGAGTCCCGTTCTCAACAGTTTTATAAGCTGATGTCATTTACAAATACATGGACAGGGTGGAAAGCGCGTGAAGTGTTCCGACGTAAGTGGTGCGCGCGCTCCAGTACATCTCTAGTGGAGCATTCCCTTCTGAAATTAGTCGTCGCTCGCAACGATTTTGAAAACGCTTGCTTGTGTTATGAGAGAAAGTTTAATAACATTGAAGATACATTTTTTTTATCACTGTTTAGACGAAATCTATGTAATTAATTTAATATTTATTTTAGTGCGATTTTCTCGGTTATCTTTTTGAAACTCCAAATGTACACCTTCCGTACATTCTCCTTAGTTTTTAAATCATTGGCTGATGTAATATTGCCAACTTTGTTTCATGGAAGGTAAACATTGACACGTGTAAGGCTATTTTCCCGTTTTCCGGGAATTTGTTAAACTATGACCGATAATGCTTAATTGTCAGTAAATAAATGATAAACTGAAGGAAAATGTGTGTTTAAATCTAAATAACATGGTAATTACACAAACGAGGGCGTATTGTGGTTTTCCATGGTATAGTATGGGATAATATTTAGATGTATTCGTGATTTTCTAGAAGTTTTCTATTACTTTTTACATAGGACACAAATTCCAAGAGTCCAAGTCCAAAAGTCCAAAGACAAAGTCCAAAATGAGATAAATTCCTGTTTCAGGCATGGGTGCTGTGACTCGAAAAAAAAAGCCTCTCATCGTTTTTGATTCCATGACATCAGTCTCACATTTCAGTGTGTAATCAGTAATATACAGTATCTATGACAAAAAACTCTGTTCGAGCCAAGACGCGTATACGGATATTTCAATTATTGTATTAGTAAAATAAAAACCAAAATATAATAAAGGATAACATAATTATTGTAGTTCTAATACATATTTTAGTATTAATATTACCCTAAAATCAAGCAAAGTGTTAAATTCTGACAACAACAATACACATTCTGAACATTCGAAGTTCGTATCGTTCCATAGAGTACACCCCGATAACACCTTTATAGACTGGAATGTTTTTTTTGTCGCCTAATATTTGATGAATTGATTTATTATTTTATTCACATTCCAGTTGGAACTGTGGGTGCAAAGCAACGAGCTGAGCTCGGCGAGGCTGCGAGCCGCAACCGCTCCCCTCCCCACCCTCCAGTCCCCCAACAACATTGGTTGCGGTGAAGTCATCCCCACTGCAGCCGCCGAGTGAAGCCATCTCGCTCACCCCCCGAACAAACACACTCGGGTATACAAGTGCGAGTGAGATAGCAATAAAGTGTACTCGCATCGACGGACCATTAACCGTCAGTCGACACTCGACCGTCGACCCGTGCGGATGTGTCACAGACTGCTTGTTTTGTGTTAATAATGCCAAACAGCTAAGCTACATTGGTTAATGGTACATATTTATGTGATATATAAGGACGAAGCTCCGGATGTGTACAATTATGGTTAATCAATGTTTTTTTTAAGTTGTTTTAATTATTAGAAGTTTTGAATGTGATATTTAATTTTAAACGTGTATTTCGATGTGCCTCTATGTTTTTTGTGTAGTTGTACTGAAAGTACCCTCCTATATGACACCAATAAGTCCAACGTTGACTATGTTGTTTAGTATAAAAAATCAAATTAATTGATGATATAAAATGTATTGTATCTGGCTGGGCTGGATAAAAATGTTGTTGTATAAAAACAAATACTGAATCATTAAATAAATTATTGTACTTAATATTAATATTTGAAATTTACGCTTCACATGTAATCGTAAAACTATATCACAATTATTGTTAATGGATGTTTTTAAAGATTTTTTACTGTACAATAATCTCTGGTCACGGAACAGTATTATCGCACTTTGAATTAAATAGGCATGGTATAGACTTTCTCGTACAGGGGAAAAATAAACGGTCATTATCAGTAAAGTTGAATGCACTGTTATCACGAGTGACGCAGTTGAGGTGCATCTGCAGATTATGAGTCAAACGATGAGTCATGGACCTGACCCTTTATATTTGAAACTGTATTGTATATAAACATGTATTATTACGTGAAATAAATTAATGAATTAGTTGAAAAGTTTCATTTATTTTGTTATCTACATGCGCTTCACATTACCACATGATGTAAAGACGATATTTCTGTCACGCAAAACTCAAAAATCCCAAACAACTTTTAGATGTTTTTCAAATCAAAAAGCACAACGTAAATTTTGTAAGCTACAAATTAACCCCAGGACATAATTATTATACTCACGTAATACACTCTTGTCCAATAATGTGTTTAATTTAATCCTAGGTTCACAAAAGGGATTACCGATTTTCACACATAGATGTGATAGAATAGGAAGGTTGTGTTCTATTCCCTTTCTACTCATTATTTTAGTGCCTTATTAATAAACTCGGATTAGTTAGGCATTAACATCAGGCCAAGGATTTAGAATTGACTCGATTATTTTATTCATTTTTTACTTAAAATCAGTGGGTTGCCATGACAGGATTGTCATGATAGGCCAAAGTACCTCTGTGCTTATGAATAAAGTTGTAAATACCTAGCTTTTGGAAAAAATGAGTCAATTCTAAAGCCTTGGACTAAAGTTAGTCCCTCGTTCATCCGGGTTTATCAATAACGCCTTTAAGGTATGTCGTAAACCTATGAACATTATAAAATGTCATGCCAGCCACTTGTTACATAATGTGTAAACAGGGACTTACATTACACACTTGTTTGATCTCGCGCTTAAAAGGTGGATGACGCAAATCATTTCGCTGTTTGCACTTTATTATATTGTGTATTGTTTCATTTAGCTTCCGAGAGACAGCAGCGGAATAAGGCGTTTTTTCATGGGGAAATCCTTTTAGATACCGTAAGAGGCTAATTCAGAATTTACCAGCTAAAACTCCATCGTTTCCATGCGTAGTTTAATGTTACATATTGAAAAAATTGGTAGTCTTCGTAACTTGAAAATCAATATAAATAAATAAATGCACCCAACCAACAGATCGAGTCTTGTGTCGTGAGTGTCAGAAACTACGAGAGGCTTTTCGGTCTCACAAACTCTCAGACCAGAGCAAATATTTATGGTTTACATAAAAAATTGTCTCGGTCAGAGGATCGAACCTGCGAGCTCTCGTTTCAGAACTGACATTTAACCAACTGCTCCACGGAGGTTGTAACTCTCGATATATTTAAGTTGTTATAATTTTAGGATTCAATAATGTATACGGCTATGCGTTGCAGAAACGGCACGGAGGCTGTCAAAATATGTGACCGTTTCGTGTGGTTTTTATTGTATAAAAAGAAAGGTCCTTAACCACTTGATGCGCGACGCCCCTTGTTTCGCCAGGTTATGGACTATCGCTCACGTTGCCATTGCGCCGCTCCTGCCGACAAAATTACGTAAAAAGTGAAACAGTTTGTCGGCCCACGTGCTCCCTCTTTCTACAACCTTGGGACTTAGTGGAGCGTGAAGCAGTTGTTGAATAGGCCGGCATAATTGTGAAAATGGCGAGATAATCGTTACTGAGTATCTGTTAAGATCAATGCTTCGATACAAAAGTTGGAGAATATTTTTTTTTTATATATATATTATAGGGGGAACCGAGCATGCGGTTCACCTGATGGTAAGTGAACACCGCCGCCCATGGACGTCTGCAACACCATAGGGCATGGAGATGCGTTGCCGGCCTTTAAGGTGGGAATACGCTCGTTTTTTGAAGGTCGCCAGGTCGTATCTGTCCGGGAATAATGCCGCTGGCAACAGGTTCCACAGATTTGTAGTACGTGGGAGAAAGTGCCGGGAAAAACGTACTGTAGTAGATTTCCAACCTCCAAGGTGATGTGGGTGGTATTTGGAGGTTTGTCGTGTTGTACGGTGGCGGAACTCTGCAGCAGGGATAAGTTCGAACAATTCTTGAGAACACTCCCCGTGGTACATGCGGTAGAGAATGCAGAGCGAAGCTACATCTCTACGCAAAGCCAAAGGATCAAGCCGGTCGGAGAGAACCTGATCGTCAATGATTCGAGCAGCCCGACGTTGAATGCGGTCGAAAGGAAGAAGCTGGTACTGGGGTGCCCCTGCCCAAAGATGGGAGCAGTATTCCACGTGGGGCCGGACTTGCGCCTTATAAAGTTGCATACGTTGACCCGACGTGAAATATCGCCTCGATCTGTTGAGCACACCAAGCTTCTTTGAGGCCAATTTGGCCTTACTTTCAAGGTGACCGCGGAACTGAACGTCACTCGATATCTCGACACCAAGAATATGGAGTAAAGCCAGCTTTCTTAGTTTAAAAACTGCTTTTTAAACTTATAGTATAATATTGTAAATTTAGAAAGAAAGAAAAAAAAGAAGACAGTACGTGTTGCTAAGGGAGTTTCTTGCTTGGTTTCTTCTTCACAGCTACAACACGTTCCGAAGCGGTGGTAGCAGAAAAGGACGATTCAAAAGATCTTGAGAAAGACTATTTGAATAAAGAATATTTTGATTTTATTTGATTTGATTTAGTGCCAATTTAGTAATTACATTTTTTAATTCTTTTATTAAACTCTTCGTAGCCTATTCTTGCTCCGCCTGCTCATATCCTGGATTTTGCGCTTAAATGGTATCAGTGTGAAAAATATTTGTATGGATTATATGCTAGATTTCTAAAAAAGACTCAAAAAAAAATTGTTCTATCTTAGAATACTGGCATTTACACTTACTTTGTGTGACTTTGCTATTAAATATTTTTAGGCGCAGTTGGATCTTCAAATAATTTGTATTTAGTACGTACTCGTATATTCAAATAGAAATAAATTCGGATTAATCACAATTTTTAAACCCCCAATGGAATAATTAAATATTGACAAAACAGCACTTCAAATTACATTCTGCAAACTTAGATTTTGTTTTATAACGGATAGTCCGTAGTTGGTATTTATTTCGCTAATAATATACTTATTTTTTAATAGTAATAGGGGTTAATTCTACAAGAAACCTTACGAAAATCCAAATGATAAAAATTAATCTCGAAATATATTACAGTAGCGTAGGGGAGTTAAATTCTTAGTTTTAATTACAACATTACGCTTTGTCAAGAATGTAACTTAATAAGAAATTTAGGTATGTAGTCATAGTTTTTAATTATTCTCTAATAAGGACCACAGGTATTGTTCATTTTTCTATTATTCTTTCTTTATCAGGACTTCTTTCACACCAACTTTGATGCAAATATAATTCACCGATATTTTTTTTATTTTTTCATGATAACAAACAGTAGTATATTTTACAGTGTAATAAAATGCAAACAAAAAAATCTGTCGGTCTTCCAGCTCGTGGGTAGTATTAGTGTTTACTTTTGGACAATATCGGCCCTATTATTAAACTGGTATGAGCCAGGGATTAACTTTAGACCAAGGCTTTAAAATTGACTCGATTATTTTGAATAGCGGGATATTCATGACAATTTGTTATGGCAACCTACTGATTTTTAAATTAAAAAGAATGAACAAAATCATATAAATATACAAGCAGAGTATCGAACCTAAAATTTTTTTTATTTGTAATAAATGTTATAAAAATATTGTTTCTACAATTACTAACTTCAGCAAATTAGACACACAAAAGAGATGAAAAAATCCATAAATACACCTTCAGGCACATTTATCTGACCCCTACATCAATTTCCAAGTCTTGTATCCTGGGTATCAGAAACTACGAGACACATTTCGATATCACAAACAAAAAATCTCCAGTATTTTCCAGTACAAAACCGTTAAGTGTTACACGTGGACACCAGCAAGCGGGTCACTCGACTAAAATAACTCGAGGTACATGCCTATACACGCACTATTACCTCACTATTACGCCATACATTTAAGATGTATTACATACTTATAAAGGGTATATCAAGACTGCTTCCGAAAACAAAGCTGTAAAATAAAAAATGTTGAAGTGATGCAAAAGATAGCGCGTCATTTTCCATCTAGCTTTCTACTGCTTTTTGTTTTCAAATTTGATAAAGTAAATTGCCCCACCTAGGCATTGAACTCCTGGCCTTTCGATCAACAACTCGTGTTTGTCACTGGACAATTTTAGGATGGCATGAATTACGTTGTATCGCTTATTTTCGTCCGCGTCGCAAATAACAAATCATTGTACAGCGGATGTGAATCATTGGAAACATCACATTTGTAACAATTGTATTGTTCGAACAAAACATATTAAAATAACATGTGACCTACATCACCTACCTATATGATGTGTCCCAATGCTGGCGCCTAGATGTCCCCTCCCCTCTTGCCCGTAGAGAGGAGGGAGAGGGGTAATAACTCTGGACCCTAATTTTCGTCATCGAGTCATGGTCATCGAGTCATGGTCATCAAGTAGTAATTGGAATTCGGATTTTAAGAATTGCCCAAACCTTGGACCTTTTGAATCCTACCAGTAATGAAGCCTAGTGGCTGGCAGTACTAATCAAATGCGAGAAGTCCAATATTCTCAACAAGAAAAGTTTTATTGTTGTAATAAAAGCAACTAGCAAGCAAGAAGTGCGTGGTGGCTTATTGGTAACAGAGCAGACCCCGCTGCTAACATGTTCACGACGGTCGCGGGCTCAAATCCTTGGGCACGCCTCTGACCTTTCGGAATCATGTGTGTATTTATAATCAATTACTAAGCACCATAACGGTGAAGGTAAGTATCTTGAGGAAACCTGCATATCATGGTGATTTGTAATAATTTTTATGCTATTTTAAGTCTGCCAACCCGCACTAAGCCAGCGCGATGAACTATGTGGCTAATGGCCTAACTCCTCTCAATCGTACTTTCGATTGTAGAGGAGGCCCGACCTTGCAGTGGGATATGTGGGTTGATACTACGTCCGTACGTCACTTAAGGTGGCCACTGAAAATCAGCATTGTGTTGTGGTTTGCACCATATCATAACATTAAGCTGAGTGGCCACCTACCGGTCACTTTCACGATCAGCCATTTTTATTGTGTATGTTTGTTTTTATGTTTATTGTTATGTGTTGCAATTGTGATCAATAAATCGTTTTTCTTTCTTTCTTTCATACTGTGATTGATATAGTACTGAAACCAACTATGACTTTGAGAGAATTGTATAAAAGACAGTCCAAATGCCTCAAAGTAAGCTAAATCAAATTTTGTAAAGGGAAACATACTTACGAGTCGCAATTCCACGCCGACAAATTCACAGGTAAATGTATATATCTAATGATTTACCTCGTTTTAATATCAGTGCGTTGTATTGACAGCAAAGCACACAGGCACACATTTACTGGTGGTAGGTCTCTCATATGTGAGAGGCCATCTGGGTAGGTACCACCGCAATGTCTATTTCTCCCGTGAAACAACACTGCGTAAATGCACTGTTGTGTTTCGGATTGAAGGACATTGTAGCCAGAGTAACTACTGGACATATTGAGACTTAACATCTTATGTCTCAGGATGACGAGCGCAGTGGAATGTTGCTACTGTTTATGAGCGGTCGTATCGCTTACCATCAGGCGAACGGCTTGCTCGTCTCGTCATTCATAGCAATAAAAAAAAAAAAAGGTTTTCATTCATTTGAGGGTTACAAATGTTACAATACAGCCGGTACATTTGACCGTGTTTCCTATAATTTCGAGTAGCGGTGCGGCCCAGATGCACGGAGCGATTTTAGATTCCGTCACACGGGTTAACAAGTAGTTTTAACAGTTAATGTTGTTTTAGTTTTGGTAATCTTAAATAATATGGTGTTCTTTAGGAAAAACATATTCTAAGTTGTTGTCGATTGTGCTAGGAGTGTTACAGGGTTGTTCTACAAAATAATTTTGTCAAGCATATTCTTAAAATTCAATTATTTTCAATTCAACTATTGATCAAAATCAAAAAACTTATGAGGTATGATAAGATAGGAAGTATTGGAAAATTTGTTATTTTTTGTAATGAAAAGAGATATTTGTTGAATTGTAAGTTAATTGTATAATATTAGCAAAGCTCTAATTAATTTACTTCTTTTAAAATGCACGGGTGTATTATTATTTATTATAGCTTATAAGCGAAAATTCATACGGAAATTTGCATATTTGAAAGATTAGCACGGAACTTTTAACAGTATGCAAAGTTTTCCAACCCGCACTAGTTCAGCGTGCTTTGCGCAATGTTACAAAGACGCCTAAAATTATTATTTAAAACTGGGTCTTCACAGTCTAGACATTATTTTAAAACGAAAAGGATCGTAGTTGTGACGTCACTGTCAATTTTAGCTGAGTATAAAAAGATGCACCGACTCTCGTCAAAGAGCGTTACTATTCGCCAAGTGTTCCTATCCTTGGCCCACATACGCTTATCATAAAAAAAATAAGTGATTTACATCAACACGCTTTTACTATTACATTATCAGCTCTTAAAATGTGTTTTAATTCGTGCTCTCAATTTTTCTTGTGTATTTAAACGGTCGGCATAACTGTGTCTGTTGAGAGGTTATCATTTCACGATAAATATATGTAAATAGGCACAAAATTAGTAGATGTCGTCAAGGGAGATATGAGAGTCAATATCCTTGCTATTGAGGATGCCGAAGGCTCGGCGAAATGAAGCAACCGGTCACTCTAGTGACCTAGCTAAAAAAATCTTATTTTTTAGGAAACGTTCATTAAAGATTTGTAACTTAAAAAAATTGTACTTACGAAAGATACATCTAGAATAACGATATATGCATCTTTCTGCCTTTCATGCGTCAATAAGTCCTTCTTTAATAACAGGTCGATAAGTAATTTTGAGCCAAAATATAATTAAAAGCAAAATCTATTATTTTTGGATTAGGTCCCTCTAAAGTTCTCAAGGTGCGATATGTTGCCTAGTCATTCTATCAATATTGACAATAACACTATAGTGTTCTAGCTTAAAGATTTAGCCGGTGATCACCAGGCATTGTGAGGTTTACCACCTAATATATCAAGGTGAGGTGTTCTTGCAGGTCTTAGTAATATGTCTTGAATAGCTTTGGTCTAGTTTATGGCCAGGCGTGATGTTCAGCAGGCAAGAGACCCGCACATCTTTTCATTCTCACAAAAATAAATTGCTTAAGGTTTAAAGATAAATTAAGTTGGTCTTTGAGATTTTTCGAACTTTAGATCTATAGCATATCTAGCATTACTTTAGTGCATTTATTAATCGTGGCCGACAGAAGTTGCCGTGATGTGTTTGTAGGCGACTATATCTGATATTGACAGTTACTTAAAGATGAACAGTGCCCCAAGCAGGAACATTTGGCTCTATAGTATAGTAATCGTAATAGTAAAATTTTGTATGGGAATTTGAACAGCGCCATTGTGAGCGTATTTGGAACTAAATTATGGCAGCGGGAAACGTTTACGACACTATAGTATGGTAATCGTATAGTCTAGCGATAGTTTTACTATACAAATGTGTAAAAAAGTGGTAGCACGAATAATTTTTGACGTATAGTATCGTTGTAGTAATGGTATAGTAATCGTTGTCACGATACTATTACTATACGATACTTCAAAATGTTCCTGCTTGGGGTACTGAGCCTCGGAATATTAAGTAAAATCGGAGTATACTGCCTCAATGTTACAAAATAATAAATACATAAATTCACCCAACGGTGACATACAAAGTCCCGACCCCACACTAAGATACAGACACTCAGAAACTACGAGACTTTTCAGTGCCCACAAACATCCGCACCCGAAAAAAATACCAGTGAATCGCACCAATATTTGTCTCGGTGCGGGGATCGAACCCGCGGTCTTCTTTTCACAGCCGGCGCGGAACCGAATACGCCACGGAGGCTGTTATGTCTAAAACCGTTTATTTAGAAAGCAGCATCGTTCATAGAATAAGGACTTACGATCCAGAAATCATGAATTTCCAAAAACTACGCTTCTAAACCTCATACATACAAGAATTTATATATTCTTTACGTAAAATCCAACACTTATTTAAATTAAGAAACGTTATTTAAGGAACGAACAAAAATAGTTTTTAATGGTGTTGTTTATCCCAGCTTACTATACTTCCAATAAGTGTGGATGTCTCGAGAGTAAATTTCTAGAAAAGCCGTTTCGGAAGCCAATATGAATAGCGTGGAAATTCCTCCCATGCCTTTCCAAGTTTCTTTTTTGCTTGAGTCAAAACATCATGGCTTTGGTACTTTCCCTATGCTTTCCTGTTATTTATTATCCAATAAACAATGCCGCTTTCCTGTTTGTACCTGGGTTTAGAAGTTTATGTAACTACTAACTATTAGTAATCGGGTATTTTGCACGTGCTATTTCATCTGTGAGATATGTGTAAAACCCGTTGGTGTCATCAATTTTCTTCTCTTTTTACTGGGCCAAGGGCAAAAGGTGGTGCATTTAGAAGTATATTTAAGAATGTCTTATGCTTTATTTCTACAGTCTGCCAACAAAGAGTACTGATCCTATTTGGATATATTATCTTCAAAACACTGCCTGGAGAAGCAATCACTCTCTCTGCGGTTGGTCCCTCATGACTGATGATTGTGTTCATAGTTTTTTAGAGTGGATTATTTATCTCCACCGGTTTCTGTTCATCGCTGGAGAAGCAGAAAATACTAGACAAATTGGAAGGCAAGCGTGCTCGGGTAACCTTCACGATGGTTTGACGCAGTAGTGAAGACGGTCGGTAGTTTGCACCGTGCGGTTCACACTACACATGATCGTGCCTAGAGGAGAAGGATCATACGTGGTCGCGATCCTGAGCAGTGAGGGAACGAGAAGATGAAAAATGTTTTTTTACAGCCCCATAACTTTAAACCATCTAATCGATTTTCCTTGGGTTGAAGTTAGTGTCAAACGGCCTTATTCATAGTCAATTAACCGTATTTTAGTTAGCGAATGTTCTGTCCTTTTTGAACGTCTTTTGAATTCAGTTTGAGCGAAGAAGACAAAACATTCGATCGCTAAATAGGGTTTCAAACTATCTATGAATACTGTCAGTATTTTTGGTGCCTAAATTTGAAATCACTCAATCAATTTCGATGAATGACGAGTCAATCGATTTGCTACAACATTATAACAGGCTGCATTTTATTCGACTTTTTCTTCAACAAAGAATTTCCATAGCGCCTACAGCAACGGTAAAAAGACGGATTCTACTTTTTAGCATTCCATTAAATTATTTTTCCATGATAGGTATTAAAATGTATCTATGCAAGTTGTCTTATGGAGCTATAGTCGTCTATACCACAGGCTCGAGAGAAGAAGTTAATTAATTCACAATATATAGCAATATGATGATCCACGTGCTTTCTTTCTAGATCCTTCGAATATTCTAGAAGCAATTGGATGTGTCAGTAGAAGGTATCTGGACGGCACTTAAAGATCAGGTACTGTGTGCTGACTTTGTCGTGACTATGAAAATGGTACTGCTTTTGTGGCCAGATTTTTTAAATTTCTGATCTGATCTCTTTCTTTTTGGGTAATACATTTTGTAAGTTTTTATAATATCTAAATCCTTGTAATTAATTTTGAATGTAAATGTGAGGCGTGTTTTTAGTTAATTCTTATAGGATTACTTTTGGCATGGAATGCTACTGTGTGTGTATTTATGATTTGTATTTCCATGGTATATTGCAATTCCTCTAAAATACTGTTAGGCAGGCAGGCGTCAGGTCGTGGAATTATAAGTCAAATAATTCTGCAACATTTATGTTTTTTTTTCACTAAGAATTGTAGAATAAGGAAAGGTTTCAAAGGATAAAGGTTTCAAATGAAATCATTATTTAATTGTAATGTACACAATTTATTCATATCGTATAGTGTTTCTTATACAAAGATAATAAATTGTAAAATCCTCTTTCACGGTCCGAATAATAAATAAATACTTAGTTATTAACTCCCTTCAGTCCTATCACATGCCCTTTGGGCAATACTAGGGAACTTACGATACAGGGAATACTTTCAACTAGCCTTCTTAGGATGAGAAATTGTACCCCGCAGTGATCTCAATGAACACAGCGGGAGATCCAATCAATGAAGTCGTCAATACGTGTACAAAAATATCCATTTAGGTAGCTATTATATAGGTAGGTATGTATTCAAAGGCACTGGTATCTTATTCTGAATAGTAGACTGCTGTGTGTGGACTATTTCTTACATTACACGCGATTACATCGGCAAACGTAGAGGACCAACGCGTTTTTTTGGTTTGAAACTTAATGGGCTTCCGATTTGAGAAATATACATTTATTTTTTTACAATCTTAATATAAATAACCTTCTAAGTTGGACTTAATTACATCTTACAAACTAAAACTTAGGAGAACATAGTCTTTAGCCGTTGATTTTTCACTATCGAGTCTTCGAATAGATGAAACAGATCCACTTCTATACTTATTACATATACATACATAGCTCATCACTAAAAATGCATTTTTTTATATTCTATCACTGAGTAGACAAGTTTTATCTGCTCGAAAAGTCTGTTAAGCGAGCACGAGCGGCGCTGCGTGCCGCTCCAGCGACCACAGGACACAATACATCTACTAGGAAGGATAACATTAGGCGAGACGGCTTAGCCGCTTACAGCTGCACATTATCATACATATAACATCTCTTTACATTACAACGTGGTAACTTCATCTACTGGGAGGGCGTAGAGACAGTTTGTACGAACAAGATCGGCTCGTCGCCGCAGCGACGGCGGCTGCGCGGACCAGGCGCACCGCGGGGCGGGCTCACATGGCGCGGCGCGCCGCTCAGTGCTCGTGCCCGCGCGCCTTGTTCTGGTTCATCATGTTCTTGAGCGTCGCCACCTCGGTGGCCAACCGCGCCAGCTCCACCTTGAGGTGCGCCTCCTCCTCCTCGGGCAGTCGGTCGGGCTGCGGCCGGTACTCCGCTCCCAGCGAGATGCCGGAGTCGCGTTCGTCGCTCGAGCCTTCGCCGTCCCAGGAGGGTGACGACCGCGGCCCGGGCTCCTGCTTTATGTGCTGCAGGGAGAGGAGGGCGCTGGCGACGTCCTTGTCACCCAGGTGAGATTTGTGGCGCAGTTTGAGAGGCAAGCAGTTGTTCTCGGGTGCGTATTGCTCGGCCGTCTCGTCTCCGGAGCCGGAGAGCGAGGACAGCTCGTAGGGGGAAGGCGCGCGGCGAGACCTGGATAGGTTGAGCACGGAGCCGGGTGGCTCGTAGTGTGCGGGGTGTGGGTGTGGGTAGTAGGCCTCCGGCACGGGCAGCCTCTCTTGGTAGGGCTCCGGAGCGCGTTGCGGCGGCGGAGACGGGGGCGACGCTGGGGGTGCGGGCGGCGGCGGGGGCGGCGCGGGCGGGAACAGTGCGCTGCCCGACAGTTTACTCCTCTTGGTGACGCAGAGCACCTGGTCGCAAGTCGGTAGGGTGGCGAGGACCTGGTCTATGCTTATCAAGTTTTCGCCGCATATTCCGTATTTTTCCTTTATGGCGTCGAGTTGCGCCTTGAGCACGTGGTTCTCCTTGGACAGCTCGACGACGCGCTGCTCCAGCACCATGTCGTTGAAGCGGCGCTTCTCCCGCGAGCGCTTGGCGGCCTCGTTGTTGCGGCGGCGGCGGTCCCAGTAGCCGTCGTCCTTCTTGCTGTCGGGGATGAACTCGCGCTGCTTGCGCTGTCCGAAGAATTCTTTGCGCTTGAAGTCGAATGAGGGGTAGTCGTTGGGGTCCCCGGGGTTGACGCTGGAGGGCGGTGACTGGTCCATGGGGAAGTGCGGGGAGACGGAGAGGCGCGCGCGCGGGGGCGGCGGCGCGCGGGCGGGCAGGGGGGCGGGGCCGAGGCCGGCGCCCGCGCCCGCGCTCAGCAGCTGCTGCTGACTCAGGATGAACTCTGCAACCATGTTTCGGCGGACGGCGACCGGTCCGCACGAATCTTCACTGTGGTTCTGTAACAAAAAGAAACGAACGTTGTAGTATGGAAACGTGCAGCCTTGTTGTCTAAGTGTCGCTTACAAAATCGATTGCAGAAGTCGTGTCGCAAGATCCCGCGGTGCAACTTGCACGTGGATCACCTTAGCGAAACCGTGTTGCCACATTTCAACCGCTTTTTACACCCTTCATGTTAGCCAAACTCATTAATAAGCGTTTCTTAACCTTTGTTACACAAATTCAAAGGTTACACCGGATTTGTACGGTTACTAAACACCGACTTCCTGGGTATTGCAAATACTAGTTTTTTCTCATTCTTAAGTAATATTTGAAGGATGTTTAATAATAGAACTAATGATGCATTTAATTACACAAAAGAAACTATTAGTTGATGATAAAATATTTTGTATACCAATCGAGGCTATCCAAAAATTGCATCTTTATTAATACAAAGTCCAATCTAGTTTGTTTTATTTTTTTATTTTTAGTCTTTAGTTGTTTAACTATTAATTGTTGACGCAGCTATTCTAATAAAATAAAAATATTTTTCGATCAAAGTTTGCAGAAAACGGAGAACAATATTTTGAATTTCGCAATCCAATCACGTTGCTCTCAACGCGGGCGAAGCAGAAACATAACAGTAAAAATGTTGAGTTGAGCGATATTTGCTGTTACGATATATCGATTGATTAATGTGTCATTAACCTTAGGCATTATCGATTGTAATAAATATTTTATTATACTGATAAAATGTACCGCAGAAAAGTAATACAATGTCAAATATTTTTAAATTGAGAATGCAGTCGCCGATCATTATGCACACGTTAACGACAGGATGTTTAAAAAAGTTACACCAAAATGCATTGTTATCAAGTTTATGACCTATCCAAGAAAAACAATAGAAGAATCATCAATAAACCCATTGTGTGGTTTTGAAATTGAGTGTTCTTTTTTTGGAAAAATCTAAAACAAGGTGCACAGCACTGGCAAGTGCATAGCAAAAGGAATCAAGCAATCACGTTCCATTACACGTGGTGCGCACGTAAGCAACGTGAGAGTTCTTTCTAAATTTCATATTATGCTATTCGAAAAAGCATTTACATGCATTTATAACTATGTCGCGGCAGTGTACACGTGCCCGGCCGAATTATACAAGATTATTCACAATTTAAATCACATGAAATTCGATAAAGATCATTAGGACGGCTGTAAAGAATTTAATGTTTTAAAACAGATCTCAACGCAATACGCTTTACATAACCACTTCCTATTTTTATTTCAGCTATTTATTTATTCATTTAAATGTATTATAAAATTAATTTACAAATTTTGGTGCAGTGGTGAAACTTTTTCAATAACGGTCATAAGGTAATAGCGCTAAAGAGCGGTTGGTGTTATTGGTACGTTCCGTTTCACGCGGCACGACACGACATCATCGGTGTCAGTGGGTCGCCCCAGATGCTCGGGCGCACCCGTTACGCGCCGGCTAACTGTTCAACAAATAATCACACCAACTTTAATTGGCAGCCATTGTTGGGGAAAATGTCCCGCTTGTATTTTAGATATTACAATACGAAGATAATCTAGTTTATTATCACGACCATGACCGTACATCACGTAACAGTATATTGCTATAAAAAGTAAAATACACAATCACATTACGGAGGCCTTTCGCAGCAGTTCGTTGATTTTTAATAATGCCGTAACCGTTACTCCGATATTATATAGTACAGTTAGATATAACTATTCAAACAGTTTTTATTGGACATTCCGAATCGACGCCCACTTTCCATTAGCTGTTCATTCAAACAAGAGGAAAAAATATGTTGAAATGTATGAAGCAATTCAAACAAAGCTAATTGGCTCCATAGCGGATTGTCCTTTGCCTAATGAAAAAGTTTGTAACCGCCATCTTGTTTAGCTGTTTGCAGATTACAGTGAGATATATTTTTTGTGAATAGTGTTACAAGTGCGATCGGTGAAAGAAAGGCAAAAAGTTCCCGCCCGTTAGAGGTAACGCTTGGTAGAGCACAGACAGTTAAACACCGGTTTAGTGAGCTACAGTAGGTAATTGATAATAAGTCCAGTGTGGCAACTTTTTTTACAATGTGTTGCTAAGCACAAAGGTAACTACGCAGACAGCCAGGTCACGCTTAGCAGAGCATACATTGGTATTATTTTTATTTTAAAGTAATTTTTTGGTGCCAGTATTTTTCAAATTTGATCTATTCTTTTTTTCGAATTAACTAAGGAATTAATCTACACAGCCGTGGTTGCCAACGATTTGTACAATCAACAATCGATCGACAGTTACTAATCGTGCACTTTCTCGCGATAGTACCGCTAACCGAAAACCGGGAATGTACGGTACAAGCGCCGAAACGGTTCAAAACTTGCTCATCGGTGTCTAAACTCGTAATACTGTTATGAAACAGCTATTAGTGTTTCGTCATCGTTTTGTGGGCGATTCAAGGCTCTCTTGTGTAAATATTGCTTGTATATTTCAATTGTTACTAATTGATTTGTTGGTTAACTGCTAAGGTAATTAAGTATGGCATGATACTTAAGTCTATCATCAAATCAAATTATTAAGTAATATTAAACTATAAAATATAAAGAGACTAAGATGAATTTAATTCCCACTAAATATCGGAATTATTAAAGGCAAAACCAAAAATAAAAATTGCCCAAAAGTTAATTTTGTTCGGCAAAAGGAAATTGTGACAGGCTTTATATCCGTCACGTTGGAAGGTTGGGTTACGTAATCCCACGCTACACCACACGTGGGCGTCGGATTCACGTGAATCCTATTCTATTTTTAAAACGTTTTGCTAACCGTTTATAGCCTTTTTATTTAAGAAACGTGATTCAACTTTTTATGAATGCTGTGCATTGCGATTTCTTGTCCGTTACAAAAATTTGGCTTGTAATTGAACATTTTATTGTGCTCCAATTTAAATGTCATTTAAAGAGAACAAAGAAGTACCAAACATACTAAAAATGATAAGTAACCGTTAAAGAATTTCACATAATTATGTTATCATGAGTTTCGTAACACATCGAAGTGTCAATCTGAGTCACTGTACAAAGTTCTTACTATTTAACAAACAATGATAACGGTTTATTTATATAGAGCATATTTCGTAGCGTTACAAAATAGCAATCTCCATATATTTTATAGTTTTTTGTTTATTACATAATAATGTAAATTATATTTTTTTGCATCGTTAGAAGAACACGTGTTTGAGCACGGGATGTTACAAGATATATCTAGGGTTATCACGGACATTCACAATATTAAAAATAACTTACATAGAATTCATTTGCATTACATTTAAATTAAGATAATTATTTCAGTCAAGTTTTCCTTATTTGAAATTGTCATAAAATAATTGATCAAAGAGAGCTAAGTGCATTTGTTGTAAATTGAAAACGTTTTCCTTATCACGGTACGCCACACTTTGTAAATCGAAGTTCCTTTGTTCGAAATTTGAATTGATAAGATTAGTTGTTTCGGCGCGAAAAATAGTGTTGTCTATGAATCGAGTAGGGTTGTCGAGCTGCCGCTGACCTTACCGCATTGTCCTGCCGGTGTCAGCGCGGGGCGCACGTGCGGGTGTCGCGCGGCGCCGGTCACGCGGCCACCAACACGTGTCCGCTCTTGAACCTCACGTTGGCGGTTGCGCAACACGATTCGAAGCACGTTTGCTCTTCTCCACATAGTTATATAAATTGCAACGTGATTTCGAAACGTGAAATTTAATTACTAATTACCACCGTAGGTAATTGGCGCCCTTGACCGACGCCACTAGTGACACATTACCTCTGTGCATGTTTGTGTTTGTTGATTTAATGCATAACACATTAATAACTGTCTATACGTCGCATTGTTTTGGAGCGTATCTCGAATATTTTTGTGTTAACTTTCTAGAATGAACTGTTGGGTTAGGTCAGAAGTACTAAATATAAACGTGTTGAGCGTCCGTTTCGTTCTCAGTGGAAACGCCCGTGGTTTGTGTAAATATTGTTTTATCACGTATTCTGTTTGTACAGATCTGTATTCACAATAACATAAACAAGTAAATTAAACTCTGCGTATACAAACTCGTTGCCATTTTAGATTAATAAAAAATAACACTTCATTAGATACGGTTGTTTGTAAAAAACAGCGATATGTCTGACCTCAGTTTAAATAATAATGTATAACGTCAGCCATCTTGGAAAAAGTAGAGAAAGTAGTACAGCGGCAACTTTCCACGCGCTCGCCGCTTATTGCGCGGGAAAAGTAGGCCGGCGGCCATGTTTGATTTGACATTTTACCGCCAGTTTTAAAACCGTTAGAACTAATTAATAAACAATCTATTTTAACCACAAAGTACAGCGATAAAAGCGACGATGGAAAACATCTATAAATCCATTATGCAACTTATTTAATTGACACTTGTAGGTTGGCGCCAACGCGTTCATTGTCTATGCTCGTGATTATGTCAAGATTGGATTGTTTTCAAAACTTTCTTTGCAGCCAGCCGTTTGTTTTGTCTGCGCCCTCGGCCGCGTTGGCGCATTTTGCAGCGAAGGTTTCAGCGTAAGGTTGCGAATTCTGGAAGTGTTTCAAGCATTTTTCCGACGAAAATCCGCGTATACTTGACCGATTTTTCCCGCTCATCGTAAGACCTAATTAAACAAACGGGGGATTTATTTCGGGGCGGCCTCTATCGGTCGACTCACGATAATGGTTTGGTGTCAAGGTTGCGTTTCGTAACGTTTATGCGACTCGTGGTAAACGTGTCAAGGCTCTTCCTATTATCCGGAAATTGTGTTGAGACAATGTGCGATCAATGACGCGAGTCCTAGTTCTGTGCAGCCTTGGACCGCGACCTGCTAATTGCTACATTATTAACAAACGCTTAACCTATATCCATGAGCTAAATTCTAGGAACGTTGCGTAATGTGTATTCACGGAAGTAAGGGCGCGAAGTACTTTGAATCATTTGCGCTGATCGTTGTCATTATGTGATTCATATTTTTTAAGTACACCCTCCATGCGTCATCGCCGAATAAATCAGCAATCATTCTGTTGGACCTCGCGTCACTCCGGCCCGCTTTTGTGCGGTACACTACGCAAACTAGGTTACAGACGAGCGAGAGATAAAAAAATATAGGTCAAGTTATCTTCGTTTGTCCTCGTGGCGATGAAATTATCGCCGCCGGCTGTTATTGCGCGTGAAAAAAATTCTTACGTAACGTCATATCTGATACACATACTCAGGGGTACTCCCAATGTCACGTAGGATTACTGCGAGGTTATTATTTGCTCATTTGTTTGCGTTTAAAAGGTCTCGTGGATTTTAGGCTAATCATTGCCCTCATTGCTAGATGCTTCATGATTCAGTGCGGAAATGACTTGATGATCCGTCATGTTGGCCTTAGTTTTGTAGTTATTATAAATCTGCGCGCATCTTAGTGTAGGAATTTGGCTAACGTTTTCCTCAATTGTTATTATTTGTATTACTACCTGTATGTTTCAAATATACTCATATTTTTGTTCTAATACTTCATTTTTCTTCAGTATGGGTATTTTAAGGCCCTCAATTTTACTTCCTTAGTGCATGGAAAAACATCCTTCGTTGAGGGCTATTAAGAAAACGCATGTGCGACCTCATGCTCATTGTAATACCTTCCGGAAAGCCTTGCAGTCAGTTCCTGCATTACATCATACAATGCATTGCTTGTTAATACATTCGATACGCCCCTTTGTTGTACAGAAAAGTAATTGATTTGAACGGAAAGTTCGCTGGCGACCTCGGGATACGAAATGCGTCATTGGTAACTGTTTTGTCTGTTTTTACTTGTGCATATATTTGGCGCTTTTTAGCCCCTATCTACCCCACACAATGAGTAATGTTAGTATGTAGTTATAAATAAAATGGCTACAGTAAAGATTACTCAGACCTGTTATCTGTCGGTCATCAAAAACTACATTGAACCCGCGTACTTTTGTTCGCTAGACGCCAATAAAGTCGTCGGTTCAACGACCCGCCGTCCAATCCACGCAGTAAACTGATTGGATGTACGTAGACAACTCGCACCTAACTGTAATACAGCCCAAACTCGGAATGTCTGGCTTTGTACTGAACAGAAACTCGAAATTTTAAGTCCATGAAGTTCAAACTACTTTGGTAAATATATTGGTGATTTTAGGCACTTGGTCCAATGTTTTCTTTGTCCCTCAATTTTTCATCCAGGCTGTATGATTATGGTCTTTGTGTGATTCCAAATTTAAACTCGAGAACAAAAGATGATGGATAAATATATGAACTGATAAAGTGTTAGTCACTATTGCGGCGATGTTTTGTGTTGCAGTACATTGCGCAACAACTACCCTAGGCGGGTTGCGTCACACATTGACACAGCTAACTGACCTTTACACGGGACGATCGATTCTGCACCACTTACTAGATCGCCGCTTGTCCAGCCATTTATAATGAAAAACAACTTTTTTATCAAACGGAATGCGCTGTCAACAGGCCTTTTTAGCTGATAACAAAATAAGCTTTAATTGTGACGCCATCTGTTATTCGAAACCTGAATCATAATATATGTGCAAACATGTAGGTACACTGTACATGTGCTACAAAAATATTTTTGTCTTTTTTAATTTGTCTTTTGTGTGTCACATGTGTTTGTTTTGCATATTTGCGAGTTTCCTTCGTTTGATAAATTTAAGGTAAAACAAGCTTAATTCGAAGGTTTTCGGTGATTACACCGAAAACCTTATATGTGACAAGGTTGGCGTAATTACATTGGATCTTTAAATAATGCAGGGTAATGAGGGCGCAAGTGTGTGATATAAAATTCAGCTGCATAAATTCTAGTTTCCGTACATCCGCGGGCGAACGCACGCCGGATTGGAACCTTGAACCAGTTGTGTAAGCGGCTCACAATGGCTTACGACAGAACCGCGGTGCCAGGCTCCGCTTACGACATCGGTGCGCTAGTGCTTGCAAGCGCAACACCGCAATTAGCCCGCACAAAACTATTTCCAACACCACATTTTGTGATTCCAACACAAATAATTTGAGTTTACGGTTTTTGTACTTTACAAACAATCATTTGTCTATTAAAATTAGTTTGAAATATAAAAAATTAAATAGGACTACAAACATACATTTTTAAAACAAGTAAATTCAAAAGCGAACATTTGCAATTCAAAAAAGGAACATAATTTTAACCGGCCAGTAAGACAAAAAATACAGTTTCATAAATTGAGAATAAATGCAACTGATCCGAAATAAAAATATATTTTAAAGAAATTCAAATTTAGAACTCCTGAATCGGATTTTCAAAAGTGGAACGCGGCGAAAAATTGAGATATGTTTTATCGTAATGACTGTCTGTCGCGACGGAAAAAAATAATCGCGCCATGACATAACACGTTTTGATACAATTTATCAGATATGGAAAACGTGTGCCAAAATAAATCATTAGGAAAACAAAGAAAGACGAACAGGATAGACAAATCAAACATTGCGTGTTGCGGACTCGCGAAAATAACAAGTACCCAGGAAACTCAACCGCAAACAAAGATTTAAAACAAGGTGTATCGATGTATTGCCCTCACTACGCAATATAACAAATATTAACATAGCGTAAACTTTTGGCACGAGATTCAGATAAGTGAATAAACAAATTTCGATTCGCGGAGTCATTGACTCGAGTTCGGGATAAAAAAACAATTCTTTGAACCAGATTTTTTCGCGAGATCGTGACATTGTGATTCACACCGATTCATAATTACTCATTATAATTCGAAAATTCTGGCATTCCGGAAACGACTTTTAACTTGATGAAAAATTCATCATTAAATTTAATTTACAAAAATCAGCTTCTGAAATTCTTGAACGCGCGTGAAACTTTTATTTTCGTTGTATAAATTAATTATTAATTCCAAGATGTTTTGTAAACATTATTTGCTATGACCGATATTAAATTAATAAATAAACAAGTTAAAATATATAATAACAACATTATTTTCAATATACCCTCTTATTTTGAAAATTCTGATTGGACTTGGTACTATTTTGGAAATCTGCAATTATTTGAAAAACCTAGAAAAATACACGAAAACAATAAAAAGCTTTGATAAAGTAAAAAATATACTTACGAAAATATTTGCGGTGTTAAAGTACTCCTTTTCGGTAATTATCCAAATCGTGGGTAAAATGTCATAATCCACAGAAAATTCAAATAATCACAACCGTTGTACGGTCAAGTTCACAATTAATAAAAAAATGTTAAAATTCTTTCACTCCCACTAAACACGTCCTGATGAAAATGTTTCACTTATCACAAATGTTATGACGAAATAATCCAATGCGAATGGCGTTGCGTTATTCCACTCAGTTGGACGCGTCTGAACTCAACGAAGTCTCGAGTGCGACTAAATTTTGTAGTGGGGCCGACCGACTCCCGGCCTGCAGCGCACACACACAGCCGCCTCGTGATTTGTGTGTGTGAGTGTGCGCGGCTGTGTGCGTGACCGCGCGTGTGTGAGTTATATTTACGTAATTTAGAGTTCGTCGGTGTAATCACTTGCTCGTTATTGACTCAATGTGGTGTCCGATTTTTTTTAGCTAATTCTCGCGATTGAGTCAGAATGTGTTTGTACTGTTGTTATTTTTTCAATGTTTCAACGAAATCTGTAATCGATTGATAAGCTTACATTTCGGTTAAGTGGCGTAATGAATAGCCCCGTGTAGATAATTTGCCAGTGCCCAAATTGAGTAATATTTTTCTGTACCAATTCCGTAATATTTTCGTTGTTTGATTTTGCAAAATGTTGCATATTTTCTTTTGTAATTGTTGTTTTGCATGCAGGTACGTACTTAATGCGTTAATATCATGTAAATAATTAAAGTTACATTGTTGGGTCAAACCGGTGTTTTTTTTTCACATCCTGTGCAGTTACGAACCAAGCTATTTCGAAACACCGGGTATCGGATTGCGATAGGCGGGCTACCTTTGGCAATTTGTATAGGAAATACTATTTGGACTGCAATATTGACTGTATCAAAGCACGCGATTTAATTGCATTTTTAATATCTCATCAATCAAAATCTGATTCAGAAATGAATCATTAATTACATTCCGATAAATAAAATAAATAAAATACTATTAAATGAAATAGTAATTCGCGACATTTCTGGAAATACTACGCGCTCGCTACGCCGTAGAGGTCTTTCGTAGTAAGCGATGGAAATGTCTAAAGAAACGGATGAGTCATCTTTGTTCTACGTATGCGTTCCTGGTACTTATTTTTCGGCGTAACACATTTTTTTGGGAATCTGTAAATATGACTCATATTCTACGGGTGTGTTTTGGAATTGGCAAATACGCATTTTGTATGAACTTGGTAATTTATCCTATTTAATTAATTAAATAGTTTTTAATATATTATGAATAAATGTATTATTATTCCAACATTTATTTATTCATTAAGGTCTCACATAATATTCAATATTGGAATATTTTTTGTAAAACGTTCATTTTTTTAGTTCGTCGAAACTGTCAACAGATGGCGCTCTAATCACTTCACAGCGACAAATATTTTATTATTATCGCACGTTCTGCATATTTGCACAATGAATTATGGTATTAATTTAAGTATATTGTAATATATGTTAGTATTATGAAATAATTGTATTTTTCTTCAGTCAAAATCTTATAAAAAGTGTTAATTTACGTTAATTAAAAAACAAATGTAGAGTCAGGACTATTTATATTACTATGATACATTATTTAGGAAGGGCGTGGTGGGAAATACTAATTGTGAAATGAGGGTCGTAGGCTCGATTTCTAGACTGAGGAAAAAAAGGTTAAAAAAATCATTTAGTTTAAGGGTCGGTTGTTATCGGTCCTAAAAGTTACATACTGTTTGGTAGAGACGACAACTTTTAGGCTCAGTTGCACCAAGTAACTTTGCCAATACCTTTGCCTATGAAAATGTCATCGCCATACATTTGAGACGTATTTGACCTTACGAATGTATGGAATTGACAGTTTCAAGGGCAAAGGTATTGGCAAAGTTAGTTTGTGCAATTGAGCCTTAGTACTTTATACCTAATAAGAAATTATTATGTTTTCCTAGTATTGCAGAATAATTAATGGCGAGTGTAATACAGTCATAATAATATGGAATTTTTTAACTACACCGTATGTATAAGGAAGGAAATATAACGAATATTTGGTTGTTTTAAATACATTTTTACATAAGAATGGGTCGGTGTAGATTTTTTAATATATATGATCAATTGTTAGATATTATGTTAAATAGTCAAAGTTTTGTGTTAATTAGGTGAAATGTTAAAATAATTAGTCATAAATGGACAACGCCGCTTCCAACAGGTCGATGTGGAGATCCTTGGGGGAGGCCTCTACAATCGAGGGTACATTTGAGAATGGTTAGGCCATAAGTCCACCACGCTGCCTAGTGAGGGTTGGCGGACTCTAGAAATTTTAGGTGGGTGTAGTATGTTTAATAATAATAGACCAGTGGTTCTCAAACATTTAGTCACGAGGGACCATTTCACCAAATTTTTTTTAAGCCATTGACCAACCTGTTGATTGACTGGTTTGGTAGTTAATACTTTCTATCTATCTATGAATAAAACCTGCTAAAAATATATTAAGGATGGCCTGAGGATGGCTCTGTGGACCACTTGGGATGCTTTAAGCATCACAATTTATTTTTGAAAATTTAGTTTATGTTCATAAAAATAAAGAAAGTTTTCGTAAGATTAGCGATATTCATAACAAAAAAACTAGGAACAAGAATAATCTAGCAACGCATAAGACCAGACTCCACAAGATCAGCAAATCTTTTAAAGGTTACTGTATACACTTTTATAACAAAGTTTCTAGTCACATTAAAGCCTTATCTATTACAAAATTCAAAGCAACTATCAAGCAAAAATTATGCAATAAAGCATATTACAAAATTTCAGAATATCTAGATGATAGCAAGGCTTGGGAATAGAATAAAATTAAATAAATGCGTAGTATCTCGGAGCGGAAGTCTTAGTATGCTCTGTATAATATCATTTAAATTAAGTAACTTATCGCATTTGCCATTGTTTTGCTTTGTAAGTGATTGGGTATGCATACTCGCTAAAACGTCTGTGCTTGCGGTGGCGTCGTGTGCCGGGTCGGTCACTTCCCTGTAGTATGGTTGAGGAGGCCGATGGCTGGCACATGCGTCGTACTCGTGAACGGGTGCTGCTTGCGTGGACTGGTCTATCCGATTTGCTTACATTGTGGCGGATTGATTGATGGAGTATACAAGGCTTTCGCAATTATTCACTGCTTTGGCGAAAAAGAGTATACTGATTCTTCGTTTTGGGCGACTTCGCTTCACTCAGCCATATTTATTATAACGTAAACATATTCATATAAAAAATATTTATTGTAAATTTACCACAAATTATTAATAAACTGCTCTGATTTAAACCAACTTGTAAATTATGTAATAATCACTACATTGTAAACTGGTTTTGAAAAGAGCAACACTAGAGTTACTTGCCCGTTCTTCTCTAGTGAAAACCGCTTTCCGAACCGGGTGGTAGATAAAAAAATTACTGAATCTAAACAATGTTGAACATTTTAATGGATTCAAATTATTTTCATTTTCATAAGGGATTAGGGTCCGCGGACCACAGAGTAACATCCACTGGAATGGACAATTTACACTGGAATCACACGGATTTACTTCTTATATAATTGGTCATAAAGGTAACTAATGAAAAACTGCTTGCAATCCCTGTCGATAAAGTTTTTAACAAAGAACATATATTCATGATACTAAAGATCTCCTTACAAAAAATGTCTTTTTTTATTCTGTAAGAAAATATCAAAGTTAACGAACACAATAAGCAGACCGATACAGATAATTATCGAAACCAAACATATATATGCTAATAGGAATTCGAGAAGCACGATCGAGTAGAAAAACAGGCGGAAACTCGACATTCGTATGAATACGTTTTGTTTTTGTAAAAAACGCCTTATGCAGGTATATGATGTAAAAAAATACTTGTTTTTCTTCCAAATGAATTATAAATGACATCACGTGCAAAAAATAGTGACAAAGTCAAGGGCGAAGTATACAGCAGGCGCGTAAACTAACCCACATTGGAAGGTCGCGCTTCTGTGGGATTCGTCGGCGTTTATCCCATAATCACATCATGGAATCCGAGCTAAAAACACGTCTTCAACAAATACGACAATAATTCTTTTAGGAAAAGTCAAATTTGTTAATTTAAAAGTGGTAGAGCCAATCTATTGTCAATAATGACTCAGTTTGAATTAGCAGACTCCTGGGTGGAACCACTCTATCACAGGAGATTGTTGTGAAACCTTGCTGTCACGTTTCGGTCGGTGAGTGAGATTGCCGGATGCCCTTTCCTCTTGCCATTGTTTATACTGCCCAATTCCTTCCAGATTTGCACGATGACACATGCACGATCCAAGCGTTATGGATGCTCATGGGCGACAGTGATCATCATCAGGTGAGCTGTTCGTTTGTTTAGCGGACGTATGAAATAATAAAAATCTTGCTAAAACTATACGTATATAACAATTAATTTTATTAATGAAATATAAATAGGAGTTCACTTTGCACAGTTTTTCAAATAATTGCCTCATGACCAATAAAAGTATTTCATATTGCTATAAATATTTATATGGATTATGGATCTTCATACGGAATCTCATATTTCAAATCTGGTTCCAAAAGTCCAACACGCAGGCCTGTGGCGGGTTGGATGAGTTCACATATCATAGAAATTCATAAAAATTGCTATGGTATGTTGTCTTCCTCACAATGTTTTTCTTTACCGTTATAATGCGTGGTGATTGACCATCAACACACACATAACCCGAATAACATATAAGGTTATCTAAAAGGAGTTACTCGTGGTAGGTCTCTCATATGTGAGGAACTTCCTGGGTGGGTACCACCGCAATGTCTGTTTCTTCCGTCAAAGCAGTTTAAATGCATTGTTGTGTTTCGGATGGAAGGACATTGTAGCCAGAGGAACTACTGGACATATTGAGATTTAACATCTTATGGCTCAGTTTGGCGAGCGCAGTGGAATGCCAAGCATTGCTTTGCAATTCAAGGTGTTGTTTAGTTTTGCTTCTATTCATGAGCGGTCGCATCGCTTACCATCAGGCGAACGGCATGCTCGTCTCGCCATTCACTGCAATAAAAAAAAGGAGATGAGAAATGAGGAAGAGTTTAAAATTAGTCATAGATTTTCCTTTCTTGACGACGGGACGTAGAGTAGTAGCAATATCTGGGACTATCAGCATCTGAACCTTTGAACAACTATCCACCAGATAAACAAGAATACAAGTATCTGACGGCCAACTTCCGACACTGAAGAGACGATCTAAGAAGCTCTTGTAAGCCTGAAGTATCTCAAGTTGTTCTATTTTTACGTACTGTATGTTGCAATGAATAAAACATTTTTATGATATATCATAAACAATAGATACGCAGGATTTTTATATAAGCAGCTAAAACATGTACATTTATATAATAGTTGATGGGTTACCGTATAATGTCATTTTTTATGTTTTGTTTAGGTATAGGTTTTGTTGAAGTTAGATTAAAAATAAGTAATTTTGAAGCTTGAAAAATTTATTCAAATCCTAAATAGTTTTATCAAAATCACATGATGCTTGTAATTTAATTCAAGAGGGTGCGGGTTCGATTCCTACACATGCACAAATATTATGTTGTTGATCTTTTTATTAGTCTTATATTTTGTATGATAAAATATTTGACTTACAAGAAACAATGTAAGTCAAATATTTAATCTTTGTTCTTTTATTTTAATCGTTATTATGTTTCAAATTAGGGTAATTGATGTGGTCGTACTAATTTTATAAATATATAAAATAAAATAAATAAAAAAAAGATGCAAATGTGCACTTGCATCTTAATGTGGAGCCAAGATCTGTGAATTTTGTTTGTATTTATTTATTTGTTCTAATACTCGTAAAATCCAAACATTATATAAGGCCAGTGTTGGAATATTTTCAACAGACGCTTATGTACTAATATTATATCATAAGCAGGAAGGACATAGCAAATTTATTTCATGACATACAGATGTCGATAAAATAAATAAAACATGAAGTTTTTTTTTCAATTGTCAACATAAAAGCCATATATGAATTGGAATAAGAATTCATATTTTTTTGAAAATTTATTTTTATATACGGCCTTCAATATTACAAAACTTTCCGCTATTGTTCTGTTTCTAGAATAGTTTTTTTGCTTCAGTTTTAAATGTTGCGTCATATTTTTTGTTGTGACAATAAGCGACTATATTGCACCATAATATAAGTCACGTAAAGACTTGAATTGCAGAAGATTACCAATTGATTGTTTAATAACTAGGAGTCAATAAAAATCATTTAATTTTAAAGATTTTAGACTGATAAATGTTTTATATTTGTTAATTAATTGGTAATTCATAATAATTGAAATATAAAAGTAGTAAAGTTGGTTGTGATTTTCTTGAGACTGAAGTAGTCATTTTAATTTAACGGATTATTAATGAAACGGACTGCCTCGGTGGCGTAGTTGTACTACGGTACGGTTATAAAGCTGAGGTCTCGGGTTCGAATCCCGGGTTGGGCAAAGTGATATTGGATTTTTCTATTCAGTATCAGCCCAGAGTCAGGAATTTGTGCCCGATATGGCGATAGGCTCGCCACCTATCACATTGTGGGACGGAACATACAAGGCGAAATGTGGGTGCCCTCGCACCTCTGCCTACCCCTTCTGGGAACAAGGCGTGAGTTTATGTATGTATGTATGTATGGATTATTAATGTTAGAGTAACAGAGTTATTACTTTTGTTATATATTTTAATGTTCTGTTTTCTTAATAAAGAAAACTAATTATAAGTAAGTAAGTGTAGTATTATTTGGGTTGTAATATTGATGATTCACTGTGAACTGAGGGCCTATCCACTGTATCCGACCCCCAGTACACAGTGGCTCAAAAAAGTTGTTTTTTTAAATACTTAATAACTCCTAATATATTACTTTGTTTAATAAAATTGATTAACACAATGAAAGTATATTAGTTACACCATATACTAATCATTTTACAAGTTGCCAGCACTCTTCCAATTCTAGTGCAGGCCATTGGGAAAAAAAGTGATCCACTGTTGCCTCCTTGACCATACTTATACGATCATAATCCCAGTTTCGAATCCCAGGGTACACCTCTGACTTTTCGGAGTCATGTGTGTATTGATAGTCAATCACCACGCACTAAAACGGTGAAGGAAAACATCGTGAGGAAACCTACATACCATAGCGATTTAAAAGAATTTCTATGGTATGTAAGTCCGCCAACCCGCACTAGGCCAGCGTGGTGGACTATATGGCCTATCCACTCTCAATCGTACTCTCGATTGTAGAGGAGGCCCGTGCCCTGCAGTGGGACGTATATGGGCTGATACAGAGAGATACGATCTTAAAATGAAAACATCTCAACCATTAACAAAACGCTGTACTGATAACAATATGAATAATTAAGGAAACTACTGGTATGGGATAATGTATAAAAATAGCCGTATTACATAACAAATAAAATCTGTGTTAATTACGTGTATAATGAGATGCAATGTTATTAACAATGAGATCACTATTCCGACGTCCGATGATTCTAAGTCTGACGTGATGAAGTAAATTACTAAAGTAAATTGAATGGAGTATTGTATAAATTAATAACATACATACATAAACTCACGCCTTGTTCCCAGGAGGGGTAGGCAGAGGTGCTAGGGCACCCACATTTCGCCTTGTATCTTCCGTCCCACAATGTGATAGGTGGCGAGCCTATCGCCATATCGGGCACAAATTCCTGACTCTGGGCTGATACTGAATAGAAAAATCCAATATCACTTTGCCCAACCCGGGATTCGAACCCGAGACCTCAGCTTTGTAACCGTACCGTAATACAACTACGCCACCGAGGCAGTCGAGTAAATAAATAACAGCTTTTTTATATTGCAAGGAGTGGCGAGACGAGCATGTCGTTCGCCTGATGGTAAGCGATACGACCGCTCATGTAGGGGAAGCAGGGATAATGGCGCTCACTGGGTAATGGCGCTCACCTCTGTAACTCAGTCAGACCTGAACATAGCAATACGCCGCGTTACGTGGAGCGTGAGGGGAGGGGGTCTCTAACAGACAGCGACGCCAACGGTCAATCAGCTCGCGTCCTGTGACCGTGAAGTGCGTTTCTTCGTTTGCGGCCGCGCCGATGTAATTTTAGGTTAGGTGTTCTTTGTCGGTAAGTCCAAAACTTTAATGCTTATTCATTATTAATTTTACATTTCTGACACTAAAGATATTCTATTTTTAAATAATACAATCAATTTTCAACAATTATGTGAAAGTTTTTTTTAATTTCAAATTAATCACAAAATGGCCGTTTGGGGTTATACCGCTCATCTGAGTGCCATTACCCCTTAGTATTTTTTTAATTGTTGTAGATATGCCAAGAAATCATCAAAGGACCACTGCCAAAGCGGCTTCGACCGAAGAAGACCTTCAATTTGCTAAAACTGCGATTGAAGGAGGTTTGTCGAAAAGAAAAGCAGCACAACAATATAACATACTACTTTAAGAGACCGTTTAAAAAATTATTTGTTAAATTAAAAAAGGCTAATCTTACGTATAGTTGATGCTGATTTGTGATTAAAGATTTTATATTCATTCCATAATGTTGATCTCATTAATATTTCTTTAATTAAAATGTATCTTACTTGTTATATTCCAAATAAAATGTTTGAGCGTTATTACCCCGTACCCTGAGCGGCATTACCCAGTCAGGGGCAATGCCGCTCCTGCGAACGCAAGATGTTAAGTCTCATTATGTTCAGTGGTTACGCGACAATTGAGAGTACGATTGAGAGGGTTAGGCCATATAGTAAACCACGCTGGCCTAGTGCGGGTTGGTGGACTTTACATACCACAGAACTTCAGCCAAATCACCATGGTATACAAGTTTCCTTACGATGTTTTCCTTCACCGTTACAGTGCGTGGTGATTGACTATCAATACACATGACTCTGAAAAGTCAGCGGTTTGTTTTGGATTGAACCCGCGACCACCGTGAACATGTTGGCAGCCGCATCTGGTTCATTACCAACAGGCTAACTTCACCTAATTAATAATAAATAATAAGTGCACGCGTGCGGTATTCTTAATAAAAAATCAGACGTATTATGACGACTTAAATGAAACATTTTTTAATGTTATCCACGATGGTCACGATTTGCAATACACACAAATTCACATTTTCCGAAAAGTTTTTCATCCAAAACGTGATTGACGTTTGGCAAAAATGGCGGCTGAATGAAATAAAAATGTTAAATTCATTAGGTTATACACGTGAGCGCGGCACGCTCATTACGGCCACGTGACGGACAAACAACCGGATTTTTTATAGTTATGTAATAATATTGTCGCTGTTTTTTTGTTTTATGACCTATGGAACTTGGGTGTGTGCGACTGTTATCAATTTTAATTTGAATAGCGTTTTTTTTTTGTGAAATGATTTGTTTAATAAAATTGGTATATAATTTAAGCTGTAGCTGTAGTAGCTATCAAATTTATTTAGCTTTCTATTACTTATGGAACTATGAAGGTTAAGAAATGAAATAAAAATAATTTATTAAATCCATTAAAGTGTTCAACATCATTTAGATTCAGTTTTAGATCTACCACCATACTAGTTAGTTGAAAAATGAAAGAAAGAAAACCATTTTACTGATCACAGACACACGAAAAAAAAGTATACAGCAGAAAAATAGTTTTATTGCTTGTCCAATGTCTCTAAATAAGATAACTTAATACCATGCAAAACAACTAAACATTTACATTAAGTAACAAGAAGTTTATAAGAGCACTTATTAACTTTGTTAGGAACTATATAATTGAACTGGAAATCGAACCTGAGTCTCCACAAGTCCCAGACAATATACCATGTGTCAAGACCAACCAAGAAATTAATAAAAGATCTTCCATCTCAGATAGTATTATGATCTATCCGATGTACTCATAAGTTATTTGCAAGTGCCTAATTACCCAATTAGTATTACAAATACTATACTATGTACTAAGGATGTTACAGGGCTTGAATAAGACCTTACAATAGGGCTGACACGGCCCAACCGTAGTACTAGCAACAATCGCTTCAATAGTGATGTGGTGAAGAGATTTATCGATAAAATCGAAAGATTTTGTTTATTAAAAAGGCTCAATATTTACTATTCATTATATGTTTTTGTGGACTTCCTGTGGCTGACATGATGATGATGATGATGATGATATGTGTTTATTATTTAAAATTGTTTCAAATATGGGTCACTGCGGACGTGATATGGGTAGGCCAAGTAGATATCTTTTATTTTATTTTATTTATTAAGAAACAAACAGTCTTATAAAGTCTTATAAATTATTTTACCAGAAAGTTATGCGCATACAATTCGCCAGTCCATCTTCTCGATATTTCCATATCGAATGTCTACAAGCTGAAGAAGAAATGTGACATATTGTTATGGGCAGTTATGCGGGGTTTCCACCATTTATTTTACAAGTGTTATTCAAAATACTAAAATACAATCACCAGTAATAGTGTCTCCTTCAATCAAACGGAACTCAATAACATTATTCAATTTTGTTTTATGAGTCTTGTACCGTCTGGAATCCGCGTTCTCATACCACACTCGATTGCACCCAGGCTCTGCCACTTTAAAATTATCGATATAATCCAAACTATCGATATTTGTCACGTATTTTGTAACATCACTAACAAAGCAGATGAACAACAATGACACAATGTTGTTTATCAGGTCAGCTAGGTGAATAGACAATGCGATAGTGTTTTAGTAAATATCTGTAATTGTGATGAGTTGTTTGAAATGCTTCTACTGTTGCACACCTATTATGTTGGGGGATTGGAATGCGAAAACAACTCGAAACATATGAAGGGGTTATACTGGGTGCTTGATATCAGCAAAAACATATTTAAAGGAAAATCTGTATACTACAGAGATTTCGATTCCCGCACAGAGACAAATATTTATGTTGTCCACATTTGTTTCGGGTCTGGGCGTTTGTGAGACCCAAAAGTCTCTCGTACTTTCTGATACCCACGACACAAGACTCGATCTTAGTGTGGGGTCAGGACTATGTATGTGACTGTTGGGTGTATTTATTTATTTATTATTGTTATTTGTATATATAGGTACAACTGTGTGTCTGTAAATTCCGCTAACCCGCACTAAGCCAAAGTAGATTATTTGGCCAGAGACCTCTCAATCATACTATCGATTGAATAGGAGGCCCGTGCCTCGCAGAGGGACTTTTATGGGCTTATACAGATTCTTAAAATCGCACCTTCTGGTAATGGATGGACGGCGGATGTCGACATTGTAGAAGCGAATCTCTAGTTTTATTTCTGACTTTTTCTAGTCATGTCTGTACTGATAGTTAATTAGGCACTTTAATGGCTAAGGAAAACAAAGTGAGGGTACTTGAATGGAAAAGAGGTTTGCTACAATTTCTACGATACGAGAACTATGCCAAAACTTATAGCTTGGCAAAAAGGGTGTTTTTAATGAGGGCGCTAAGATTAAATTTCATTACTAAGACAGAAAATGTTTAAATACTTGTTTTTATTATTTATTTCTTTTATTAGTCTCTTTGTTTATTTAAAATCATAAAACAAACAAAATCCGTACGAAAATAGACAGAAATACTTACGTATAAAATTAATTAATGAACAAAATGACATTTTTGATTGAGCTGCCATAATTGCTGCCAATTGTCACCGCCTCGTACTTTTTTGCCAAGATATACTAAGCCTGCGTGGCGGACTATACCTACCTCCTATTTATTTCAGATATGACTCGTGTCCCAGAATAGGATGACTGTGTTCATAATATTTTTCCCATACTGGTTACCTTCATGCTTCAAAGGGGCCTACCAGTTACTGGTATTACTAATTTGAAAGAGAAATATTATTTCAAGATTTTAACGTGGATTTTGTTTATTTCAACATATTATATATTTTTGAAAATTTAATATAGCGATAAATTCGGCAAAAATGGTTATAATTTAATGTGTATCATTCGCGTAAATAAAAGAAACCATTATTATACTTTGATTAATTAGTATAGCAATAGGTTCGTCCCCTTTTAAAGCAGAAATATACTCGACAATCGTGTCCCTATTGTCACCTCAGCCAATTATTAAATTACGCAACCGCAAACACAAGGAAATATATATTATATATTCATTACTCGACCATTAATTCATATCTTAAGTGTAGCAAAACAAACAATTAATATACCCAAAATACCGTCGTTATCAATATGATATTATTTTTAGTGCCATTATGTCACGCAGTAACATGTTTGGTACAACAATTCTGTGAAGTTTATCGCGAGGGGTAGCAAAACATATTATTGCATCGTATTTCCGCATGTCTTGTGCTTATCACATGTTTTGAAAAGTTCTGGGTTCGACACCCGATCAACAATATGCGTTAGTTTTAATACATTTAAAATTAAAAAAAGAGTGTTAATTATGCTTTTCGTATATTACACCGATTGTTTGTTATCTGGTTGTGTTGGGTTCGATTCCCGGTCAAACCCGAATATGTGCATTTAGAAGTACTAGTGTGTTTTGTTTAAAGAACATTGCATCCAGTTATTATTAGACATTAAACCTATTTTGGACATTATTCTGAGGTTGGTGAAGTTTATCATCATTCAAAAGATCGAATATTCAAATTAACTCGAGTCATTCTAATAAAAAAAAACGTTCTGAGATAGATATTGCGAACCAAAAATATCTCCTAGATATTGAATAAAAATATGCTTTGATTTATTTATAGAATTGATAAGATGTGACATCGGAGGCGTGTTGTTTTTGACTTGATGCAGATAATGTTATTCATAAATTTAAATCCGGATTCGTTATCCACTCATAACATGAGTTGTATGATTATTAATACACTTGTAAATGAACATAGTCATAATATTTCCGGTTGTAGAAAATTATGTTGCAACATTGAATAATATTACACATAAATTGCATACCATCATAATACCATTGTTATTATAATTTCTATGATGCTAGGCCAACTCGGAATAGGCTACGTTTCGCTTTGTGTGTTCTGTCCCATTATGTGATAGGGGTCCCTATGCTATCACCATATCGGACGTATATTCTTTACCCTGGGTTCATATTCAGACCCGGGATTCGAACCGGGACCTCTGCTTTGCCATCATGCCGCGCCAATGAGGCAATTATACTCATATACGGACTTCATATTTAATATTCATGGGTATCAACAATTAGCAGACACTTTTTCGTCTAATAAAAACAGAACTGAAACACAATTAACCGCCTCCATGGCGTAGTTGGTTAGACGCCAGCTGTGAAACGTGAGGCTGCGGGTTCGATCCCCGACCGAAAAGTTACTCATAGTTTTTGATACCCACGACACAAGATTCCATCTTGTTGTGGGGTCAGTGCTGTTGTATATATTTATTTATAAACTCGTATATTTAGATTATTAGTCTCAATATCAAATGCAGGTTCAAACCCGTGCCTTCACGTTTCACAACTGTTATAATCTAGTTTGCAACCGAAGGTGTCAAAGTCATGTCCGACTAATCCGTGAAAGTATGCGATAAGAGCAGATTATAGAAAAAAATAAAATATTTTATGTTTGTTTGTGCGCTTATAACTCAAAAACCACTGATCCGATTTGCATAATTCTTTTTTTAATATAGAAGTTAGTTATCTTGTCAAGTTTTTTTATATATTTTACTACCAACACTGGTGGTGGGTCTATTTCTCCCATCAAATACCAATGTAAATTCATTTTAATGTTGCAGTTTGAAGGACATTGTAGCCAGTGTAACTACAGAACATATTGAGACTTAACATGCCTCATGACAGCAAGCGCATTGGAATGCAAAGCATTGCTAGTTCATGGTGTTGTTTGGTTTTGCTACTGTCCATGAGCGGTCATATCATTTGCCATCAGGATGGCATGCTTGTATCGCCATTCATTAAGTAAAAAAAACATACATAGCATGAATTCATAGTAGCGCCGCCCAAAATAAAGCTATAGTGTAATTAAGCAGATTTTCAGTTTCAGTTTTGAAATAAATGCTATCAGTAAAAGAGCAGTCACGGCATAGACAATAGTTTTTTTTTTTTATTTTTTATACATATTTTGTTACAGTCGGAATATCAACAAATGCAATTCCGTTATCAGTTTCCGGTGAAATTTGTTAAACGTGGATTTCCACGCTGGATTATGATAACTATCAAGAGCTTGATAATTTTTATTCGTTTGTTTTGTAATGTATTTATATATTTACGTAAATATATTTTTGAAGGCTGCAATGCATCTGCGTTAGATTATAATAGGAATAAAAAATAATAAATAAATTAAGATGTTTCTTGAAGAAAATCAAAACAAGGGTTTGTAAGATTGTCGGAGGCCCAATATTTTTTTTATTGCAATGACTAGCAACACGATCATGCCGTTCGCCTGATGGTAAGCGATACGACCGCTCATGGGCAGTAGCAAAACCACACAACACCATCAATTACAAAGCAATGCTTGGCATTCCACTGCGCTCGCCATGAGACATAAGATGTAAAGTCTCAATATGTCCAGTAGTTACTCTGGCTACAATGTCTTTTAAACCGGAACACAATAGTGCATTTAAACTGCTTTTTGTTTCATTTCACAGGATAGTTTTTTTTTTTCACTTATTAAGCGTCGAGGGTCGTCATTACAAGTATAATATTTTAATCCTGCATATTTTCGCTTCCAAAGGATATTACTTCCATTGAAAAAATCTCGCGAAAAAATATTTTATCTTAAAAAATACAGCTGCTTGTAATCTCCGTATTAAGTAGGTTTACTCATATTTCTAATTAAAAACAATACATATTAAAACAGGAAATTAAATTATTAAAATTCACGTGGTTTTTATTATTCCAAAAAATGCAAATAAGTTTGGTCACGTTTTTGCTAATGTGTTGTGTATAATACAATGATTTTGCTAAAAATACTCGTGACTTGAGACTGCATTACATACATCGTTATTTAAAAAACTTTATATAAATAAACACTTAAATAAATTTAAATGTTAAATTGTAATGTTAAATGATGTAATATTTTATTTTATGGATCTAAAAAGATATCCATTTGCTATTTTGATTCATCATCATCATCATATCAGCCACAGGAAGTCCACTGCTGAACATAGGCCTCCCCCAAGGATCTCCACAATGACCTGTTGGAAGCGGCCTGCATTCAGCGACTTCCTGCGACCTTAGTCAGATCGTCCGTCCACCTTGTAGGCGGGCGTCCAACACTTCGCTTGCCTGTACGTGGCCTCCACTCGAGAACCTTTCGGCCCCAACGGCCATCGGTTCTACGAGCTATGTGCCCGGCCCACTGCCACTTCAACTTGCCAATCCTATGGGCTATGTCGGTAACCTTGGTTCTCCTACGGATCTCCTCATTTCTGATTCGATCTCGTAGGGAAACTCCGAGCATAGCCCGTATTTTGATTATGTGCTATTTTGATTATGTGGCTTTTTTATTATTATAATTTAATTGAAATGAATGATAAAAATATACGAATTCTACGTAGAACATACATAATTACATCAATTAACGCCTATTTCCCAGAAGAGGTAGGCAGAGGTGCCAAGACCCATATTTTGCCGTGTATATTCCGTCCCACGATGTGATAGGGGGCGAGCCTATCACAAAGCGTAGAACATATTAATTTAATTCTTAGTCAAACATGTAACAGCCTGATGAAACAATATTATTTATAAGTAATATTTGTTAACTTTCCTCAAACATAAAATATTTGAAATTCCCCTAACATTGTTTACGAACTATAGACTTGCCTCCAGAATCTGTATAAAAACCGTGACGTCACACGATGTAATCATTCGCGAAATTCCGACGCGTCATCAATTTTATGACGATAAACAGAGCGATGCGGGCGTAAACATGATTGAATAAGTATCGGGAATTACCTAAAGATTATTTTTATTACAAATCCTTTGTAATCTTGACATTTTTGCTTAGTTATTACATAGACGTTTGATATCGGAATTTTATTTGATTGCTACGATGACGTCCCGGGTTTGAATCCCGGGCTGAACAACGTAATATTGGATTTTTCCATTCATTATCAGAAATTTGTGCCCAATATGTTGACAGACTCGCCCCTTATCACGTCCTGGGATAGAAAACACAAGGCGAAACATGGGTATCTTGATAGCACCACTGACTACCCCCTATAGGAGATAGGCGCGAGTCTATGTATATAATTATGACAGCCTCCGTGGCGCAGTTGGTTAGACGCCGCCTGTGAAACGAGAGGCCGCGGGTTCGATCCCCGCACCGAGAGAAATGTTTGTGCGGCCCATAAATATTTCTTCCGGGTCTGGGTGTTAGTGAGACCGAAAAGTCTCTCGTAGTTCCTGATACCCAAGACCAACACTCGGTGTTAGTGTGGGGTCAGGACTATGTATGTGACTGTTGGGTAGTATTTATTTATAATTATATATTTATGGATGCGCTGAACGTAGTTAATAACCGACTATAAAAAAAGGAAGAAGTCATCAATTCGTCGCAATCTTTTATATTATTGTCTTTAGGATCGTCTTCCAAAGATTTCGTTTTTAACAGGTCTCTATGGAAATCCTTGTGCTCGTCTCGCTATTCATTGCCAAAAAGAAAGCAATATTTGTAAAATAGTAGTTCAAATTAATTGTACGAGTGTTAGGTGAATTTTCAAAATGCTATATTAATGAAACTGATGATTCCTACTCCGCGAGTTTTGTTAAATCCAAAGTCATCCTAAAACCGTCTGTTGACACAATTTTATAGCGAAATAAATTGCATACCTACTGCAGTTTTATGAAATAATGATGTAACATGTAACAAACACGATTTTACAGGACAAAGATTTATGCAATTCATATTATACTTATAAATGGGTGTGTGTGAGTTACTCTTATAAGGTAAGTGATTACATCATTAGTGACTTATGTCATAGTAAAATGAGTTGGAAAAATAATACAATGACTTGCCCATGTTTTCCTTTAATGACAGGTACTGCAATGATGTACGATACCAGAAAAAAAAATTGCCCGTATATTACCCAGAGTTGTATGGAACGTGAAGGGATTGTTTAGCAGGCTGGCATAATTGTTTCGACTGACGATGTGCCGGCGCATTATTGAGAATTATATGACTTGAATGAGGAATTTAGCAGGCCGGCATAATTGTATCAATAGGTAATACACGATGATCTGTCTGGAGTACTTGGACGGCATTACTAACCGCCGGGAAAAGCAAGCAGATATTTTCCCGAGTTATATAAAAAAAAATCTATCTAAGCTTTGGTCCTTGCGATTGAGAACCTTCTTGACGTAGGTAGCTAACAAGTCGGCTGTAAGACTATAAATAGCAGGTTCAATTCCCGCATCGAGAGACATGCTTATGGTATCTGCAATTCTTTTTTTCTTGGAATTTTCGCATACGAAAATTTGGCATTTTAATATTAGCACAGAAGTATTTGAATCAGGTATATTTACATTAATGAGGCAAAGGAGTTAGTCAATGGTACTAACTCCTTTGCTATATGGGTTAGCAACATATTAATTATAACATTCTTGTAAATAGTTCTCTGGTATGTAAATTCCTCTTGTTATTTTCCTTCACAATTACAAAGAGCGGTAATTAACGGTGACTGCACTTAACACACTTATTAAAGTTTATATGGACATTAGGATCAAAATATAGATTTCTTTACTGACTTAAATATTGTATTGCTATGTTTAAATCAATTGTTTTATAAATATTTTATCACAGATTTATTGGAAGTTCAGAAAAATTGTGGGTAATAAAAGAAACTAAAAATATCAAGCAGTTTTTTCTTCACGATATATAATTGCATGTTACTGTTGTTACACAGTCCCATCCAGATCCAGATTCAAGATGGTCGTAGTATCGATTCAAATGAAATTTGAATAAAGAACACATTGATGTATTATCAAATTATTGAAAAACATCTATTGTCAATTATGATACACCATACTGGCAATATGTAAAAAAAAATGAAAAAATACTGGCCAGTAAACTTAAAAAAGAATAATATTTATATTAGACATAGACACCGTTAGGAAATTATATTAAAAAAAGGGGATTGAAACAGGCTGGCCGCTACATTCCAAAAATGAATATTTTAATTTTAAAAAAGAGTGACCACTATTCAATCCATTGCGTAACCTGTATCTAGCCAGCAATGTACATCAAAATACCCATACGTGTATCCACGTACACGAAAAGGACCCGCGTCCCATTCGTCCTTGTCATACAAGTAACAACTAAAGCGCTTCTTATTTACGTAATGTATTCTCAGAAATCATAACACAGACCGCGCCACAATGTATTCAACTATGATGTAATATTTATATGGATTTATCCCGGAAATGCCTGAGTATTTTTATCAGCCCCTTTGTTCTAGTATATTGAATCGTAATACGTATGAATAAAGTTGAATTTAAATTAACATCTTCTTGAATAATGAGACGGAATTTTTATTGACACATGTAAATGTGGTCTATTTTATAATATAGGGCATGGAAATGATTCTTGTACTTTTATTTTTGCTTTGTTTTTGTTAAACATAAGTCATGGAAGACGTTATGTAACTCTCTTGGAAATATAAAGCCTAATATTTCAATGTATTGTTTTTTGATCGAAAATAGACTCATCATAATATGTACAACACGGTGAAAACTAAATACACCTAAATAAAATAATCATTAATTGGGAAAACTAAATTAAACTACAAATACCAAATATTCAAATTAGATTCTAACCAATATTCGCACTGCTCAAAAACCATTGAGGTATTATACTAGAGCGGACATCGGGAACAAAATCACACACGGGTACACATTGAAGCGAGAGGGAAGATATGTTACTTCGTAGGCGTGACAGACAGAAATAGAATGTACCCTTTATTTTGTTACAAACATTTTGTTTGTAGTGTCCCCTCTAGTATATTATCTCAATGTCAAAAACGAATATAATTGCAATATTGTCAGTGGCGGCGTAAGGTAGGTTGGCACCCGGGGCGGTTTTGTATTGAGCACCCCTACATAAACATAACACCCAATACTAAACAAGCCTACACCGGACATATCGTGCACTTATCAAATCTGACTTTTATCGGAGGAAAGCTATTGTGCTCTTCTTTCGGTGGCCCGGAGGCGGCTGGAACTGTATGTTAGTGTCACTGGCCTTCCAGCCTGGCAACTTAGGGATGTTTTGGCCAAGCCGGGTCCCTCACAAAACCTCCGCTAGCATACCGACTAAATTCCTTGGATGACCGTCACACGCATTATAGGCGGCCCCAGACAACACAAGGCGAGAAGCGCATGATCGATGCCTGCCTAGGCATGGTCATGGCCTCAGCGTCCTATAGAAAATCATTGCTGGTTCTTCTTTTGAAGGGTGCGACAGTTTCAAAACGCTGCACCGGTTAAAGATGTTTAGGTCGTCTACGTCAGAGATGAGGCCATGCGCCCTGTCGCTCATATCCAAGTTGCTGTAGGTAAGGGCGCACCGACCCCTGCACAGTATGCCCAGCCCAGCGTAATGTCGCCTCTTATGATGGTTAGGAAATACCGTGGCGAAATTCTTATACCCTACGACAGGGTAGAGGCGCCGCAGCGGTTCAGCCATTTATTACCCGGCAACCCTTTTGTGCAGGTGGCGGTGAGCGGGATCGTTCACCTCGCGATCCCGTCTCGTGCTCTTCTTCTCGAACGAGAGCATTGCTTGCCTTCCCAACCTTCCCAACCTCGACCATCACGGCCGAGAGCGAGAGGTCTACTCTGGCGGCTGCATGAAGTATTCTGCGCTCGTCACCCCAGAGTGGGCACTCCGAAAGAGTGTGTTTTTTCACAATGATGGCACACAGTGGTTTCATTCATTCTCGCCACCCGCCACATATATCTAACGAAGCAATCGTGCCCCGATAGAACCAGTGTCAGATGGGCCGCAACATGCCGTGGCGCCTGTTCGGCCACTGGTAAAAAAAGGACGCGTTGCCAGATTGTTCCACTCACCAGCACTGGGATGATTGTCCATCCTAGGGTACCACTCCTCCAAGACGGCCACTGTATTTCTCTCTAAGGCAGGGTTTCTTAAACTTTTTGCAGTTACGGACTCCTAACAAAATTTAAAATAGTTCACGGACCCCGCCAAAAAATATTTCAGTAAGAAAAACAAACTATAATAATAATAATAATAATAATAATAATAATAAAACTTTATTTCAGACCATCGATCCATATTTTTACATTAAGAATATTAATTAATACTAATTTAATAACTATATAAACATTATTCATGGCTTATTACAAATTTCACCCAGTGCTTTCGAATAGGACAATCAAATCTTGCAGCAATCGCTTTCAAGATACTATTGGTACTCGTTCTCAAACGATGCAACATTGAAGCTGTTTTTTTACGCATTAATGCGTGAAAGCCGTCTGTACGACTTTCAGTGAACATATTAGAGGCACTACAGTACTTTGGTAGTCCCAACAGCATCCTGAAAGCGTTGTTGTATTGCACCCGTAGGACGTTGTAAGCTCGGCGCGTATATGACACCCACAGGCCACTAGAATAGAACGATTGACAAAAAGCTTTAAATAACGTTATTTTGACGTCAGTGGTACATCGAGAAAACCTGCGGGCAAGCATATTGCTCCTTACCGCCAACATCCTACGCTCCCTCTCTATATCGGCATCGTCCGTTAGATTATTAGTAACAATGTGACCGAGGTACTTAAAGCTATCAACAATATCTACAATTCCACCTTTAAGATGGACCGGAGGCACATGGCGTGGTTGCTGATTAGGTGGTTTAAAGATTACGATTTTACTTTTTGTGGCATTGTACCTTAAGCCATGCCTCTCCGTGTAACTCTCACATATAGATAGTAGCTTTCTTAAGCATTCATATGTATTCAATACTCATTTTTTTGAACACGGATTTTTATTGGTAGTTTACAATAGAACAGGGTCTATGTCTTTCATTGATAATTATTTCTACATCCTTTTCAGTGGGATTTTATAATTATAATTCTTTACTTTATAGTGTTTTTTTTAAATTTTGAAGTTTTTTACTTTATGTGTCGAATTTTAGTTATATTCTTTTTAATAATGATAGGGATTTAAATGATAATTTTCTGATAAATATATATTAAAAGTTTACTGAGCTCCTGTGGACCCCTAGCACATATGTTACGGACTCCTAAGGGGTCCGTGGATCCCACTTTAAGAAACCCTGCTCTAAGGGCTGGTGGCTGCCCTTGACATGACGATTCCAGTCGCTAGTAATAAACCGACTACGAAAGGGCTTTGGGGTCTACGTCCCAGGGAAGGAAACCAGCCCGAAAATAGGCGGCCCCTTGAGAGATTGTACGATATCCCTTGAATAATGATCATCCGCTACGCCACCACTCGAGAAAACAGCACAGTACATACATACATACATACATAAACTCACGCCTATATCCCAGAAGGGGTAGGCAGAGGTGCCAGGGCACCCACATTTCGCCTTGTATGTTCCGTCCCACGATGTGATAGGTGGCGAGCCTATCGCCATATCGGGCACAAATTCCTGACTCTGGGCTGATAATGAATAGAAAAATCCAATACCACTTTGCCCAACCCGGGATTCGAACCCGAGACCTCAGCTTTGTAACCATACCTTAGTACAACTACGCCACCGAGGCAGTCCAACAGCACAGTCTGTTCAGAGATTCAACCGAAACGGTATATGTTCGAATTAGCCTCAAAGAAGCTTGATATACTCAACAGATCGAGGCATTATATCACGTCAGGTCCGCAATGTTATAAGGCGCAGGTTCGGCACCACGTGGAACATTGCACCCATCTTTGGGTAGGGGCACCCCAGTACCAACTTTTCCCTTTCGACCGATTTCAACGTCGGGCAGGTCGATCATTGACGACCGAGTTCTTTCCGATGTTCGGATTTTTTTCTACTGCTGAGTTCCGCCAAAGTACAACGCGGCATACCTCCAAATACCACTTTACCTTTCTTTCGAAATTTCCTTCTACGTACAACAAATCCCGAGATCCAATTGCCAGCGTATTCTCGCCTTAAAGGTCGCAACGCATCTCCATGCCCCATGGTGTTACAGATGTTCATTGTCGGCGGTGATCACTTACCATAACGTAAACCGTATGTTTGTCTGCTACCTATGATATATAAAAAGAAACCGTAAAAAGCCCCCGATCGCACAACTCCAGCGTACAGCCTCTGATAAAGGGTGCCGGAGTCTTCGAAGTTGAGTTGGTTAGACCAGGACCTCCCGAAGTCACGTACTTACCAAATTGGATTTAATTTGTACGGTTCACACATAGACAGACATTCACAGACCCTTAAGAAATTATAATTTTTTTACGATTCCCTCAGACCAGCCCCTAATAATAGATTATCAGAAAATTCTTGATTTGACATGACATTTTAATTAGAAAATAAAGAAAAAAAGAACAGCTATATTTATTTTACTTTTGCTTAACTGATAATGGGATGAATGTGCTTGCTTTTCTGAGCAAAGCTTCCCAAAACGGGGCTCCAGTTTGGCTCACTCGCCTCGATCGCCCCTGGGACAATGCTGCGACGCCCCAGGGCGTCGTGACGCTTAGTTTAGGAAGCCCTAGGCTAGAGAATGCGTCTGCTGCCTTGACTAGTTTCGATCTCAGGCTTTTGAAATGGACATGAACATTCCACCGACTATACAAGACAACTCTAACATACTTCACCAGGGGATGATAGAGACCTCCACGCCATCAATTGTGATGTGGGCCCCTGCACTTGCAGGAGCCACTTGGCTCCTAGACTCGTGCAAGCGGATAATCTCAAATTTATCCACTACGAGGCCCAGCTACCGAATATTAGAATTCATTATTTTAGAGAATGGTGTCTTATTCTCTATATTTAAAAAATACGATATTTACAGTTGCGATGAACTTCAAAATATACTATTAGTATACAAATAGCTAGATACAAGGGTTGGTAGTTATTTCTAGATACAGGTAGATTTTGTGTGCTTTCTGTGGGTGTCTTTGGCACCCCTTGGTGCTTGGTACCCGGGGCGGACCGCCCCCCCCGCCCCCCCTTTACGCCGCCACTGAATATTGTTATTAAATAGTTGTCGACCACAATGTTTCCACTCATGGCAATTATTATATAATAAATTAATTATTGTACTTGTTTACTAACACGACATAGTCTCTGCAATGTAACATTTATAAGTCATTTAAATATATTGGCGTTGGCGATATTTAGTACTAAAAAAAATATATATTAGAAAGTGGTGGAATTGTTGCAAGTATAGACTCTGCATGTACGGGCAGGCTCGTCCAGTACCACTGTCCCACAGGAAATCGACGTAAAGCGACAGCATAACTGTCGCATTTCATTCGGTGAATGAGCTTTATAGATTTTCATGGGCGGCAGTGATCACTTACTATCAGGTGACCAGCTTGCCAGTATGTCGGACCTATGCAATAAAAAGTAAATTAAAAAAAAGTTTTACGCATTATTTGAGATATGTTGCCATAATATAAACATCGAGTATTTGTACTCGTTAATTAAAAGTAATAACATGTTAAACTAATAGAATAAAAAAAAAATTAGAGCAAAGTATTATTAAATTTTTGACAACTACATATTCGGACGTTAGAGGATCTTCGACGATCTATGGTAGTAAGAGCAGGCGACTGTCCCGCCTTTACACCCACCACTGCAACTCCTGTGAGCCAGGATCAACAGTGGCACGCAATGTAATGACACCGAGTATTGAAGCTCGGCGAGTCTCCGGGAATGTCTAACTTGTCTTTAACCCGCAACGAAATTAATCATGAAATAAATAATAGGAGTTGGAAATATTTTTTAAGAAACGTCATTGCAATGCAAATGGAGTATCAACACAGACAACTATATCAGCCTGGTCGAGTCGGATGCCCAATAGCCCTTTCTTTTTCCCAATCTTTATCCTTACCCCTACCCCTACCTCCCGATTTGATGGCACGGCAACACATCTACCGAGTATAATATCAAGACTGCTACCGAAAACGAAGCCGGGTGGTAGTTTCAGTGACTACAAACACAATGCAGCTATAAAGGAGATCAGTCGATTTGGTCCAACTACGGACAAGAAATTAAGTATGACTAAAAAATCAGGCGTATTTTTTTAGATTCAATTCTCTATTTATTATTATCCTACACCGTGGGGATCAGATTTTGTAAAAAAAAAAGGATATCGTCAAATATTCTACCACTTTTTGCATTGTTTGCAATAATATCAGAATTGACATCTGTCAAATAACAAATTCATTCAGTGTTTGTCAAATTCTATTCTTTGTGCTTGGTCGCGAAACAAGATCGCGAAAGGAATGTGCTTTTGTGATGTGGTTATTTTGAGTTTATTATTTACGACAACTCTTGGCTACTCTAAAAAAATTATAATTATTATATTCCCAAAAATAGCAGAGCTTGCTCGATGCATCTACGCAATACCTCATTGGATTTTATGACGGAGAGGCTCTATAATATTAATTATATTATTTTAGTTCTAAAATGTACAAGATATGTTTACAATTATAAAGAATTCTCAAACATCAATCGATTTTAATGAGATAAATAGTATGCCAGACCACTTAGTGCGTTATTGGCTAGGACAGAACAAAAATATGTTTTGTTTATATTCAGATCGACAACTCTCAAAATGGCCACAATGCAATAATGCAATATTATTGTAATTGCATTGCAATCAAAAGGACAGTGGGATGCTCTGCGGATGGATGAGATATTTCATATTGTTTAGGAACAAGTTCAATAGAACTTTTTATTATAAAAATGTGTTGCTTATTATCAATACCAATATTTTTACCGTCATCATTCCCTTTTTAGAATGACCTACCTACTTTGGAAACAGATATTTCTACCCCCAGAAATGCTTTCTTAATCAATTTTATATCGAAAAGTATTTAACGTGTTTATAATAATATAAAACATTTTACAATATTATTAAACGATATTATTTACATAGTTACAGAAAATATAAAGTATTGTCCAAATAAGATATATGTGAAGATGGTAGAATATGGTAGTTTTTGTAAAACTTTAAGAGGATATATCTTAAATACCCCATATCGTAGCTCAAAAAGACTATATTATATTTAAAGGATATTTAATCTTTATTATTTAATTCTAGGTCTCATTTGTATCCGTCAAGTTTTCACTACTAGGCCCAATTTCCTTAGGAAATCGACCGATCTCCTTTGGCAAAGAAAAGCGACAATTATTTTTAATGATTTTTTGAGTATCATCATTTTTGGGTGGTAAATCCATAGTTTTTGCTAAAATAATATTTTAAACTCTTTTATACCTTAGAGTATTTATAAATAAACGGGTATTCACTATTATTTAGGGCAAAAATGTATATACCGCCCAAATAAGATCATAGGAAAAAATAACCAAAAAAATTGTCGTTTTTTTTTGCAACATTTTCTGTTGCAATGTGTTTGAAGTCGCTTAAACTACCACCAGGCTTCGTTTTCGGTAGCAGTCTTGATATACCCGGTATGAGCCAAGCGTTATGGTAGGTAATGGGTGGGAGTGATTTCTTACTATCAGTTGACCTGTTTACTCGTTTGCCAGTCCGATGCTAAGGGTAATTAGTAGAGATGGGCCGAGTGACACTTTTGCCGAGTAACGAGTACCGAGTTTTACTCGGCTCAATTTTTTTTTTCAACCAAGTACTCGGCCGAGTAACTCGGTCTTATCAAATTCCCATTGTTGCAGGCATTGCTGGCACTTTTGGCAAGAGATTGTTTTCTGAGGCTAGTAACGTCTACGAAGATAAGAGGACTAGGCTGTTACTAGAACATGCAGAGAGCATTATGTTCCTTCATTATAACTTACCTTTATTAAATTTTAAATATTGATTAATTTTATTACTTACTTTTAATTTTGTCTCACTAACTACTCATTCATTAGCATGATTTTGATTTTATTTATTGAGATTGTCAAAGATTTCGTAAATTAGTCATAAATACTTCTTGATTAACACTGTTGTTTTAATTATATCTACCTAAATATATTGCATTTTTTAAATGAAGTATACTCGGCATTCAAACCGAGTTATTCGGCCGAGTACGAGTATCAAAAAACCCGCCGAGTACACCGAGTACCGAAGTATCAACCGAGTACTGCGCCCATCTCTAGTAATTAGTAAAATAAATAAATAATACATAGTCTTATTTGCCTGTTGATTTGCCCTGAGAGCCCTAAATACCGTGCGTTTGGGAATAACCGTCACTCATAGTGACGTCACATTGATACGTCATCGATTTGTGGAATTTCAAGAAGTGAGGTAGTCAGGTACTATTGAAATATAAACATAATGTTGCGCAATATAATATTGTTTCAATATATTTATATACTTATGAAACATACTTACAATTACATGGGAGAAATATGTAAACAATACATACGGTATCAGCGCCTATACGTCCCACTGCAGGGCATGAGCCTCCTCTAAAATCGAGACTACGATTGAGAGTGGATAGGCCTTAATATAGTCCATCATGCTAACCTAGTGGACAGGACTTTACCATAGAAATTCTTACAAATATGCAGGTTTTCTCACGATGTTTTCCTTCACCGTTGTAGTGGGTGGTGATTGATAATTCACACATGACTCCGAAATGTCAGAGGTGTGCCTTGGGATTCGAATCCGCGACCTATGTGACCACGGCAGTCGCTAGTCCGTTTACTAACCGACAACCACGCACTTCAAAAGCGAAACATGCTAGAATTTAACTGCAACTTAATAGGCGTCTATCTATATCTATCTATATCAGCCCATATACGTCCCACTGCAGGGCACGGGCCTACTCTACAATCGAGAATACGATTGAGAGTGGTTAAGCCATATAGTCCACCACGCTGGCCTAGTGCGGGTTGGCGGACTTACATACCATAGAAATTCTTATGAATCGCTATGGTATGCAGGTTTCCTCACGATGTTTTTCTTCACCGTTTTAGTGCGTGGTGATTGACTATCAATACACACATGACTCCGAAAAGTCAGAGGTGTGCCCTGGGATTCGAACCCGCGACCACCGTGAACATGTTGACAGCCGCGTCTAGTCCGTTTACCAACAGGCCACCACACACTCAACACACTTAATAGGCGTATTACATATTTTTTATATTCATGCATTTTTGTATATTGAAAGTAAATTACCATACATTAAAAGAAAATGTCGCAAGAAAACTTGCATTATACGGTGATATTCACAAGAAAATCTTTATTATCCGTGGTGCCAGGTCTCTCATATGTGAGAGACCTCCTGGGTTGGTACCATCGCAATGTCTATTTCTACTTTAAAACAGACGTGTAGATGCACTGTTGTGTTCCGGTTTGAAGGCCATTGTAGCCACAGTAACTACTGGACATATTGAGACTTAACATCTTATGTCTCAGGATGGCGGACGCAGTGGAATGCCTACGTGTTTCGCGGTACCCCCTTAAATATTTATTTGCCTTCCAAAGATTAAAAAAGAACTGTGTTTGAACTTATTTATTTAGGTCCTTTTATTAACGAATGCAGAAAGGGACAGATTAATTACATCCGGGTAAAACCAGGCCGGATCGCTAATTCTCATAAAAGTGACGAGATCACCTAATTGTCATAGTATGAAAATTACTATAGGTTGACTATGAAACATCGAATAATGCTGATTATTCACACTCGATTACTCACAAATATTCCAAACAATATTAGTATTGTAAAAGCGTTATAACATAATATTAGATACACCCAACAATCACATACAAGCTGATTGTTGTCCAGACATATTTGAATTATCCACCACTAGTAAAGAATAAAATTAGTTTAAATTAAATAAATAAATAAATACACCAAACAGTCACATAGTACTGACCCCACACTATGATCGAGTTTTGTGTATATCAGAATCTACGAGAGACTTTTCGGTCTCACAAACATCCAGACACGAAAATACCTGAAAATAATATTTCTTTCAAATTTTCCCAATATTCCTGTATTAAGAAAAACAAGGCTGACTGCCTCGGTGGTGCAGGCAGTTTGAATCCCGAGTCAGGCAAAGTGATTTTGGATTTTTCTATTCATAGCTTGGGGTCTATTAATGGTGAATTTATGTTTGTATGGATGTATGAAATGTATTGTTGAGACTCGTATGTTCTTTATTGCGTCATTCACACAATATATCAGAATCTACGAGAGACTTTTCGATCTCACAAACACCCAGACCCGAAACAAATTCTTGTTACAAATACGTTAGTATTGACTTCGATGCCGGGATTAAACCTGTAATCTCTTCTTTCAGAGATGTAACCTATTTTATGTATCCGTATAAATTGTATCAGCCCATATACGTCCCCCTGTAGGGCACGGGCCTCCTCTACAATCGAGAGTACGACTGAGAGTGATTAGGCCATAATATAGTCCTTATATTATAGATGTTACTTATTTTCTGAGAAACAGAAAATCCATCCAGTAAACAATAACAGATTAAAATCTAAAGAATGACGCAATAAAGAACATACGAGTCTCAACAATACATTTCATACATCCATACAAACATAAATTCACCATTAATAGACCCCAAGCTATGAATAGAAAAATCCAATATGGCAGGTGAATTTGTTTTTTATGTTATGGGGTGCAAACGAGCATGCGGTTTTTTTTATTCTGGCTCGGCATAGTGGCCGCATTGCGCCTGATGGTGAGCGCAAATGCCGCCCATGAACACCACCGCCCATGGACATCTGCAACACCTAAGGGCATGGGGATGCGTTGCCGGTCTTTAAGGGGAGAATACGCTTGTTTTTTGAAGGTTGCTAGGTCGTATTTGATAGGTAACCGTGAATCTGCGGATTAGATTCACACATCGAGAGATTATTTATGTGGCTTATAAATATTTGTTTAAAAAGATTTGGGTATTATGAGACTCTAAGTTTTTGATATCTAAACTTTTTATCTTATTGTGGAGTCAGGACTATTTTTGTGACTTGGTTTATTTACATTTACATAATGGTTACATTTACATTAAATTATGGCGGCAAATAATCTTCAATAGGTTTTATACATATCATCCATCCATCCATCCATCAGCCAAAGGAAGTCCACTGCTGAACATAGGCCTCCCCCAATGATTTCCACAGAGACCTGTTGGAGGCAGCCTGCATCCAGCGACGTCCCGCGACCTTTATCAGGTCGTCGGACCATCTTGTGGGTGGACGTCCTACGCTGCGCTTTCCGATACGCGGCCTCCATTCGAGCACTTTCCGACCCCATCGGTCATCAGATCTCCGCGCTATGTGCCCTGCCCATTGCCACTTCAACTTGCTAATCCGGTGGGCTATGTCGGTTATTTTAGTTCTCCTACGGATCTCCTCATTTCTGATTCGATCTCGTAGGGAAACCCCGAGCATAGCCCTCTCCATAGCTCGTTGAGTGACTTTGAGCTTCCTAATAAGGCCCATAGTGAGAGGCCACGTCTCGGTGCCGTAAGTCATCACTGGCAACACACAACTATCGAAGACTTTCGATTTAAGGCACTGAGGTATTTTGGACGAGAAGACGTCGCGTAGTTTCCCGAACGCTGCCCAACCGAGTTGGATTCGACGATTGACCTCTCTCTCGAAGTTGGACCTGCCTAACCGGACCACTTGTCCTAAATAGACATATTCGTCAACAACTTCAAGAGTCGAGCCCCCAACACCGATGGGGGTGGGCACAACATGGACATTCGACATGATCTTCGTTTTGTCCATGTTTATTTTAAGACCCACCTGTTGGGAGACTCGATTGAGGTCTTCGAGCATAGTGCTAAGGTCTTCCAGCGATTCTGCCAAGACTACAATATCGTCGGCAAACCGAAGGTGAGTAATATACTCGCCGTTGATGTTGATGCCGAATCCTTTCCACTGTAAGAGCTTGAAGGCATTTTCCAGCGCGGCAGTGAACAGTTTCGGAGATATGACATCTCCCTGTCTCACGCCTCTCTGTAGTGGAATAGCCTTCGTACTCTGATCTTGTACTCGGACCGACATGGTGGCGTTGTTGTATATACACTTCAACACTTCGATGTACCGATAGTCGATATGGCACCGCTGGAGAGACTGTAGCACAGCCCAAGTCTCGATCGAATCAAAGGCTTTCTCATAGTCCACAAACGCTAAACAAAGCGGCAAGTTATATTCCTCGGTTTTCTGTATAACTTGCCGAAGCGTATGTATGTGGTCTATGGTACTAAAGCCTTTTCGGAAACCGGCTTGTTCGGGAGGCTGGAAGTCATCAAACCTGCGTTCGAGACGATTTGTGATGACCCTCGAAAACAACTTATAGACATGGCTCAGGAGCGAGATGGGCCTGTAATTCTTCAGCAAAGTGTTATCACCTTTTTTGAAGAACAGTACCACCACGCTCCTGCTCCATGCCTCTGGCGTTGAGCCCTCGAGGAGAACGGAATTGAAGAGCCTCTGAAGGACTTTCAGTATCGGCGTTCCGCCCGCTTTCAGAAGCTCTGAAGTTATTCCGTCCTCGCCCGGCGCCTTGTTGTTTTTAAGTTGCTTCAGGGCCATCGCAATCTCACACAGGCTGATGTCCGGGATATCATCGCTAAAGTGTCGGATCAACTCGGCTCTCGGGTCTTCGGCCGAGCTATTATTTATACATATAAAATTAACAATTTTATTCTATTTATTTTGCTTTCTCCTCACCCACCAGATAATCGTTTTGCGTCACTTCATATTATCAATAGACAATAACAGATTAAAATCTAAAGAATGACGCAATAAAGAACATACAAGTCTCAACAATACATTTCATACATCCATACAAACATAAATTCACCATTAATAGACCCCAAGCTATGAATAGAAAAATCCAATATCACTTTGCCTGAGCCGGGATCCGAACTGCCTGCGCCACCGAGGCAGTCAGCCTTGTTTTTCTTAATACAGGAATATTAGGAAAATTTGAAAGAAATATTTTTTTCAGGTATTTTCGTGTCTGGATGTTTTTGAGACCGAAAAGTCTCTCGTAGTTTCTGATACCCTCGACACAAGACTCAATCTTAGTGTGGGGTCAGTACTATGTATGTGACTGTCGGGTGTTCTTATTATTAATATTATATATTGTTTTCCGCACTGTATATACTATGTGGTATGTATGTACGTCAATGTGTATGAAATTTGGTCGACGGAAATGATGAGTCACGGGAGATTCCGACATATTTGCTCTTTGCATCTCCGAATTCTGGTTTTAGTCATTCCAGTGCCCAAAGGGTAGAGGAACGTTAATATCAACATGATGATGGATGTGCGACCACGTAAATGTAGATTGCGGTATTTTTGTTTTGTATGAATATAAAAGTGCGTGGTGGCCTGTTGGTAAACGGGTCAGACGCGGCTGTTAACATGTTCACGGTGGTCGCAGGATCGATTCCCACGGCACATCTCTGACTTTTCGGAGTCCCGTGTTTATTATTAAAAAAAAGTCAATCATAACGCTTAACGGTGAAGGAAAACATCGTGAGGAAACCTGCATACCATAGCGATTTATAATAATTTCTATGGTATGTAAGTCCACCAACCCGCACTAGGCCAGCGTGGTGAACTATATGACCTAACCACTCTCAATCGTACTTTCAACTGTAAAGGAAGCCCGTGCTCTGCAGTGGAACTTATATGAGCTGATACAGTGTTAACTGACTTTGAAATTAATCCAGGACTTTGCAGTATATATCCCATGGGAAGCCACGGAAGAAGACGGAACAACAAAATATTTCTCACATTTTCCGTGTGCAATAATTCGGAAGGATATATCAAAAACATCCTACACAAATTCCTACTACTAGGGACAGTCCCGTTTAACAAGAACTAATTACCTAACAGTCTGGTCTGTGACGTGTTAACAAATAAACAAAACGTAACACGATCTATGAGTAACAAAAACTTTGAACGTAAACAAATTCCGCAGACAAGGTCGGCCAGGTGACAATCGAACAAAACACTACTATTGTTTTTTATAGTACCGATAATGTTTTTCCGGATCATTGGTCTTTCTAGATAATTATATTACAAAATAATTGTAATGAAATTATAATTCATGATTAGCTTAGAAAATCATTCTATATAATTCTTGTTTTTCTGACCGAAAACATCATTAAATTAGTAGTTCAAGTTGGTAGCAACGATACCTCAAGATCATATAGCTTAAAAAGTCTAAATAATGTCTTGTGGCATTAGTAAAATGTGGCTAATAATAACTATTTATGTATTAAACTAGCAGCCCAGCCCAGCTTAGGCAGTAGCAGTGTTAGGCAAAAAGTACAGAAAAGTATTAAACAACATACCAGCAAAGAAAGCGTGTGTTTATATACATAAAAGTACATATTTAGTCTGGATATTGCATAATGTTTTCGGGTATCATTATCGCGGTTTATCTACATAATATTACTGATAGTACAAGGTGAAAGTGTCGGGAACGAGTCAATCAAAATTAATACCTCTATAGTCGAGTACTTGTATGTTTCAGGCTTCGATTAAATATACACTAGATACAACATGAGCGCTTAGAAAATGGCACCAAAAAAAAGTGCTTTAAGCACTCTTTCGCCTTCGGGCACGCACCGACTGTTGCTTCTAAAACGTCGCAGAACTTTAGACAATATTATGTGAAAAGCTACTTTAAGCTCCAGGAATAAGGTGGAATTTGTCTTAATATATTTGGAATATGTGATCTTTTTGTTTACTTTTTTTGTGTCAATGCATCGGTGCCACTTTTTAACATAACATTTACAGGGAACTGTGTATCTAGTGTATATTTGATCGAAGGTTTCAGGGGTCTTGCAATGAAAGAATAAACTTCTCAGTATTAAATTATATTTCTCCAGCCAGATTACACAACAAGTCAAGCCAATAAGAAATTTATTCAATGTGTACTAGCTTAATGAAATATATATTATTTGTTACTTAGTAGTTGCATTCTGAAGTCGGTTTTATTAAATAACATAAAATTATTTTATATCACAAAAGGACAAAGGTACAAATGGATCGTGTTAAAGCAATTAATAACCAAAAATTCCATTGACATTTAACAATGATAAGTTCACATAATATTAGATGTAAACAGCACTGTTGTGTCCCAGTTTGAAGGACATTGTAGCCAGAGTAACTACTGGACTTATTGAGAGTTAACATCTTATATCTCAGGATGGCGAGAGCCGTAGAATTCCAAGCATTGCTTTCATGGTATTGTTGATTCTGCTATTGTCCATGAGCGGTCGTAATGCTTTTTATTTCTATGAATGGCGAGTCGAGCTTTCCATTCACCTAATCGTAAGCGATACGACCACGACAACAACAAAATCAGTTACAAATCAATACTTATGTCCTCTGGGCTCGCCATCCTGAGAGATAATACTTATATTGATTATTGAGTCTCAATATTACTGGAAATATTTATGTTACTCTGGCTACAATGTCCTTCAAACTGGAACATAAAATACATTTACACTGCAGTTTGGCGGGAGAAATAGACATTGCGGTGGTACCTACCTAGGCGGCCTCTCACATATACCTACCACCAGTAAAAAAGTTACAATGGTTTTGAACATTGAGATAATACACTAGAGGGGACACTGCAAACAAAATGTTTATAACAAAATGAAGGGTACTCTGATAAAAAGGATTATTGGTTTTGTATTGTCATAAATCCGTGTTAGCGATTTTATTGTTGATTAATTCAAGAAATATTTCTCGTTGTTATTTTTACAATTATGCTAATCTGATTATGTTTTCGAGAAATCAAGTAACGGATTAATTAAATATGATTATTCTGATTGTGCGTAAATTAATGAATATTTTTGCCTTTTGACGTTATGGGTGTTTATAGATGATTAGGGTGTGAAATATGAAGTTCTGTTCGTGTAGCAATTTTTTTTTTATTTTTATGACTGTCTGTCAACTATTTCAGGAATAGGATTTGACTCTGCCCTAGCCTAAAGCAGTTTATAGTTCTTTTTTGTTTTTGTGGAGAATTCTTAAGTGTGTTTAATTTTCAATGTTAAATAAGTTCATACCACCATCCTTCAAAGGGTAGGAAGGGTGCCACTATTGCTAATTACGTATGGTCAATTTTATTTCTGTTTTAAAATATGTAAAGGAGATATTTTATTAATGACCCTAAATTCTAATCGTCTAGGATATAACTATCTGATTTTTGAAATCAGAACAATATGACAAAATTATTTCTTTAACCCATAATCGAACTTAAGACACAGCAATTCACATGTATGCACTAGATCAATAACGCGATAATTATAATTGTAATAATCGCCTGATATGACGGAGTTTCCACATGACTCATATCGCAGGCTGTGCTGTTTGAAAACTAATGACACGTAATAAGTTCCGAATACAAACCGGTCGATGTGACGTCGAATGTATGGGCCGCGCGACTCGTTCGAAATTTGAAAACACCGATGACGTATACAGACGCATGACGTCATGCTAATCAGGTGATTAAAAATTTCCCCATATTTGTGATGTTATATAGTAACTCTTGCATATTCATTGTATTACGTCCCGTTATTTACGTTTTTTTATGACGTCGTTTCTACAGGGAGTGTACATTTTTCCGCAATATGAATGAATATGTAGATTCCGGTACCGATTGCTATCGCCAATTGGTTGATGTATTACCTGTCTAATTAAAATTCGGCATGTTGTCGTGACTCAATATTAATGATTTGCTACCATCGTGTACAGTACTCATCCGAATATTTTACCTTTAGAGATCTTGCCGTCTGCTGGACAGGCAACATTCAATTAAGTTTTTTTTACTTTAGTTTTATATTAGACAATGGCACTATCCCAGTCAAACCATCTAAAAAAACTTTTTTATTGTTATGCATGTTGTGACGACCATCCCATTCGCCTAACGGTAAGCGATACGACTGCTCATTAACAGTAGCAAAACCAAACAACATATTGAATTACAAAGCAATGCTTGGCATTCCACTGCGCCCGCCATCCTGAGAACTACGATATTAAGTCTCAACATATCCAGTAGTTACTGTGGGTACAATTTCTTATACTATATACAATACTGCACTTATAAATCTACCATTTTAATTATTTTCCTTACAATTGTAGTAGGGACTTAAGTAAGTTAACCTTTCTGAAAACCATGCGAAAATATTATAAAATATTTTATTTTTATTGCACATAAAAATATAACATACATACATACACTCACGCCTTTTTCTTAGAAGAGGTAGGCAGAGGTGCAACGAGGACACCCACATTTCATGTTATATGTTCCGCCCCGCGATTTGATAAGGGGCGAGCCTATCGCCATATTGGGAACAAATTACACATAAATAATACAAAAAAAGTACAAAAAGCGGTTTTGTCGTTCTAGCTAATGTCTCACTGACAATCATGGGATGGATATAAGACAAGGGGAAAGAGAGAGTAGTGTAAAAAAATGTGAATACTGGACTAAAAGCAGTTGTATTTAGAAGAGGATATTATTTTCTATTGGTCTCTGCTTCTCTTTATACTACGTCTCACTGTAAAGTACGAGCCTCCCCTGCAATCGAGAATACGGTTGAGACGGGTTAGGCCATATTTATTTTCAACACATTATACAAATTGTGTAGAGATGGACTTAATGCCTTATGTATTCTCTATCAGTCGAACCTACGAAGGTAACGCAAACACTCAGACCCGAACCAAATATTTATGGTTCACAAAAAAGTTTCGATGCGGGGATCGAACCCGCGGCTTCTCGTTTTGCAACGGTCGTCAACTTTGCCACGGAGGTGCGTAAATAATAAAAAGGCCATATTATACCGGGTATCTCAAGACTGCTACCGAAAACGAAGCCGGGTAGTAGTTTTAGGGACTACAAACACAATGCAACTAAAAATTTTGCTAAGAAACGCGACAATTTTTTTTATCATTTTTTAAATATCGTCATTTTTGGGTGGTAAATCCATAGTTTTGGTAAAATAATAATTTAAACTCTTTTATACCTTAGAGTCTTTATAAATAAAAGGGTATACACTATTATTTTACGAAAAAATGTATATACCACCCAAATACGACCATATAAAAAAAATATAAAAAAAGAAATTGTCGCTTTTTTTCCAACATTTTTTTTATTTTTATTTTTTATTTTATTAAGCTTCATATACAAATGTATACAAGGCGGACTTAATGCCTGTGGCATTTTCTCCCAGTCGACCTTTAGGTGATGCAGAGATGAGCAGAAGTAGGTGTATGAAAACTTAATTAAGAGATAAGAGAAAAGAAAAAAAAGAACATAATTATACAAGTAATTACAAATGTTATAACATATATTATTATACGATATACAATAAACTAAATACAAAGAAACATATAAACATATAAACTATGTACAATACTATACATACATATTGACAGCCTCCGTGGCGCAGGCGGTTAGACGCCGCCTGTGAAACGAGAGGTCGCGGGTTCGATCCCCGCACCGAGAGAAATGTTTGTGTGGCCCACAAATATTTCTTTCGGGTCTGGGTGTTTGTGAGACCGAAAAGTCTCTCGTAGTTCCTGATACCCACGACACAAGACTCGATCTTAGTGTGGGGTCAGGACTATGTATGTGACTGTTGGGTGTTATTATTATTATTATATATATACAAATTACTATTGAGAGGATTCTGCAACTTCTTTGAGCAGCATTACACGGACCTTCATTTTAAATCTGAGACGGGTAGTTGACGTCCTGATTTCAAGAGGGAGCGCATTCCACAGAAGTATAGCTTGAATGTGAAAAGAAGAGTGAAGAAAATCAGAATTTGAGAGGGACATGAGAGCAAGAGATTAGTAGCCGAACGAAGATTTCTTTCATGGTTGGTGCAAAGAAAACGGAAGTGAGATATTAAGTAAGAAGGTGGAGAGGGGGAAGTGAGAAGAGAAAAGAGTGTTGTAAGAGCACGTAAAGTACTTCGTTGGCGAATAGGTAGCCACTTAAGTTCAGAGGGATAGGATGATATATGGTCGTACTTACGGAGATTAAAGATGAATCGAAAGAACATTTTCTGTTGCATTGTATCTGAAGTCGCTTAAACTACCACCCGACTTCGTTTTCGGTAGCAGTCTTGATATACCCTGTATTGTTTTGTACTATAAAAATAATATAATATAAAAATAATATAATATAAAAATAGTCCACATAGTCCATACAGTCCACCCCTCTTTATCCTTGTTGGCGTATTAAAGTCACGTGACTATCAAAGGTCGAAATTAATTAACTGCGTAAATCAAACAATACAGTATTGTTACAAATATTTAGTTGTAACAATAGTTGAACAATAGCACTGGGTCTTTACAAATGTTGATTAGTTGTTCCTCAAAGTTTAGTACAACCTTGTTAGCGCGTAATCATGTTTTTTGTCTGTCACTAAGGCTCGAAAACATACGTAATATTATGTAAATTTTGTAATATTTGTAATGCGGAAGGAGGTACAGGTTTGATATAGAATAACTTGAAAGGAGGATTAGAAAAAATATTCGCAAAAATATAATCGATTTTTTTTAAATTTCAATAGAATTATTAAGTTTTTTTATTCAATAATTTCGGGTCAATATTTGCTGCTTATGTTACAAAAATATGTTTTAATATATACTTTCATGAAAGAAAAATACGTATATATAGGTATATAATTTGCTAATTCCGTTGTTGGATATTAAAATATAGATCAATTAAGGAAATACTAAGACTGAACGTGAAACATGAACAAGAGGCACATTGTAGATAGTATTTTCACAATCTATACTACATACGTACCCAAAGTTATTCACAAAATGACAAAAAATCCAAGAATCAACAAATTATATAAAAGGCAATAAATGAAATAAACAGAATCCATTAATTATGTAAGATCTGTGCGTCACGGACGCTTCTTAAAATCATACAATCAAGATGGCGTCGTGAATTTGGCGCCAAACTGCGGACGCGATCCGCGGTGACTAATTTTCCCGCGAAACAACGCGTGTTTGCACTGAGTGTTCTACGTATCGATTTTCTAGCACTTTTTTCGGTGACTCACACTTTCTTAGTCTGTTAGTCATTTTGTGGAATTTTGGTCAACTTTCAAGGAAATATTTTATAGGACCTCGTGTCAATGACCAAAGTCTTAGCATTAAGTAAAACAAAGTGAAGAAGCCTGGTGTTTAAAAAATGAGTAGATATTTACTGTCCATATAATTAATACAGTCTCCGTGGCGCGGTCGATTAGACGCCGCCTGTGAACGAGAGGCCGCGGGTTCGATTCCCGCACTGAGACAAATGTTTGTGCGGCCCACAATATTTCTTTCGGGTCTGGGTGTTTGTGAGACTGAAAAGTATCTCGTAGTTCTTGATACCCACTACATAAGACTCGATCTTAGTGTGGGCTCAGGACTACAGGGTATATCAAGAGCGCTACCGAAAACAAAGCCGGGTGGTAGTTTTAGTGACTTCAGACACAATGCAACTAAATTTTGTGAAAAAAATTGTGACGAATTTTTTTTGTTACTTTTTTTCTATCGTCGTATTAGGGTAGTAAATAAATAGGTTTTTCTTAAATAATAGTGTACATCCTTTTATTTTTAAAGACGCTATGGTACGCAGAGCTTTAAGCTATTATTTTAGCAAAAATTATGGATTTACACAAACTCGACGACAAAATATTTTAAAAAAATTGTCGCGTTTCTTTGCGAAATTTTTAATTACATTGTGTTTGTAGTGTTTAAAACTACCAGCCGGCTTCGTTTTCGGTAGCACTATTGATATACCTGGTATGTATGTGACTGCTGGGTTTATTTTATTTTCTTAATTGTAGTGTAGGTTAAAATAGTTAATGAATTAAAAGTAGGGGAATTATTTAAAAAAATAATTTGATACTTATATTTTTATCACATTCTGAATATTTTTATAATATCGTGCGAAAAAGCAATTTTATCTGAATTATTACAGAATTTTAATGTGTGAGTTTAGATAACAAATATAATATAATTTAGAATAATAATTACTTGAACAATGTAAAAATCGTTTGCTTTTTATTCTGCTTATTTTTAATCCTTTGAATCCTGCGTAGTTTTTTTGTACATACTACTTTTCGAATCTTAAGAATTTTGCAAGTCATCGTTTGATTGCAATATAGGCTGTCAATATTCTAGAAAGTTCGAGTAGGAATGGCAAAAAGGTTTGATTAAAACTCGCATAATTTATGCGTGTCTGGCGTAGATAAGGCGATAAACACTTTCCGTTGTTATGCCGATTTAAAATTCCTTACTTGGTGATATAATCATTACATACACGTTTATTGAATACACTGTTATTAGTATATGCACACTTTTAAGACGAGAACGATAAATAAATAAATACATGCAACAATCAATACATAGTTTACATTTATGCAGCAATGAAAGGCGAGACGAGCATGCCGTTCGCCTGATGGTAAGCGATACGACCGCTCATAAACAGTAGCAAATCAAACAACACCTTGAATTGGAAAGGAATGCTTGGCATTTCATTGCGCTCGCCATCCTAAGACATAAAGTGTTAAGTTTCAATATGTCCAGTAGTTACTTTTAAGATCAATGAAGTCTTTTATCGTGGTAATCACATTTTTATTCAGTTTCACGTTTGTAAAACCGAATCTCTTGTAGTTTCTTGTACACGATACAAGAAATATCTTAATGTAGGGCCTAGGTAATTTCTTCCGGGAAACCTTTGGATGGATTATTTTATCCGAATTTTATAATTTTCATATTTCTTTATTTATTTTTATGATAATACAGCGAACTGATAGCTATTGGAAGTACGAGTACCTATTACTAGTTATGAATTAAAATATCAGACATCGTCAACAGAGTCTCTTGTAATCGTAGCTATTACATGCTACTATATTTTGTTTCATGTAAATTTGGTCCTTACAAAATGTTATTACATAATATCTAAGAAAGATTCGCACGTTTAAGCAATTTTAATATATTTTGTAATTTCTTTTGTATTTAAATATCAATTTATTCATTTCTTTATCTATGTGTGATTACCAATACACCCTTATCAGCATATTACCTCTGAATCAGGTAAATCCAAATTAATTAATTTCATTGGTAGGGAAAATAATCAATGAGAGTTTATCAGAAAGAAAAATATATTTAGGAATTACCTGACATTCTGGTAAACAAAGAAGTATTACGAAATACTTTTATCGGCCAATCGATATGTTATCTGCATTACTCACCAAATGTTTTCGAGCAGAAAAACAATCGCCTTATCGAATAAATTCGTCTGTCGGATTAATTATTACGAAATAACATAGATTTATATATTTTTTGTCACGTTTCTGTACGGTCACGTTTTCCTGGCTCCGGTTTCTGTCGAGTGTGGTTTTTTGGTCATACTGTTTATTTTATTTTCGCTTGTTTCGTAACATGCTTGGGTACAAATTAATTATTTGTACTTGCACGTGACTCGTGTTTTGGAAAAGGTTTGCTCGTGGAGTTTTTAATAAAAAACAAAAAGCGATCACGACTTTTTGTTGAAAAACTCAAATGTTCTTAATTCAAATAATCTTTCAAAGGATCTATTGAATGGTTACTGTATCAGGCTATCTACGTCCCACTCCAAAGCATGAGTCTCCTTTACAACGGGGAATATAATTTATTGAGAGTGGTTAGTCCATAGAGTTCATTGAATGGTTAAGCGAAGCTAATAAGGCATATTATAGTTTAGTAGGTATGATATTCTTTTGTTTACATCGTAAGGTCCCAAGCATACATACTATAGGTTACTACAATTATTTCTATCGTTCAATGAAATATGTCAACACACTACAGGTATGAAGGTTGACTAAAAAACTATTGCCTCTTTTTTATATCTGGCAGCCATTTGTAAGATTTTCAGCCTAATTATTATGTACATGGCTGAATAGTCACATCGCGTCAACTAAGCAATAAGGGTAGGTAACATAATAATATTATAATATTGTGTTATTAAATGCTCATGACCATAATACGTCCGTCATAGAAACGGGTTTGCGATTATAAATAGACAGCGGTTGCTATTACATAAGGAATTATGTAACCAACTGGTCTCGTGTTCATCTCTACATTTCTATAATATTTTATTTACAAGAGTTGTGTGGTTTGGTTTAAATGTGGACAAAGTCGCAGGTTCGATTTCAGATTCAGGATATTTCTCTGTGCTCCAAAGTTGTTATTTTCACCTGCATATATTGTAAAATGGCAATAAAAAAGGTACGTTTTTTTTAATTTTAAGTATTTTTTCAAGTCGCGTTCCAAGTAATTTCACGCCTCGTGGGCCTGAAATCATCCAGGTCGTCACGCCAGGGAAATAGGTATTACGATTTATATTAAGTTTTAGAGATCAAGGTTTGCTCTAAGCAGAATGATAATTTGGAGTCCATATGATATTAGATTTACCTATTCTGCCTGGAATCAGGAATCCGTGCCCAATATGATTATAGGAGCCTATCACATCGTGGGACGGAATACACAACGAAACGAAGGTGACATAATTACACCTTTGCCTACCCCTTCTGGGAAAAAGGCGTGAGTTTATGTATGTATGTATGTATATAGGTAATATATGATTAGTGTAATCAGAATATAGAGGTCAGGCATTGATATTCATCGATAGTTATAAAAGGTTTACGGCTGAAATCGACTTCATTTAATTCTCTGAAGGAATGACGAAGTTTTTGGCATCATGGTTGTTATTCGTCATGAATTTGAACCCGATGAATATCGTGACAATTATTGTGCAATTCTCTTTTGTTTACTCATCGCATTAATTTCTTCTGCATCGATAGCTCAAGTTCTGTGAAACATTACGTCACAGTGAAAATATTTTCCTTCATTTTTGATCGAGATTTCCGATAGTACAATTGGCCACATGTTACACCTATATTTTGATTAGATAATTATCTGAGATTGCCATTAGTAACAGAATAATTTAAAAATAAATATTCGTAACCAGATGTTTTTTTTTATAATTTTTCATATCGAACTGGCTGAATGACTAGATCACATGATGGTAAGATACTACTAAATTGAGTATATTATTTTTCACCAGTAAACACAAATAGCTAATTAATATAATTTTTGCGTCATTGTGAACGTGCATTTTCTAAAGATTGTTATGTGATAACAATATAGCAATCTCATTTAGAAAAGAGATGATATGAGTAATTTTTGGAACATTCGATTTGATTTTAAATATAGAATCTGAATCGAAAACTTTTAATTTTGACTTTCGAACGCTACAGTAGCGCACGATTTTACTGATTGCAGTGGCATTTATTGGAACTAATAAAATGGAGTGACAAAAGTAAATCAGATTGGCCTATTAGGTAATTATTAAAACAGCTCATCTCGCCTTCAAAACGATCAATACAGATAGTACACAGCACTCGAGATTAAAATCGAAAATTTGTTTTGTTCATGGTGAAATAGGTGAAGTCCCTGCGCAGTTAGCATTGGCACGCGATTGCAAACTTTATACCTTTGTGATAAGGGCTATCAGGTATCAGCATGTAGAATTGCGCATTGTTTTTGCCTAAAAAAGCCCTCACACGTGTCTTATCGTTATCAAAACATAACGCAACAATGCATTTTGTTATTGTTTTCATAATTTCTGATAACGAAAAACAACGTGTGGATTCTGAGAAATTTTTCGTAAACATAATTTTGGCTGCTTTCCAGGATAACCCCGCTTCCTTCCTGTTTATCTGGTAATTATTCTATGAAGTGTTTTGTGGGATTATTTAACATTATAGATTAGCAGGAAAATTATCAATACAACATTTCTAGACACGATTAAAAACTTACCTATCAATTGTTCAATTGTTGTGGTAAGCTTCTTGGTTGTGGTAATAAATTTATAATTTGTCGACATGTTTAGTGATTTATTAAGCTGGCATTAAAGAGTGACTTCACTATAACACCTGATGGAGAGTAGACTTCTAAATATATATTCTACAAACGAATTCAAATATAGAATTTCAAAATAGAAGTATAGCAATTCAAATATAGAATCTACAAACGAATTCAAATATAGAATTTACAAACGAATTCAAATATAGAATTTCAAAATAAAAGTTTAAATATAGAATCTACAAACGTAAGGTAATTAAACCTCGTCCTTCTATACATTATTTTTTGCTTGAACCATCATTCCCGTGAACGTCATTACCGTTTTATGTTCGTGCTATGATAGTATTATAAGGAATTCTGGGCCGGTGGCTCAATAACACTTCAATCAATTACTAATCATATACTATAATCCGTCATTCACAGCATGACATGGCACGGTAATGATGTATGACATTGTAATGACGATTTAAAAATTACTTTTGTATGGTATATCTACTGCCGTCACCTAAACAGCGTGTGCGTAATGATAGTACTATTGTTTGAACATATTAGTTTCCTCGCGTAAAGGCTGAGTTTATAGAATTGCGCTTTTAAATCTCGACCTTTATTTCACTGATTATCGTCGATTTTTTGACGTTATTCATCTTTAATATTATTACGTGTACTTTACATACAGTAGAAATTCTTACAAATTGATACGATACACAGGTTCTTTCATGATGTTTTTCTTCACCGATAAAGCGTGTACAGACTGTATACACACATGATTCCGTAAAAAGTTTCCTAAAGAGGTGTGCCCTGAGATTTGAACCCGCGACCACAGTAAACATGTTGGCAGCGTCTGATCTGTTAATGTTATTAAAGATACAGAATATATTATATAATACAGGGTATATCACTACATAGTATAAAACAAAGTCGCTTTCTCTGTCCCTATGTTTCTTTGTATGCTTAAATCTTTAAAACTACGCAACTGATTTTGATGCGGTTTTTCAAATATATAGATTAATTTAAGGGGAAGGTTTATATGTAAAATACGTAAATATTATTGTACAGAAATCTTTTAGTACCTGGGCGAAGCTGGGTCGGGCCGCTAGTTTAAAAAAGTATTCCAAGAGAACGAGTATAGAAAGCTAACTTTTAGTTTTTACCTAACCACCACTAGTCTTTGGGTATTTTATTTGGATTGCAACGCACTTATGTGCAAATAGTGATAACACTATCATCGAATTCATTTTGTTAATAAATACATTATCACCGCATTTATAAACATACAAATATCTTGTTAAAGGTAGGATATTATGTGCTTGAATAGCTACCACCGCACACAACGGTGCAAATAAAATTATAATCACTATATATTCAATAACAATAATAATTATAATCAATAATAGTGGATTCACAACGTGTGCAAATATAAATTATAATCACAGTGGGCCAAGTTATAAACCTTAGTTGATTTCCAAAGCTATTTACTAACAAATATTATATGTATTTGTAAGTTAAATAAATGAAAACAAAATATTGGTTCCTACAGAGCGCATTTTACATACTAGTTGTTCCTTTAAGGTTCAATCTGTATTAGACTAAGCAATCCGACAGAATTGTGTCCAAAAGCCCAAACAGCATCACTACATAGTATAAAACAAAGTAGCTTTCTCTGTCCCTATGTCCCTAGGTCCCTATGTCCCTATGTCCCTTTGTATGTTTAAATCTTTAAAACTACGCAACGGATTTTGATGCGGTTTTTTTTAATAGATAGAGTGATTCAAGAGGAAGGTTTATGTGTATAATACGTGTATATTATTGTAGAGAAATCTATATACAGCCGGGCGAAGCTGGGCCGGGCCGCTAGTAACACTATACAATAATATAGTGTAACACTGTCTAATCATCATGCATACAACAAAAGAAATGAATCTCAAAAAAAAAATCCAGAGCCGCATCCACAAATTTAGTAATTACCCCACGATACAAAGAAGCGATCTCGTGTGCGGGCCACGTGCGCGCGCGCACCACGTGATGTTGCGCAACTAGACGCCAAGGTCGCCGGTTATGTAATTCGTCTAGTCTGCATTATAATAAACTGGACGAATCTAGGAGGTGTGTGGGGGGCTTTTGGAGATAAAAAGATAGTTTTTGTACGGTGTGGTGAACACGGGAATGAAATTGAGGGGGCTTAGGATTTCTGTAACTATACTTGCTTATTGCGGAATTATAGTTTTTGCACGCTATGGATTTAGTGGAGTAAATATTTTTTTCAGCTGGTAACATAACAAAGAACATTAATAGCTTGAATGACGTGACATGGATTCATGCATAAGACTATTTGAAATTAATAGAAAAGAATTATTGCTACCGTGCAAGATGATGAAAGATCCGGTGTAAATAAACAAGGGGGTATTTCACCCCCAACGATGCCCCACCAAATCCCTCCAATCGTAGACGCAATACAGGAAAACGACAATATAGTTTACTATAATTGTAATATTCCAACTGGAATTTCTAATGCGTACATGACATTTGTACCGTTTGTATTCTGCCGTCACCTGAGCAGTGTGTGCGTAATGATAGCCCTATTGTGTTATTTGTTAGTGTCATCACGGAAAATCTATGGACTTGGCCTTTGCGATCATCGACCTTTGTGTCAGTGACTCGGTAATTTATAACTATTAAAATTAAATTTATTTTGTATCCCCGAAGGCACACAAGTGCGAGTAGCCTGTTGGTTTACGGACCAGACGCGGCCAATATTCACGGTGGTCGCGGGTTTGAATCCTAGGGCTCACATCTGACTTTTCGATATCATGTGTGTATCGATAGTTAGTCAACATGCACTATACCGGTGAAGGAAAATATCGTGAGGAAACCTGCATGCCATGGCGATTTTTAAGAATTTCTATGGCATGTAATGTCTGTCAAGCCGTATTTGGCCAGCACGGTAGACTTCTCGTATATGGCCTATACACTCTTAATAGTTATTTCGATTGTAGAATAGGCTGGTGCAGCAATGCCCACAGAGACAGATTCTCGAAATAAGCAGACATATTTGGTCATTTTATTTCGACGCCATCGTGAGTAATTTCATTCGTTATTCTATTATTTTAATTAACCAACTAATAAAGGCTGCAGAAAGTTGCTGAATGTAAGCTTCTAACAATATGGTGTGAAAAATCTTATTAATATCTTTGTTCAGTAGTGAATTTTCTGTGGCTACAGGTGATGAAATATCTAAAATATACTCAATAAATACACCCAACAGTCACATACATACTGACACCACATTAAGATCGATCAATCTCGGGTCATGGTTATCAGAAACTACTAGAGATTTTTCGGTCTCCCAAACACCCAGACCCGAGACATATATTTGAACCTGTGTAACCTCTAACATTTGTCCGACTACGGGGATCGAACCCGTGGCCTTTCGTTTCACAGCTGGCGTTTGAACAACTGCGCTATGTAGGCTATCATATATCTCTTTTTATATTATCCAGGCTCATATTTAACAGCTTCCATAGCGTTGAAATAAAACTATTATTTACGTTATTAATTTAAATTAATAATTGTAAAATAAGGGTAGTTGAATTGTAACAGTCACAGAGCGGACGTCTAATACCTCAGTCCGCCCCGTGACCCCGAAAGCTGTAAAGTAATCGAAACGTCAGGAACTCAAAAAATGTAAAAATTAATCCAAATCCGCGATAAAATCCGTAAATAATAGTTTTATTTCAATGTGTAACATTCGCGTAAATCTAAGAAACAATTAAGCTTTCATAGCGTAATTGTTTGCACACAGGCTGACAAAGTGAGGCCGCGTGATCATTCCCGCACCGAGACAAAAGCATGCTCCATAGGTATATATTTGTTCTGAGTCTAGGGCTTCCGACACCGAAAAGTATCTCGTACTTTCTGATAGACGAAACAATACTGATATCTTGAGGGGTCAGGACTATATAAGTAACTATCGGGTGTATTTATCATTTACATTATCAGCTGGCGCCGGGAACATTGCGAAATCGCTCCGGATGTGTTGCGACATAATTCAACGGTGGTAAATACCCAATGTAACATTACTCATCGCGTGTTTTGGAATTCCAATGGTCCAGATAATAATATATTTCAAGTTTATCGCTTTGAGCATTTAAAAGCAGAACTATATGGTAAAGTTAGTATAGATTCGGCAGACAGGGTAAGCAGATGTGCCAGGACAACCACATTTCGCCTTGGGCCCTACTATATTCATCTGAAACGAAGTTCGAAACTTCGGATGATCGAAGTTTATATACGATACGAATGTACCTACATATACTTATGGTCGTTATTGACTTATGGTCGTAACCATGGACTTCTGGTTGCGATGTACGTTATACAAATTCGAACTTTTACAGATTAGATACATTCGTATCGTATAAAAAACTTCGATCGTCCGAAGTTTCGAACTTCGTTTCGAATGAATATAGTAGGGCCCCTGGTTTGTTCCGTCCTTTTATGCGATAGGGGGCGAGCCCATCGCCATGTCGGGTACAAATTCCTGACTCACGGCTCATAATAAATAGAAAAATCTGATGTCACTGCACGACCCAGGATTTGAAACCGAAACATCAGCTTTGTAACCGTACCGAAGCACAACTACGCCACCGAGGCAGTCGTTAGACGTATCTTTCAGTATATACATATACACCAGAAATTATTAAGTAACGTGACGCTAATTAAGTAAAATATGTTCACAAAAATGTCAACAAGTCATAAAATAGGCAAATAAGATACGCTTTTTATGATGTTATTGAAATTATGGATTTTCCTACAATTGCTATCGGAAAATTTCAATGAGTAGGTACACACGAAGTATATTCAATATTGTTAGAAGCAGTCTGCATACTTCAGCCTTTATTAGGTAGATAATCAAACAGCAGTGTAAATGCACTGTTGTGTTCCGGTTTGAAGGGCATTGTAGCTGAAGTAACTTCTGGATATATTGAGGCTTAGGGCCGAAACTGTGTTAAGCGGGCACTCGCGCGGTTTCATACAAAAGTGCTCCGTCGCGGGGATCCGCGCGGGCGTCCAGCACGGGGAGGCGCGTCCCGCACCCGCGCCGCGGGGCCCGCCTCTGTGCGTCGGAACCCGTCGCGGGAGCACGCGCGGTAAAGCGCGCGGTGTCCGCCAGCGGTAACATGACGGTGATGGCATAGGGCACCGAGACGTGGCCTCTCACTTTGGACTTCATTAGAAGGCTCAAAGTCACTCAACGAGCAATCGAGAGGGCTATGCTCGGTATTTCCCTACGAGATCGACTCAGAAATGAGGAGATCCGTAGGAGAATAAAGGTCACCGACATAGCGCAAAGGATTCTATAGATGATTCATAGCGAAAGGTTCTAGAGTGGAGGCCACGTACAGGCAAGCAAAATGTCGGACGCCCGCTTACAAGGTGGACGGATGACCTGGCTACATTTGCAGGAAGTCGCTGGATGCAGGCTGCTTCCAACAGGTCGATGCGGAGACCGTTGGGGGAGGCCGATGTTCAGCAGTGGACTTCCTGTGGCTGAGATGATGATGATGATGAATATACTTGAGCAAAATTAAAGATTTTTTAGCCTTTCCGTTGGTGATATGACTGATACAGAGTTTACCCTTAAGTTGTTGACCATCAAATATGGTTCCAGTTTCGAAGATAATTCGCCATAGACCGGTATCGAAACTTTAAAATATTTGTACAATGAGCTTTCATTTTCTCTTAATTTACTGAACTTTACAACAAATTCTCCGCCTAGCAACCTAAATTCAATAAACAGCCTTCCTGGCTGTCGTTTTTTTTTTTTGCTAGTCGTCGTTTTGCTATGTAATAATATATTAAGCTCTCCATCGACACGACTGTACATGCACACCTTTAAAATTGAACCAGCGACACTGCGTAAATCCGGTCTCCGCGACGGGTAACCGCGACGGGGACCGTCGCGTTCTCACGGAGCCCGCCCGCGTGTCCACGCGAGGAGACGCGCGACGGTTGCCCGTCGCGGGCGCCCGCTTAACGCAGTTTCGGCCCTTAATGTCTCAGGATGGCGAGCGCAGTAGAATGCCAATCATTGCTTTCTAAATCATGGTATTGTTTGAATTTGCTACTGTCCATCAGCGATCATATCGTATGTGCATACAACTCTCGCCCAGAATCTGATGATAAACTCTCCTAAAAAAATACTTTATTGTATTATATTTCGTTGCCCGCTTTACAAAATAGTCGAGAAGAAATATTGCGTCCAAATGAAATTTATTTTAATTTTGATTAATGAAAAAAGACGATTTTTATTGCAAGACCAGTACGCCGTTCGTCTGATGGTAAACGATAGGACTGCTCATGAACAGCTGCAAAATCAAACAATACCTTGAATTATAAAGCAATGCTTGGCATTACACTACACTGGTCATCCTGAGACATTAGATGTTAAGTCTCAATTAATTCAGACTATTTTCAATCGTGAATTTTATTGGTACTACATGATTTGCTGTGGCCGATAATAGTGCCTACTATAACATTATTAGACTATTGTAATTGAATTATTTTTCAGGAATTTCCAAGCGTAAAAGGAAATTATTTATAAAAATAAAATATATCTTGGACCTATTGTTCGGTATTGAACGCATAATTGGGTTTTTCATATTTGACATATTATTCAATAATTAAATATTTTGTTAGTATGTTTATAACTACGAACGTAAAGATGAAGTTTTAACTGTAATTGCGTGAAAATACGTTGTTTACGGTTTTAAAGCTTTATAGGTCTTTTAAATACACATAGTATATCTATCTATATAAACAGAAATATTAGCCATTAATGATGACTGGCCAAATAGTTTACTATCTATGTATACATATTTACTATCTATACATACCGGGTATATCAAAACTGCTACCGAAAACGAAGCCGGGTGGTAGTTTTAGTAACTACAAACACAATGTAACTAAAAATTTCGCAAAGAAACGCGACATATTTTTTAAATTATATTTTAAATATCGTCGAGTTTGGGTGGTAAATTCATAGTTTTTGTTACAATAATAATCTAAAGAAACGAGAGGCCGCGGGTTCGATCCCCGCACCGAGAAAAATGTTTGTGCAGACCATAAATATTTCTTCCGGCTAGGTGTTTGTGAGACCGAAAAGTCTCTCGTAGTTCTTGATACCCACAACACAAGACACGATCTTAGTGTGGGGTCAGGACTATGTATGTGACTGTTGGGTGTTATTTATTATTATTTTATTTATTAAAGCCTTGCGTACTATAGCGGCTTTAAAAATAAAAGGATGTATACTATTATTTAAGAAAAACTATGTATTAACACCCTAATAAGACAATAGAAAAAAAAATGGTCACAATTTTTTGCACAAAATTTAGTTGCATTGTGTCTGAAGGCACTAGAACTACCACCCAGCTTCGTTTTCGATAGCACTCTTGATATACCTACCCTGTATATCATAGATGGAATCCATAGATAAATGTCTATCTAAACTATTGTACAATATGGATTTATGAACAATTTTATCAATTGTGTGTGTACGAAAAGAATATGTCAACAATGTGAGTACAATTTTTAGTTGTATTTCAGTCCATATACTTCCTACTTCGGGGCACTGCTCTATTATCGAGAGTACGATTGAGATGGGTTAGGCCGTAAAGTCCACCAAGCGGGCCTAGTGCAGGCTGGCTGACTTTTACATACCATAGAAATTCTTCCTAATCGCTATGATATGCAGGTTCACGATGTTTTCCTTCGTCGTTTTATAATGCGTGGTGATTGATTATCAATCAATGAAATTTTTAGTACTATTTATTTATGTATATAGTTGTACATAGTACATATAAAGATATCTACAATGGACACACAATCCATAAATTAATATAACTAATAGTATTGTATATTGAAATAACCTTTAAAAACCTGAAAAATTTGTGAAGAATATTCTGGAATTGTGATAGAGGCGTAATTTTTCACCCGCCACGTGACAACCAGTCACATGCGTCAAAACTTTTGTAAGGGAATCTTTACAAGTTACTGAAACAATAGCGTGTATTCAAATAGGAGAACGAGCGCTCCATTTAAAAAAATATATTTCTAAATAATTTCCAGAACGTTTCGACGGAGGAAACTTTTCAAAGGTCCATTATCGCTCCGATTGTTTGTTATATAAGTTTAGTGATGGGAGACGCCGGGAATTGAGAATACGGAATGAAGGGTTAAATTCATTTGGGATTTTATTGCCTGTATGTTAGTTTGCGACGACTGTGACAGGTCTAGTGTTGGAGTCGCCTATAGGCTACGATAGCTCCTTAATAATAGGTGAGCCATAAGTTTGTATGCCACCTTAGTGTTAAAAAATAATTAAATCCCATTATAAAATAGTATACAAAAGGAAGTCTGCGTCGATCGTTCGTTTTTGACGTGTGGTCGCCCAACCGCGTCTTAACGCAGTGCGTTTAATTCATATTATAGTATCTGTTACGAATAATAAAAATGTACTTACATTATTTTAAGTAAGTCAGAAGTATTTTTTTTGTATTGCAATGAATGACGGTTTCGCCATGCTCGTCTGAGTCATGATAAGCTAAGGCCGCTCATGAACAGTAGCAAAACCAAACATAACCCTAAGTTACAAAGCAATGCTTAGCATTTCACTGCGCACGGTCATCCTTTGACATAAGATTATATTTGTCAGACTCATACGTTAAGTTTCAATATGTCCAGTAGTTACTCTGGCCACAATTTCCTTCAAACCAAAACTCAAAAGTGCATTTACACTGCTGTTTGGCGGCAGAAATAGATATTGCGTTGGCACCTAATCTCTATCTATCTTTCTATCTATCTACTTTAAGTAACTATATGCAAAGGGTAGCAAAGGTATAAGAGGTTGATTCCAAGTTTGTCCTCTCAATAGTCCTATTGTATACTCGTTCTCTACTAACTACAACTCTTTTTGCCTTTGTAACACAAGAATAATTATTTTAAATAATATAATGCAAATTTAATTATCAAAAAATACAAAACAGTCCATCTAACTTCAACAAAAACTTTCCATATACGGCGCCTTATTTAACATTATTTCCAATATTTACATAACAGATAATTTTGAAGGTGTATAAAAACTGGCACACATGATAGCGTAACTGGGTGACATATATGCGTTATCATACAGATTAGCCCAGAATTACATCACATTCTGTTGATACTGTTGTTACACAACAGGCTAGCTGGTTGATAAATATGTGTGTCATTCATCTTTAACATATATATGTGGCGGTTATTTGAACGTTATTGTATGAACGCGTTGGTCTGTTAATGATGGACCAAAGGGGTTAGTTTACCATACGAAACGAAATTCGAATGTTCGAACGAATGTGCCTTGGTAATGTTTGGATCCTTTATCGCAGATGTAGGTGGTAAGTGAATGCTAAGTATCATAGAGATAGTATTGAATTTCAGAAGTGGAAATTTCGTCGTGGGGCGTCCGATTATACTAGTTTCGTTTCGGTTCACTGAGTAGATCTCAGACGCGTCTGCCAACATGTTCATGATGGCACACCTCTGACTTTTTGGAGTCATGTGTGTAAGACACTCTGACAGGCACCATACAGGTGAAAACATCGTGAAAGACTGAAAACCAGAGCGGCTTGTAAGGATGGTTATGGTATGTAAAATCCACAACCCGTACTAGGCCGGTGGCTTGGACTATATGGCTTTACCTTCACAATCGTACTCTTGATGGAATGAGGAAAAGAGGCCCAAACCCTGGAAATGTTTAGTTGCAATGTCTGAAGTCAGTAAATCTACCTCCTGGCTTCGTTTCTTTTGCAGTCTGGATATACTCTAGAAGTATAATATGTATTTGAACGACGAGGTTTGCTCCTACATCTTTCATATTCATTACAAATTAGGTACAATATAATCATTATTATTTATTTGTAAGTATTAATTTTATGCACCATTTTAATTACATCAACGTGATTCTATCTTATTTTTACATTTAGTTAAATTGAAATCATGTACCATTTATGTACCTACCTAGCATTTAATATAAATAAAACATATGTAAATTGAAATACTATTCAATAGTAAAACCTACTTCATTATCAATTAAATAAATAAAACATGATTTTTAAAATCCGTATGTATTTCGTATTGTTTGAAAATGTTATGTGCCTGTATACCTAATTACAATATTTTTGCGATTAAGTGAAAAACAATGAAATAAAATACTTATTTAAGAATCATAAATTATTTTACTTTAACTTTACCATTATCTGTCGTCTCGCTCTAAATCTGTACAAAAATCGAGACGGCAATAAAGCATGTACAGGAAAAATTATACTACTTTAAAATAAGCTTCTACACTGCACTGGAAAAGAAGCTATGATGAACCAATATATTGTACTCGTGGGTTCAAAGCCTGCACGGAGACAAATGTTTGTAAGTTCATAGTGGTAGATTATTGCTGTACATCAATTATCTTTTACTCACTGTCACTGTGTCCACTGTCTTATAGAAATAGATGTAAACTACTTTATTTATTTATTGCAGTCTTATAATATGATGATAACACATTTATATTTAAGTGTATTAAAGTTCATAGGTATCCTTTTGCGTCCATCTTAAATAACAAGGATAAAGCTTGCAGTATTAGGTGTGTTGCGAACCTGTCGAATCCCACAATCAGTATCAGTCCATATATGTCCCACTGCAGTGAAAAGTAAAAAATGAAACTTAAATAATATTAACCCTTCACTAAAATCCCGGAGCACATTGTATCTCTCTTTCTCGCCCAAAGAGATATGAAAAGGACAACGTTCAGGCGTGGTTGCATAACGTATCACACCTCACGTGTATGTCGGCCACGTGAACTGGAATCACGTTGTCATTGCTCAATTTGTTACATTGTGCCTGTTACAACCCAGTATTGTCTTTACAATGTACAGCTAATTTTCGATTGGTCTCGTGTTACCTCATTTTGAGGTTGCTCACGGGTTCATTATTGGGGTGATTGGCTTATTAGGTTGAAGCAAAGTGAGATAATTCGGGAAAAGTTTTGGAATATGGGGTTTGCGATGGATAGGCTTTGAGATCTGTGAAACCCGTTACGTAAATATTTAATTCAAGTGTTTCTCGTTTCAGGATCGGTCTTCGTAAATCTAGTTTTGAAAGCCGGCAATAATATGACGACCAATGATAGTTAGTCATGAAACAATATCACGTTCTAATCAGAAGCCGATTTGATGCTGGATCCTCGTATCGGGGCAAAATTTGTCATCCACAAGTATTTATTAACCGGCTTGAAAAAGGGAGATTATTTCGAGTCTGGATGGTGCGAGATTAAAATGTCTCTCATAGGTTTTTATACACTGGACCAAGACTTGTATTTCATGGTTGCCTCCCGACTATTAAGTATTACAGAAAAAAAAGTAAGGATTAATTTATTGGTGAACAGCATAAAAAATTAAAACAAAGGAGGTTAATAATATACATGACCAGAAAAATTCAAACAATAATTTACTAGTGCGCCAGCAATGGACCTCGCATTCAGCTAAATACTTTAGTACGTTATTCGTAAATATTTAAAGAATAATAAAATATTTTTATTAAGTACTGACTTTGTATATAAGGTTGTATTAATTTTATATGTACTTATCGGTTATATTTTGTTTACATTGTGCAGACAGCTGTTACACAAACATGCATGACTTGCAAGAAATAAATTTCCAACGCATAGTGCCAATATATTACTTCATCTTATTTCGCGCCAAAAGTAATATTCCATTCAAATGTGGTAAACATATTACTTTTACTAACCTATAAATTTAGTTTTAGTCAAAAGGCACCTCAGAATGTTATCTTCTTTCCTTAAATGGCGTCATTTTTAAAATAATTTCCATTTACCTCACGGCAAAGGTAAAGTACGGAGGTCAACTATCCTAAGGCGAGAAATAGTTTTATGTATCGGATTCGCAGATTCGACCCCCGTACCTAGATAAATATGTGCTCCGTAGACCGTAGGATTCTTTTGGGTCTGTGTGTTTGTTATACCCTTCGATCAAATATACACTACATTATAAGTAACGGCCTAAAAAAACGGCAAGAGAAATAATAGCACAAATATGTGTGTGATCTTATTTGATTTTAGTATGGTCAAAAAGCATAGTAAATCTTAATGGTCTCTTAGATTTACGAATGTTACACATTGAAATAAAACTATTATTTTCGGATTTTATCGCGGATTTGGTTTAGTTTTTACGTTTTGGACTTCCCGATGTTTCGACGTTTCGTCCCGTGACCACGAAAGCTGTAAAGTAATCGAAACGTCGAGAATTCAAAAATGTAAAAATTAAACCAAATCCGCGATAAAATCCGTAAATAAGAGTTTTATTTCAATAATTAATCTCAATTTCAACGAAATAGGTTTATCGTTACCTGAAGTTGATTATAATTTAAGAAATTTGCTACATCTCGTAGTTCGAAATTCAAATGTATAAGTATAGGCAACCTCGGCCACTTTTGGTGTGTGATTTTGTTCCGGACCCTGTATCTAGTATATATTTGATCAAAGGTTATCCGGAAAAGACTATCTTTTGTTATACAAGATCTTAGTGCGCGATTTATTTATTTTATTTATAACTAACACAAATAGAAGTAGCAATTACAATAACAATTAATGTAAACAAACTACTTTTTAAATTTCCATACAATATGACCAATGACCATATATGGAGAGCAAGTCTTTCCATTATGTTGAATGACATATTTATACAACAGGTAGTCTGTTTAGTACTTTTCCACGATATTTAATTCACAAGACTTCCTTCATATGGAATATGGATCACGTTTGCTCCTTCACGTGCCACACAAAACAATTTTTTATAGATTATGCACATATCTATGGTGTATTTCCATACACGTGCAATGTGTTACAAAATTACAAATATATCGGACAATTATTGTTATTTTATTTTGTGACAGGTTCCGTGGAGCTGTTTGCGACGGATGTGGAACGAGAGGCCGCGGATTCGATCCCCGAGACAAATGTTTGTGTAAGACAAATATTTGTCTAGGGTGTGGGTGTTTGTGAGACCGAAGTTTCTCGTAGTTCCTGATTCCGACACAAGACTTAATTGATCTCAATGTTGGGTCAGGACTATGTATGTTGACAGTTGGGTGTATTTATAATATTAATTATGATTTCGGTATTTATTCGTTGTTTGTTGTGGAGTATATTGGGAACAAAAGCTATTATTGATGCACGGATATTCCTGATACATAAATACAAGGTTACTTCGATTAGAGTACCTATTCAAATTTTCACAGGTAATTCAAAATCATAAATATAGCCCATTAGTAAAGGAGAAAGTTGATCCCGACACCGATATAAAATTAATTATAGCATTTTTTGTGAATTGCGCTTCAACTTTTTGCTGTTGTATCCCGGGCGACAATTTTTTATAAAATAAAATATTTATCATCAGCACTATCTATATAGTAATTATAATCGCCACTTGTACTACTATTTTTATTATTTAACATTTTGATAGTATCTCTGTATAGTGCAAAAAAGGATTAAATAAATATCATAACATTTTACAACTTGCATAAAGTCCAAGACAATAAATAATAATTGTTAAAAGAAATACACGGATTGCGTATTGCAGAATCTGCGTATTTCTTGGATATTTGGTCAATGCTTCCACCATATAATAATCATTTAACTAGTGTCATTAATCACGGCCCATTAGTACACTTATTAAGACACTTTATAAACTTATTGTATCTATCGAATGTTTGGTTTCAAACTACTTTTGAATTCAGTTTGAGAGAAGAAGACAAAACATCCGATACGGAAAATACGTTTTGAAACTGTCCATTAATAAGACCTTTAATATTAATACCTATAATTACCAAGCAATAGACTTTGCCTCTAAACTCTGTATATACATACGAGTAAAGCCATTACAGTATAAACCAATAGGTTATTCCACTGTTTTGGTAACTGCTGATTATGGAATGACTTTATGGCGCAGTTCCCCAATGTTTTTTAATACACCCAACAGTCACATACATTGTCCTGACCCCACAATAAGATCGAGTCTCTAGTCGTGGATGTCAGAAACTAGGAGAGACTTTCCGGTCTCACAAACCCAGACCTGAAACGAATAACTGTGGATCACACAAACATTTGTCTCCGTGTGGGGATCGAACCCGTGGCCTCGCGATTCACGACTGGTGTTTAGCCAACGGCGCCACGGAGGCCGTCATCTAATTAGGTCATTGCAAAGTTTTTAAAATAAATTATATAATCACAGTCATGCCCATTTTAAACCTAATATACAGGCAATACCAAAATATGTAAAGAAGAGAGTTATATATGAGGGAGCACAGTTGTTTAATAAATTACCAATAATATCAAAAGTAATCAGTGTGTCAAAAGAAAAAAAAAAGATTTCGACTAATTGAGAACCTCCTTTTTTTAAAGTCGGTTGCAAATTAAAGTTATACACTGGCACAATGAGTATCAGTGACTTACTTAGTTTATACTATATTTTATTACCTTATTTGTATCTCATTGTAAGTGAAGCGTAAACTTATAAGCTTATCTTTCCTTAAAGACAACCTGCATGTGTCACTATGATAAATTTTCCACCATTACCTACTGGGCTCACCATTTCGGTGGTACGAAAAAATTACCACCCGCATTAAACCTTATAAAAATTATACAACAACAAATCATTTTTTATTTAAAAATATGACACTGGCACTAAAAGAAAGTAAAATTATTCAATTGCAATTCGAAATTCAAATAAGAAACAATCGATTAATCCTACGCAAACACTGACCTATTAAAGTGTGGACCGATATAGTGGCGACTCACGTGAACGTGAAAGCGGACGACACGAGCGGCCTTGGCCGTCACCGTATCACGTTTCAGCATTCCGCAATCCTGCAACTATGTGATACACTTAGGGATGGGCAAATGGAAAAAATATATCGATATTTATCGTATCGATATTTTTCAAATATATCGATATATATCACCCAAAAAATATCGATATTTCGATATATCGATATTTTTTGCCCAATTTGCAATTATTTATAAAAATTGCCAAAATTATCGGAATTTTAAAGCAAATACACATCTGGCCTGTTCCAACATAAGTTTTATTATTTAAAAAAAATCGAATTGCTCGACATAAAAAAAGAAACAAAATAAAAAAAACATTATCCAAACCAGCATTTGTCTGATATTGACATCAGGAGCACTCTTTGTTTGATCTGTTCCCCTGTTAATCTGCTCCTATAATTTGGCACAGCCAAATTTATCACTGAAGCTACTCTTTCAGATTACACTGAAGATGCTTGACAAATCAAATATTTTTGAGCTATATCCGAGGGAACCGGCGTGTAATGTTGACAATTTACCCAGCTATATTGGATCAGATTTTCTTTCTAAAAGTGATACTGCTTCAGTTCATTGGGGACACAGCTACTGTTTGGAACCTATGCTCAGATTTAATAATTTCTCGTGTCCGGACCAGATGGAGGACCCACCCATATTTTCTAAATTTAAGAAATCGGATTGGTCAAAAACATGATGTGACGCATGAGCAGACAGCAGAGCTTAAAAAATATATCGATTTTGATATCTGAAAATAAATATCGAAAATTGATATATCGCGGGAAAAAATATCGCTAATTTATATCGATATTTTTCTGAAAAAATATCGATATTTTGATATATCGATATTTTTTGCCCAAGCCTAGATACACTCGTGGCCAATAATATTATGAATTGTTTGCGCCATTTTGTTTATTTTTAAATTATTTGAAAATAGAACATTTTCGTAATTAGAATGTGTCTGAAAGAGGTTGTAGTCTAGTTGATGGCGTTTTGTTGGTGTTTTAGATCGTAGGTATTTAATGTGTACTTTTTGTGAATGAAATTAATGTTAAAAGGTAATATCCTTTGGGCTTTTGTATCCACTCTGATAGTGACGGGTAAAAGTATGTTTCTACATGCCCTGAGAGTTTGTCTCATCTTAAAATCATTCATAATTCAGTGAATACAGCATAATTTTCCCAACCAACGAGAGCCAATCACGGCTAGTCATTCATAAGGACAGTTTTCTGAGTAAAAAAAAGCTAACAATTTTGAACTTCAGTGTGCGATCTTTGGGAATTTTTTATTTGCATTGTATCTGTAGTCACTAAAACTTCCACCCAGCTTCGCTTTCGGTAGTAGTCTTGATACATCCAGTATATTTTCATTTAATCTATTGTTTCCCACTGCTGGAAAAGGTCTCCCAAAAGAGATTTCAGGCCTCATAGGTTCAGGTCTGCGTGGTCGGATTCGAATATTGCAGCAAATTGTAATAATAAGTAAGACTTATGAAGTAAAATTAATTATCAGCCCGGAGTCAGGAGTTTGTGCCCGATATGGCGCTAGTCTCGCCTATCACATACATCACAAGGCAAAAATTGGTTGTTCTGGTAGCCCTCTTACCTACCCCTTTTGCGAAAAAGCCTTGAGTTTATGTAATAAACACAACTAAATTAGTTCTGCAAGAAATTGATTAACAAACGGCCTTGCCACGGTTTAATCGATTGGCGACAAATATTTATATGTTATGTAATCAGATATCGTTGCTACGAGTATGTTTATATAAATATTCTTTACGGATTTAACAAACCGTTTTAAATTAAACGAAATTAAACAAATTTTAAGTGCCCAAAGATATTTCCAACCAACATAAATTACTTACGCTTACATTAACCAACAGAGAATGTAAATAAATTGTATTTTCTTCTGTCAGAACCAAATCCGGGGCCTTTAATGTTGGAAGCCGTCATTTGACTTTACACAACAACAACAAACAGCCTCCATGGTACATTTCATTAACACATTGACAGCAGATGTTTGGTGAATGTTTTGGTTTTACAAATATTCATGTCTCGATTTTTTACGAAGGAAATTATTTCATGTCTTAATCAATATTTGTGTAATGAGGCCAGGACTATATCCATTTGTGACTATTTATTAATTTCTATATTACCTTAATTGTATTACTTAATTGTATTATCACCTTTATTTGCCTACCTTAATTGCCTTGATGGCGCAGATATAATGCAGTACAATTGTAACATTAAGCTCTTGGTTTTGAATCCTGGGTCTCACAAAATTGTATAGGATTTCTCTTTTCAATATCAACCCAAATCAAATTTTCAATGTCAGGAATTCGGCTGATATGGCGATAAGCTCGTGGGATGGAACATGCAAAGCCAAAGGTTGAGATGTCGAGGTAGCATCCGTGTCTACCCCTTCGAACAATAGGCGTGACTTTATGTACTAGAACCTTACTAGTTACTACTAGTCCACGCCACCAAATACCGTTGATGATTTAAAACGCGCCCTTACGGAAAATTTCAGGTAACATTCCACACTTATATAACAATCTGCGTCACGTGTTCGTCGGGCTTCCTTCGCAAAGTTCACCTTTTTATAAACCAACTACTGTATTACCGAGAAAGTATAGAATTTAAGACCGTAATGAGCTGAAAATACACAGTGGCATAATGAAATAATTGGAGGGTAAACACTTATACAACCAGTTATCAAAACATCGTCATTCGATCTGGATAAAGGGCGTGGTATGTTACGGCCTTTAGTGCGTTGTGGCCTGTTGGTAAACGGACCAGACGCGGCTGCCAACAGGCTCGCAATGGTCGCGGGTTCAAATCCTAGGGTACCACTCTGATTTTTTGAGAGTCATGTCGACAGTCCCTGCTTAAACTATCGAAACTGTTAATTCCCTACTTTACACATACGAATAGCAGTTAGAGGTAAATTTGTATATAATATTTTATTGTAAAGAATTTTAAAACTTTATATCTACTTGCCATTGTTATAATAAAACGAAAAGTTTTTGTTTCCAACTCCTCCTATTTGTTTTTCTTTCTGTTTCATTAAATGCGGGTTGGAGACCGTCAGGTGTCCATGAGAGACTCGCCGAGCTCCGGAGCTCGGTGTCAATTCTTTGTGTGCCACTGTTGATCCTGGCTGACAGGAGTTACAGTGGTGGGTGGGGGTGAGGGCGGGACAGTCTCTCTCTTTTTCTATCTCTCTCCCTTCACCCACAGGAAGTCCACTGCTGAACATAAGCCTCCCTCAAGGATCTCCACATCTGTTGGAAGCGGCCTGCATTCAGCGACTTCCTGCAACTTTAACCAGGTCGTCCGTCCACATTGTAAGTACATTTTCAACTTTATCTATGAACACTATCGTTATCATATCGAGTATGAGACACAAAGTTAATGATATTGACTCAAATGTTGCGTCATTCTAATAATATTATCTTTACGTAACATGGGTTTTTGTTTTGAACGCGGAACAAAGTACAAATCACTCACTGGGTAACATTTTTACTGGTGGTAGGTCTCTCATATGTGAGAAGCTGCCTGGGTGGGTACCACCGCAATGTCTATTTCTCCCGTCAAACAGCAGTTTAAATGCACGGTTGTGTATCGGATTGAAGGATATTGTAGCCAGAGTAATTACTGGACATATTGAGACTTAACATCTTATGTCTCAGGATGGCGAGCGCAGTGGAATGCCAAGCATTGCTTTGTAATTAAAGGTATTGTTTGGTTTCGCTTCTATTCATGAGCGGTCGTATCGCTTACCATCAGGCGAACGGCATTCTCGTCTCGCCATTCACTGCAATATTTAAAAAAAACTCAGGAATTACTGATAGTGTTTTATTGTATAGATATTGTACGAATACTTTTCTAATGTAATATTTTGTTAGAACAATAGTATTGTAATAGTTAGTTCTGTATTAGCCGATACACGTCCCAATTTAGGGCGCCGGCCTTCTGTACAATCAACAGTACGATTGAGAGGGGTTAGGCCATATAGTCCATCACGGCTTCGGGCGGTTTGACAGACTTTACCATTTTAAATACAATTTAAATTATTTTGTTAATGGTTATATATTTTAAATAATTATGCCGTCGGATTTCATAAATCTTACATTTACTTTGAAGTTTTTTTCCTTGCTCTTATTCTATGCTTAAATAAGAGAGGCGTAACAGGACTTCTCAGTCATAGTGAAGAGTTCTGTATCAGCCCATATACGTCCCACTGCAGGGCACGGGCCTACTCTACAATCGAGAGTACGATTGAGAGTGGTTAGGCCATATAGTCCACCACGCTGGCCTAATGCGGGTTCATTTGACTTATAATTTTACTATTTGTCTGCCTGACTTCAACTGTTTTGAAGGTAGCATTTTATGTTGATATAACACGAACTACACATAGAAAATTCACAGACAATCGAAATTCTTGTGGAGACGCTCTCACTCTTAAATATACACGTTTTCCCGTTTAGAGGTATTCCGAACAATTATTAATTAACCAAGAAAATAGTCTCAGCCTTGGGAAATTAATTGTGTGTACTAATGTTTTTGAAACTCTGGGTTACGAAACCTTACCGAAGTCGCTATTCATACAGAGCATAGGTCTTAGTAACAAAATAGGTACCAAGTTGGAGAATATCATATACATACATACGTAGTCTTCTAAATTATTTACTTTTAGTCTGTCTATGAGCTGAGGGGGTCGTTAGAAGTTTTCATTATGAAAAGGGGTTGTATATTCAAAAAGATTGAAAGTCAAGGGTATATATCCTAGGACGACCCACGACCTCCAATTATTAGCACTTATGGAACTGGAATTTTGTTCGCATAAACTACTATATTTGACCATCACAAATTCATTTTATTATTTTGAAATCGATCAACAACTGTTACGGTGAAGGAAAACATCGTGAGGAAACCTGCTTACCATAGCGATTTGTAAGAAATTCTATGGTTTGTAAAGTGGGCCAACCTGCACTAGGCCAGGGTGGTGGACTATATGGCCTAACCACTCTGAAACGTACTCTTAATTGTAGAGGAGGTCCGTACCCTGCAGTGGGATGGATATGGCCTGCTATACTACAGTATAAAAACTAAGAAAATAAGATGAATTGATAGACAAAGTCTAAAAGATAGTGGAGAGGCCGCAGGGCAAATCTTGTTATCTGCGCATATCTATTGAACTAGATCTCTCAGCGATAACGATCATCTTCGTGACATAATGCGTCAATACAATACCATATTATCACGTACTTATATAATCGAATTATATATTACGTTGCAAGTTTTTATCTTTAGAATAATTTTCACGTTTGCGTTAGTAATTACAGCTTATGCGGTGTTTTAATTATAGCTCTGGTTAACTGATTTTAAACGGTTTAAACTTGACACACTAAACGTCATATTCATAGACTTTAAAATCTATTTTAGCTATCGTATGTTATGTCCCTTTCAAAAGACACTGGTGATAGATCTCTCATATGTGAGAGGCCGTCTGGCCGTTCTGCCTATTTCTCCCGCCAAACAGTTGTGTAAAGCACTGTTGTGTTTCGGTTTGAAGAACATTGTAGCCAGAGTAACTACTGGACATATTGAGACTTAACATTTTATGTCTCAGGATGGCGAGCACAATGGAATGGAACGCATTGTTACTCTCCATGAGCGGTTGTATCGCTAGACATCAGGCGATTGGCAAGCCCGTTTCACCATTCATAGAATTAAATTCTATAAGTCTGGGGGTATATTACCGAGGAGTGACGCGGTGTTTACAACACAGCCACGTGCGAAATTGCACGTGTCGCGCACATAATTACCGCCCGCCGATAGAGCACGTTTCAATATACTACCCTCGCACTGTTTCATTAATTAATGATAATGGTTTGTCTTTGAGGTATATGGAAGTTTCTGGAGTTCTGAGGTTTTGCTAATTGTTTAGTTATTTTGATTAATATGAGAATGCCCATTTTACTATAAAGCTTTGCATAGGTGCGAAGTTTTTTCTGGCTCGATAAAACCTACTATTTTGGATAGGGGAAAATATATATTTTCTATAAATATAAACATAATTGCGACCCAGTCCAGGAGGTCATGGAGAAATGAACTTGACGTCCAATAAAAAAATATATTTTTTGGGTCAGCTCTGTAAAAAAATTTAAAATGTGATAATAATTGCTTTATTTTATTAAAATCTGTCACCCTGGATAAAACAGGAAGCAGGTTGGACAAACCATAAAAAATCTATATTTAATTTTAAGCAGTTTCGGTATCGGTACCCACGATAGTTTGTACCGATACTATATTCATACTATTTCTCCTTTAAAGTGTTATTGGTATTACATAAAAGCGGTGAGATGAACAATATATACCATATTACTGTTTGAATTTCTAATCTATATTAAAAGACTCTAAATTATGAAACCGGGTGTTAATACCCAGGATAAAAGGCAATTTTATTTAAAATAAATGTACTTTTTAAAATTTCCGATCTACTATAGTCAATTGCCTCCAATGGCTATAAAATTATTTATCCTAGTCAGCTGTCGAACCCACTACCATTAACACAGAAATCTGATTAAACAGCCGCTGTACTAAGCAACTATGTGTACTTTTTTTTCGCAAAACGTGCCCATGATTACGTGAGAAACCTCTGACGTCACCTAATCATAAAATTTCAGATAATTTTGCGACAAACATAAAGAAAACATGTTGCGTCAGACATACTTATCCAGACATGCTTATCCTTTTTAAGCGAGGCTTTGCTGAATTGCTCCATTATGCATAGTTTGATTTCACTACATGTGCGTATAACTTGGCAAAAAAGAGTACATGAGATTTTTCTTGAAATAAAAATATGTAATATACAGGGTATATCAAAAGTGCTACCGAAAACGAAGCTGGGTGGTAGTTTTAGTGACTTCCGACACAATGCAATTAAATTTTGTGCAAAAAATTGTGTTTTTTTTTCTTCAATAGTCGAATTTGGGTGGTAAATACATCGTTTTATTTTAAATAATAGTGTAAAATCTTTTATTTTAAAGACGCTATGGTACGTAAGGCGTTAAATAATTATTTTAGCAAAAACTATGGATTTACCCGAACTTGACAATATTTAAAAAAAAAGAAGTCCCCTCTCGTTGTGAAATTTTTAATTACATTGTGTTTGTAGTCACTATAACTAGCACCCAACTACCTTTTCGATATAAGGTATATTGAATAAAGATGATATTGAAATAATCATGAAAAACCATATCCTTATAGCTTTATAGATTGTGAAAACTATGTATAATTTATTGTAATCTGTATTTTTAAATATATTTATATTCTATAAGAATTGTCGAGACTGCACGCAATCAATTAGTGAGATTTGCAATATGCTATAAAGTGCGTATGTCACGTGACCAGACTAAAATATGACGTCAATGATTAAAGGTATTGAAGGTATCGCGTCAGCATTACAGACTAAATTAAGTCGTACTCAACAATTTAGCCACTGGAAAATTTAAAGTATTTTACATAGATTACTATAGTTATCATCCGGTTTTTATTTAGTTTAAAATGTAGATTTTTGTATTTTAACGCATCTTGTGTGATGAACTATGAGTTGATGATTGTGCATATCATAAATATGTCGGAAATAGATGGCGCTGCTGTGGCAGATTCAATGGCGAGTGACATCACTTCTTTAAATTTAATTTCAATTATTATTTTCTTTGTAATTGTTTTCAATTTATTTAATTTGTAAAGATTTAATTACTTTGTGTTTCAATGATTGTTTATTTTTACTAAGTAGTATGTACGTAATTTCGATGTTAAAATAGAATTTATTAAAAAGGAGGCGGTAACGCAGGTGACATTGATTGGTTAATTCAATATGAATTAAAAATGAATGGGCCTGGATATAACCTCGATGATCGGGCGTTCTTCGAGTATTTGTCTGTAACCGCATTATTATTGTGAAAGTGTGTTTTATTTCCAACCAAATTCTAAAAAAAAAGGATTAACAATTATGAGCGCCGAAGAAGAAAATCAAGAAATGTTGCGTTCGGCTACCTGTGACGCGACATATATTTTTGCCGGTTTTATAAATAATATATTAATGCACCCAACAGTCATATACATAGTCCTGATCCCACACTAAAACCAATCTTGTGTCGTGGGTATCAGGAACTACAACAGAAACATCATATCAGGAACTACAAGTTCGAACCCGCGGCCTGCAGTTTCACAGCCGACGTCTAACCAACTGCGCCACGGAGGCTGTTAGAAACTATTGTCTATGTAATATATCTTTTATTTTACTAAGGAAAAACAAATAGTTGTACATTGAATATTAAAATTTTTCAATTTCAAATGTTTTTTTCAAATGTTATACATGCAATAGCTATAAATTTTTCGCAGAATATAAACTAAAAATTTACTTTTAAGTTCGAAAGAGTAATTAAATATTAACAGTAGATATAATCTTTGGTAAAAAAGTATAAACTGGCCTATTTCAAGCCTTGATATTACTAAATTTCAAATTCACGACATATTATATGGACTTCCCTACTTGCATAGGACTTAAAAATGTAATTAATTATACGAGAAAAAAGGAATTCCTTCTACTTCTAGCCTTATAATTTCTTAATTCAACGATTGGGTAACACCGAATTCGCCGAGGACTCAAACCCCAATCACGTGTTTCTTTGAAACCAATTCTTTTATTCAAACCATGTACTCAATTATTCAAAAAACTCTCTAAGAGATTTGTAGAGCTTCGCGCAACAATAGAGCTTTCAAAAGCACCCGTGGAACTATGGGGTGGAAAGTTCTAGGTCACGTGAGAAGGGTGGGGGTGGGGGGTGGTTTTGTCGGCCGGGCGACACGTGAACCCCTCACGTGACGTACAGACGCACAATAAGATTATTTATACGTACTCATGTTAATCTCGAATTATTTGTTATATTCAGGTGGATGTTTTCTGCATTTAATTATTTTTTTATTAAGTTATGAAATGGTTAGGATATATCCACTATGGAATTAGAAACTATTATTTTAAAGGACAGATAATAAGTAATTGAATTATAAAGATTTATTATATATTACATACATACATGAACACACGCCTTTTTCCCAAAACGAGTAGGCAGAGGTGCCCGGACGCCCATATTTCGCCTTGTATGATCCGTCTCACGATGTGATAGGGGGCGACCCTATCGCCATATCGGACACAAATTCTTGACTAAAAATTTTTTTTTGATGTCGCCCTATCTCTGTACCCCATATCCCACTGCAGGGCACAGGCCTTCTCTACAATTGAGAGTAATATTGAGAGTGGTGAGGCCATATAGTCCACCACGCTGGCCCTGTGCGAATCGCCCTGTGTCGCCCTATAGTGGCAAGAAATAACCGAATTGTTCATACTCCATGTGTTACAGGTTCGACTTAAACAATTCCTTATTATGAAACATGTAACGGTTTCCTCTTAAGTAACACATGCAACTAAATATTTACCTATTATTTATTTTTAAATTAAATTTGTTGGTGGGAATAACCTGGTCGTAGCTTATCCTTATTGCAGCATGAAGTCATAATTTCCTGTATATGGCGCGTGCTAATGCATTTTAACCGACTGATGTTGGCGTGATGGTTATGCATATATGGCGTGATAAAAAAAACATGACTTCTTATACATACATACATAATTTCACGCCTTTTTCCCTGAAGGAGTAGTCAAATGTGCAACCAGGACACCCACATTTCGCCTTGTATTCTCACGCGACGTGTTAGAGAGCAAGCCTGTCGTCATATCGGGCACAGATTCCTTACTCAAAGCTGATAATTAATAGAAAAATGCAATATTAGTTTGCTCGACCCGGGATTCGACCCCGAGACCATAGCATGCAATCATACCGGAGTGCAAATGTGCAGACGAAGTAGTATTCACATATTGTAGAAATTCCCAAAAAATATATGGTATGAAGGTTTCCTCACGATGTTTTTCTTGACCCTTTACAAATCTTATCGACATTGTCTTAAAGTTTTTGTCTCTGGTCTCGACTCCTTCTACTTATTCCTGTCAGTTGCTGATGCCATCCAAGTGCTGCTAAATTGGTCGAAATCGTCGCGCCACCTTTTCCGAGGCCTGTCTCGTGGCCCCTTGCCATCCTTAGGCACCCATTGTGTGGGAATTTGCCCATCTCTTGGGGTGCATCCAGGTGACGTGGCCTGCCCAATTCCACTTTAGTTCGGCCAATTTTTGTGCAACATCCTTGACTTTGGTTATGGAACGCAAGGCCTGTTGCCATATTAACATTAAATTAGATCTTAGCGCCCTCATTAAAAACATAATCTTTTTTGGCAAGCTATATGTCGGAATATGTTTTAGAATATGCTAAAGTGATATCCCTAATTCAAACTCAGTCAAGTATGAAGTGCGTGCTCAGTGTTCCGTACCAAAAATTGTTTTAGGTCAGTGAAACTAATCGGTGGCCTGAAAGGCGCTCGTTTGAAAAGTCCTTTATGTACTGAAAATATGTAGTTATAAAATGAATAATGAAAGTTGGCGGATGCAGGCCGCTTTGAAGAACTCGACATGGAAAATATTAGGAAATGTCTTGTGGATTTCTTGTGACGAAATTAGGCTGAAAATAAGTAAGTTTATTTGTATTCCACCACGCTGGCTTAGTGTGGAATGCTCGCCTTCGTATAAAGCATAAAAAATGACTATAATACCGATTATTGACAAAAAAGTAGTGTGAACCATTTTTTTTGCGATGAATAATTTCGTTGTGGTAAGTGATACGACCGCTCATGGACAGTTCCAAAAACTAACAACACCATGAATCGCAAAGCAATACTTAGCATATCACTGCGCTCACCATCCTGAGACATACGGTGTTAAGTCTCATTATGTCCAGTTACTCTGGCTACAATATCCTTTAAACCGGAACACAACAGTGCATTTATACTGCTGTTATATATTTTTAAAATCATACTTAAAACCGTACAAAATCTCAAACTATGCCATAACTATTATACAAAACTGTAAACAAAGCGAAAAACTTTCCAACCAAGGATGTCCTTGATATTACATGGAAAACCCGTACCAATTTCATTGTTACATTGTTACCTTTGTTACGGCCGTAAACAAATAATTTTCTAACAGTTCCATAGGAAAATTACTAATTGTTAACATTATATTTTCCATTGTAATTCGAAGGTCCGGTGACATTGGTAGGTACTTGTTATTTTCGCGTATGTAAACAAATAACAAATGACATCACGTAACAATGGATCTTCAAAATATTTACCTTGTTTTTTGATATTCCAAGTGCGGAATATATTATTGCGTATATTTTAATTGTATTTTACGCCTCATTTAATCAAGGTTAGTCATAAAGGGTATAACAAGCCGAAAGGGGATACTACAATCATTATAATGAACATATTTTACTGCGGAGTCAACCCTGAATGCAAAGCAATATAATCATACAATCTTCTGTATCAGCCCATATACGTTCCACTGCAGGGCACGGGCCTACTCTACAATCGAGAATACGATTGAGAGTGGTTAGGCCATATAGGCCACCACGCTGGCCTAGTGCGGGTTGGCGGACTTACATACCATAGAAATTCTTATCGCTATGGTATGCAGGTGTCCTCACGATGTTTTCCTTCACAGTTTTAGTGCGTGGTGATTGACTATCAATACACACATGACCCCGAAAAGTCAGAGTTGTGCCCTGGGATTCGAACCCGCGACCACCGTGAACATGTTGGCAGCCGCGTCTAGTCCGTTTACTGACAGGCCACGACGCACTATGCTATAATATTATAAATTATATAGTATATATTGATATACAGCTTTCGACGCGTCTTAAAGACTGTTCCTCTTGCCAAGCGAGTATATAGATATATTTGGAGTGTTTCCCCGTGATGCAACCCGATGCAAGCTTCAGCACCAAATAACGAGTAAATATTGTGCAATACACGTGTACCACGTGTTATATTAATAAACATACTATATTTGGTATTGGGGAGGTGTGGTTGATATTATTTGCTATGTAAGATATAGATGTAGCATTTGAATGTATGATGAAAGATGAGTAGAATGGAACGTTAGACGAATGATATAGAACGTGGTTTGTGTGAAAGAGATGACGAATGGAAGTATTTAATATGAAAAGAGATAGAGGATGAATGATTAAGATGTTGAACTATGGGAGGACGGAATAGAAGAGAACAGTATGGAACACGATGTAAGACGTGAAGGACGACTGAGGAAGACGTTTTTACAGACGAAATAAAAAGACTAATATAAACCGAAGACTATACCAACAATCCTTGTTTGATTTGACCCGAGACGGAACTATTCCCACATATAATATGCTAGATATATGATATGAGAGCTGTAGCTGGTTGTGAAACGAGAGGCCGCGGGTTCGATCACACCGAGAGAAATGTTTGTGCGGAAAAATATTTCTTTCGAGTCTGGGTGTTTGTGAGACCGAAATGTCTCTCCTAGTTCCTGATACCTACGACACAACACTCGATCCTAGTGTGGGGTCAGGAATATGTATGTGACTCTTGGGTGTATTTATAAATTAATGATATTTATGCGTGCCAACATGCTTACGGTGTTCGTGGAGTCAAATCCCAGGACGCACCTCTGACTTTATGGAGTCATGTGTGTATTGATAGTCATTCACCGCGCACTATAACAGTGAAGGAAAACATCGTGAGGAAACCTGCATACCATAGCGATTTGTAAGAATTTTTATGGTTTGTGAAGTCCGTCAACCCGCACTAGGCTTTGGTGGACTATGATTGCCTAACCACTCTCAATCGTACTCTTGGTTTTATAGGAGGCCCGTGCCCTGCAGTGGGACATATATGGGTTGATGCTGATACAGATATATAATAACCGTTGTGATTTGTTGTTCTGCTCGGTGTCCCATTTTTATTTTTTTTATTTTTTGTATTGCAGTGAATGGCGAGACGAGCATGCCGTTCGCCTGATGGTAAGTGATGCGACCGCTCATGAACAGTAGCAAAACCAAACAATACCTTCAATTACAAAGCAATGCTTGGCATTCCACTGCGCTCGCCATCCTGAGACATAAGATGTTAAGTCTCAATATATCCAGTAGTTACTCTGGCTACAATGTCCTTCAATCCGAAACACAACAGTGCATTTAAACTGATGTTTGACGGGAGAAATAGACATTGCGGTGGTACCCACCCAGGCAGCCTCTCACGTATGAGAGACCTACCACCAGTTAAGTAATTTATGTACGTTATTTATTTAGGTACGAAATAAGCAACGTATATGTGGGTTTTAAGAATAATAAAGCAGTAATACCTAGATAGTTTCATCAATCAATATAATAACGGTCACAAAGCGATGAACACATTCAGAATTCAAAACATGACTTGCAGAACTACTGATGGGATTTCCACCATTCCGATCCTTAACTAGGAGGATAAAAATCGTACCACTCACATAATTGTTGTATTTAGGTATTTAATTTTATAATATATTTTTATTTTAATCTCTATAAACTCTTCTTGCTAGGCTGTTAAATGCAACGCCTTAGCCGATTTATAAATAAAAAAATGTTGCAATCAATAGTCTAAGCATTTCGCTAAACATGTGAATAGTCACGTGTATCATAATGCGTGCGATTGCACCGCAGTTGGAGTGTTTGCTTTTTATCGAGACCATTTTGAAAATAAACATCCTGTGTCGTTCATTGTAAAGCCTGTTTAAAATGCTGAGGAGGTGAATTAATTGTTTAGAGGTTGCTAAATATTTACATTTAGTGCCTAAAGACGAAAGTCTAATTGTTATGCAAGCATATTACTTACTATATATAGTTATAAATAATAAATAAGATGATTACCAAAAATTGTATCTCAATTAATTTAGTTTACATAATAATAATTATTTTGTAAATATACAATAAGTACTATTGACCTGCCATACGAGCTATTTAATTGCCGACACGATAAACCAATTTCATTTTATATGTTTTATTAGTGACATATGGCACCTATACTAGGCCCCTTACTGTGGGGCTTAAAAGACGCTTTAGATGCACTCAACGCGGTATGAAGAGAGTTATGCTCGGTATTTCCGAAGAACCCGGGAACAAGATTGAATCAGGAATGAGGAGATCCCTAAAAGAACAAAAGTTGACGACGACATAGCCCACAAGATTAGTAAGTTGATGTGGCAGTGGGTCAGCCACATTACTCGAAGGGATGGTGGCTGTCAGGACTGTTTCTGTAGTGGAGGCCACGTTTTTGCAACCGTAGTGACGTCCCACCTAGAAAGGTGGAGACGACCTGGCTAAGATTGCAGGAATTCGCTGGATGCACGCCGCTTCCAACCCGTCGATCAGATCTTTTGTGGAGCTTGTAGTATTTTATGGTGCATGTGAACCACATGATAACGCACCTTTAGAAATAGAGTGACCTAATAAAAAAAATGATTTTGGCTTTCAATCATATTTTGGCTCAATATGACCTATCGATTCATTTTTAAAGAAGGACCTATTGACGCATAAAAAGCAGAATTATGTATAAATCGGTCTTCTAGATGTATTTTCCATAAGTGCAAAATTTCTTATGTAACAAATCTTTCGTAAACGTTTCCCAAAAAATAAGATTTTTTTAAATAGGTCTCTATAATTCTTCCTGTGCAATAATTAACTCCTAGTTGACAAAGTGGTGATACGTATGGCCACTTGCAAACTATTGAACATGCCACGATAGCATTTCTGTGCCTATTTCCATTCATTAGCAGGTTTTCCTGGTAAATGTGTTCGGTAAAACTATTAGTTAGTAGATAGTTACGCAATTCAAATACTATTTCAGTGACTTCATCTATGTATAAATAGATTATTACACTAATTGGATAGATAAGTTGTTTACAGTGTGAACAAGGGGTGATATGTGATTAATATTGTATAATTATTCATTAGTTTGTTCGTGCTCAACATGTGGTCTTTTTATGATACCTTTAAGCGCGATTTTGTCTTCCGCTTTTCTGTGGAAGGGCTTAAATATAATGTTTTTTTTATTACTCCTATTTAATTTTGTCTAATTATTTTGTTTGTAAGTATATAAGAAAAATAGTGTATATGGATATTGGATCCCAAGATTCGAAGTGGTTATTATAAACATGGTAAATAATTCATTAAATTTTCTTAAATATCTTCGTAATATTTTAGAAACATATAATGTAAGCTTGTACTGTTTTGTAAAGGACCTGGACAGTTTCTGCCTAGTTACTTTTTATCATGTACAAAAACAAGGCTATAATTGAATGAATATAAAAAATCAACTATTAATTTAAGAATATGTCATATTTCTGTAGAAGTTTAGGGAGTAATATAAAGTTTAATAAGATTTTGCATTGATTGATGACCCATTTCCGCCATTGTTGGCCCCGCATAAACGTTTCGTTCGCAGTACAGCAAATGTAGGAAAAAAATAATAACTTAGTCTAAAATATTCCTAAAAATAATCTGGAAGTAAGTAATAAGTCATAATAATTAACAATACTAAATATATATAAAGCAATGTTTGTAGTATATACATACACATATATTCTTCCCATTTTTTACACACTTTCATTGCAACAACTAAACGCTGCAGTAAAATACTTGACACTTGACAGTTGCTTGACAGGAACCATGCTTTGTTTATTTGTTTACATTGTAGCACAACTATAATACGTCTCAGTGTATATTTTGTGTAACTTATAAAATATTAGTTCTTATAAAATAGTACTTATAAAATATTAGTTAGGTAGTAGTTAGTATTACTATTTTAAATTCCAAATTCGATGATAAAGCATTTATGTAAACGTATTTTTATTCGATTCAATAAATTGACAGATAACCTACAAAACCTAACCTGAAAATAAGATATGTTTTTGTAAATATCTAAAAACCCTGAACTTCCTAGGCTTTGTAACTTTTCTGTATTAATCTTGGAACAAACCTTACCCCAACAATGCAAAACTAATTGATGTAGACGAGATTCGAAGTACTAGGCACAGCGCCATACAAAAACTGGCCATGTCCTTTAGCAATAAAAAACATATTATATTATATTATACCCATGGTTCTCTTGGTCATTAATCTGTTGTTTTAACCAACAATAGAGTACAAGGTAACCTGACTAAGGCCGCAGGAGATGGCTAGATGCAGGCCGCTTCCAACAGGTCGATATGGAGATCCTTGGGTAGGCCTATGTTCAGCAGTGGACTTACTTTTTCTCATATATGAGAGGTGATTACAACTAACTTGGTTTTACAGAAACTATCTTAGTTTACATTGGAAGAGGAAGTAACTATTATTATTGTGCGAGTGTAAAGTTCTGTTGTATATTTAAGTAATTTTAAATATGTTGTAAGATTGGCGTAACCTATTACCACTTTACCTAAACATCTTAAATGTTGTGTAACAAGTTTTCCTTGTATTTTGCGGAGTGACAATTTTAGTATAATTGGTAATCCCTCACAGGAGGTGTGACATGGAGTATTTTTGATGATTTCCTCTCTGATTTATCCTTAAAATTTGCAACTTACCTACAAATAGTTTGGTGTTGTAGATGGTCATGGAAGGCAGTTATTTATCATCGACTAATTTGCTTGTATGGCTTCTTCAATTTTTTAAAAGAAATTGTTTAATATTAATTTTATTGAGATAAATCATTGGATTATTTTCTGCAGAACCTGGAGGCTTCCTAACCACAGCTTTTCGGTAAGTCAACATTCCGCAGTGGACGCATGCTGGGCCCATAACCTGTTAAGATTCTTGAGGTAAATGGTCGGATTAAATAACATATTCTGTATAGATCCAAAATGTTTTTAATTAATAGACAAACAAAAACTCAAGACAAAGAAATTACACAAGACCAGCATATAAAACAGGCATATTATTTTAAAAAAAAGCAAATATACCCAATACACCATACCTCACCACTCTCAATCGTACTGTCGATTGTAGAGTAGGCCCGTGTCCTGCAGTGGGACGTATATGGGCTGATACTGACTGACTGACCTAATACAAAAATAAATATTACGACATTGGTGTTTGTAACACTATCCTAGCCTGTCCACTTTCCGTAAACTAACATTCAGATCGTTCCTTTATAAATATAAGTTAAATAAAATAATGTTACCACTAATAAAAAAAACAATTTATATCTTTAATATAATTGTAATTACATTGTACAATAATTAAGAAACGTAACGCGACTCGAAATCTTTTAAGTTTCAAAAACTTTAATATCTAAAGTGTTTTACTGAATATTAAATTGCTTAAGAAAATAAATTAGCACGTTGAACACGTTTTTAAGGAAAATATCTGCAATTCACTTGTTTTTTTTTTTCACAAGCTTTAAATTATCGCTTCTTAACGTGTAGAAAAATCTCAGAGCTAACCACCATGATTATTTGTAAACATTAAGCTGGTTTTTAAAATTGTTCTTCACTTACACACATAACTGCAACTCCTGTATACCATGAAAATCAGTTACACCTACATCCTAAATCCATCTTTTCATCCAGAGATATTTGCTATTCAAAAATACCTTTTATTATAAAAGAAAATAATATTGGAGGTTTCATAAAAAAATACCGGCATGAGGTAAAAAAAAATGTAGACCTTTGCATTACATTCCAGTTAGATTCGGCCAACGTAATAGACTACACAACACACTACACAAACAAACACCATGTATAAATAATAAATAACACCCAACAGTCACATACATAGTCCTGACCCCACACTAAGATCGAGTATTATGTGCATGCATACATAGTTTATTTTTACCTATAATTTCTCCACATCTAATTCTCTAATGGACCACCCTGTACTCGGTCTCAGATCGCGTGCATGCGCGTGCGCAGACACGTGGCGCGCGCACGTTGCGCATCTCGTGCCGGTGCACGCGACCGCTATCATTAGAACAACTCCACTATTACGGAATAGTATGCATAGATAGAACAGGCTGTTTGTTTATTAATAAATTGCAGGCTTTGGAAATAGAGCAAGAGAAAAATGATGACAGGAAGGAGATTTGAAAGGTGGCGGTAAGTATTTGTGTACATCTCCAATCACATCGGGAAACATAGGTGTCGTGGTAACACCTCTGCCTACCTTTTCTGGGAAAAGGCGTGAGTTTATGTATGTATGTTTTCGTATACGCCCGGGTTAGCGATCACTTACTATGATAGAAATTCCGATTGAACCACGTATATCACTTTTAGGTTTCACTTGCTCATTGATATTTGAATACAACAATCCGGCATAATTGTAACGACTGGCAAGAAGTAGCAATTTGGAGAAAACTGCACTTAGCATACGTATTGTGGTCACTTGGGTGCAATAGATTTACTTTACTGGTCTCTCATATGTGAGAGACCATCTGGGTAGGTACCACCGCAATGTCTATTTCTCCCGTTAAACAACACTGCGTAAATGCACTGTTGTGTTTCGGATTGAAGGACATTGTAGCCAGAGTAACTACTGGACATATTGAGACTTAACATCTTATGTCTCAGGATGGCGAGCGCAGTGGAATGTTGCTACTGTTTATGAGCGATCGTATCGCTTACCATCAGGCGAACGGCTTGCTCGTCTCGCCATTCATTGCAATAAAAAAAAAGATTAACAAAAAAATCTTCTATAATAGTTCCATAGATTTAGGCGATTATTACACATGGAAATAAAACTATTATTTATGGATCTTATTGCGGATTTGGTTTATTTTTTACATTTTTAAACTGCGAGCCCCAAGCCACAGCGACGCAATTCTTCGTACAACACAGAAACTTCTTATATTAACTTTATAATTTAATAATTATAAATTAAGGTTAGTCCAATTGTAACTGACGGAAGACTAATATCTCAATCCGCCCCGTGACCACGAAAGCTGTAAAGTAATCGAAATGCATCGGGGAGTTAAAAAATATAAAAAAATAAACCAAACCTGCGATATAATCTGTAAATAATAGTTTTATTTCCAAAACATATTCTCTTATATTTTAGAATACTTTGCGTTTCGTTCGTTCGTTGAACCAAGCTGCATTAGACCTGGTAACGAGTGTATATGATGCCTGCATTAGAGTGACGTGTTCACTAAATATTAATTCCCGGTATTCATATTAAAATTCGAAATTAATAAGTGCATTACTAGTAATTATGTATATCTGACCAAGAAGTTTTCGATGTGTAATTTAAATGTTGAATAAGAAAGTATGCATAAATTTTCTTTACTGTTTAACAATTCCATATATTAAGATTTTTTTCATCTAATCTTCTAATCGTTATTACTACCACAACATAACCACCAACGTAAAACACAAAAACATCCAAGCTGGAACAGAACCAAAGACCTTAACCTTCCATCCATTAGTTCCAATCACCAATCGGTCATAAACTACAAAGTAGCGCAATAAACGCGGACAAAGTCAAGATCGTGAACTTGGCAAGACGAGTCGCTTGTTGCGTAACTGCCATGCGACACGTTACCGAGGTACATGGGCTTCACACCTAAATAAATACACATACACACAGATACCTACATACATACATACACTCACACACACACACACATACACACATACATCCTCACAGAGTCCTGACCCACTAAGGCTTAGTTGCACTAACTTTGTCAATACCGTTGCCCTTGAAACTGTCAATCCCATACATTAGCAAGATCAAATACGTCTCAAATGTATGGCGACGACATTTTCAATGACAAAGGTATTGAGTTAGTTTGTGCAACTCAGCCTAAGATATAATGTAACATACTTTGGTATACGGAACTACGGAAGACTACGGTCTCATAAAACAAATTATAGTCGTGAAATGTAATAAGTAAAACAGATTCCATTTTGGATTCCCTTGCACAGGGACAAATTGTTCATCCACAAGTATTTAAGTGTGAGAGCAAAAAATGTTATACCCACAACCGAGGCATGTTAATATTGGATCAGGACTTTTACTTACATGGAAATATTTATAACATAAAACTATACTGTATCAGCCCATATACGCCCTACTGCTGAGCATAGGACTTCTATACGCATATGAGCTCAATTGAGAGGCTTTGTGGGCCAAAGGGCTAGCTTACAAAGTAAATACTTTCAAAAGAAAAAAAACTAATTATGACCTCACACTATACGAGGCTGACCAGAAACTACGAGAGACGTTGCAATCTCAAAATCATCAACAAATACTTGTGAACTAAATTTTGTTTCTTTGAGGATCAAAATCGCAGCCTCTAGTTTTTTACGGATCTAACAAACTGCGCTGGAGATATTTATTTTATTGCTATAAAAGGCGAGACAGGCATGCCATTACCCTGAAGGTAAGCGACACGACCGCTCATGGAAAGTACCAAAACCAAGCACACCCATGGTTAAATCTCACTATGTTCAGTAGTTACTCTGTGTAAGGCTGTGGAACATCTAGACAATGCCCTAGAAAAATCCTAGGAAGCTGAGATACTGATTACTCAGGCAAACTATGAACTTGGCAAGACTAGTGTCTCGTTGTGTAACGACAGAGCACGCGACAACGCCACTGCACACGTAACTACACCCGTGGACCCAGGGTTCCCACTTTACAGCTTTATATGCCGGGAAATATCCTAGGAAGTTTAATAAGGTATGGTAATTATCCGGACAAAGATTATCAAGGTGGTAGAACCGTCATAGTATTTAAATTTGTGGCGGTATCAGATGATATGTCGTAAAATCTGTGAGAATGATCTGCATCTGATGCGCAAATCTTACTATCTGTAGCCAGGATCTATATTGGCACTAGAAGATTCGATCACGCTATTTTCGGGACTAAAATATGACCGGGATCCCCGAATCCCGGAACCTGGAATCCCGGGACTGAATCCTGTAAGTGGCACGTATGATTGATAATAACTATTTAAGGTTAAAACCTGTTAATGCCTGTCTTCAACCTGTCAAAAATCTAAAGGAAACAAATTTAGGTGGAATCGAATATAAACTGGCAGACCAGTTGTCGAGCCGAGGGCGTAGTCCATTTCACTACGTCATATGGGCTGGTTGTCAAATCATCACATCTTAAAACATTAATAGCTTCGTTCTTTGACACCTCGTGTGGATGCAGTTGGCTAAGGAACCCAAAAGGGAGGAGTAACTTTCTACGACTTGTTATTTAAGTAATACGCAATTGTAAACATATGTTGGCATTTAAAATGTAAATAGAAAGTGACCTAGAAGAGGGGAGCGCGGGAGGGGGATAACGTACTAAACTTGGCAAGATCCATTGCATAATTTATAATATTAATGATCGGGAGTTATAAATATGATCACGCTTCATTGAGTATAAATAAAGATGGGCGTAGTAACTAGTGGATGACCATTGGCGCAGATGCCGAGGGGATAGTTTCTGCGTTAGATGTTGCAAATTCGGATCCGACAGAGGTAAATATTTAGACGCCTATTTAACTCATACTGGGCACTTGCACTGGTGTAATTTGTGTATACTCGTATAAAGACAATTAATTCTGGTATGAAATTAGGTTTAAACTCTTTCTTCATGATTCGAAATATAAAGGCATTAAGGAAAGTCGACTAATTGTAATATTATATTTTTATTCTTTATTCCAAAAGTAACATTATTTGCCATGATTCTCGGTTAATTCGATTACCTGACCACACCGCGCTTGCTAACGTAACAATCCCCCGCTTATATAACTAGGAACAAACGTGACCTATAAATCTAGTTGTGGACTGTTCATTGGAATTATTAACGTCCTTATGACTTCATACATCATCTTCTATTATATGACTGTTACGGATCACGCTCGTATCTTTGAGGGTTGGCAGAAATGTTTCAATAGCTACAATTTACCTAACTTCCGTCCCAAGATGTTTTAAAGAGCCTAAAGTCATGTTAGCGAAAAAAATCTTAATAAAAATAAAGATGCTTTTTTTTAATGTGATATGAATGGAGCATGCCAGTCGCCTAATGGTAAGCGATACGACCGCTCATGGACAGTAGCTAATCCAAACAATAAGATGAATTATGAATCAATGCTTTGTATTCCGCTGCGCTCGCCATCCCGAGACATAAGATGTTAAGTCTCAATATGTCCAGGTCCACTCTGGCTACATAATCCTTCAAAACGAAACCCAGTAGTGCATTTACACTGCTATTTGTCGGGAGAAATAGACACTGCGGCGGTGCCTATCCAGGCGGCCTCTCGCATACGAGAGACCTACCAGCATACACTCAAGAGGGATATGCTTACACTCAATCTAAGGCTGTGGATACCTCATTAATATTACTCTGTATTACTATTAGTTATTTTATCATGACCATAAAAAAACTTGGCCGTTTTTAAACTTATAGCTCCCCTAAGGAACTTTTCTTTAAAGTATTATGGTATCGAAGATAGCCAGGGGCTTAGCCCATGACACTGGTTACATCTTTGATAGTTATCATTGATCACTAGACATCTCAATGACCTTCGTCGACCTCAACAATACCTAATTCGGAAGAGACCTCAATAAAATCTTCCCAAAACGATAGCTAAGGTCGAACCACGGTCACAAGTTTTCCAATGATTACCTAACATAAAAATGTATATTAGAATCGTTTCAGGAAAATATTACTCATGTATAATGAGCATGCAAATTATTTATTCTCGGCCTTAGTAAAGTTCAAGTGCAACAATTATGTAAAAAATATTATGATTTATTCAAAGGATTTTTGTTCAAATCCGTAGCGAATTTTAGTTAATTAGTGGATATAATTTGAATTGTTTGTGCTGGATTAGTTACAACGAAAATTGTAGGATTGCGGAAGGTAGGGAATATTTATAAAGAAAAGTAGGAACTCTAGTATTTAAATGAAACTGGGTTATTCACATTAGTAGGGCACAATTTGGACTACAAAAATGAAATAGAATAGTGTGGATTTGGTGTAATAATTATCCTTATCCAAATAAACTTTAGCAAGCCTTCTAGAATTTGTAAATATTAGATATTACTCCAGTTTTGGAAGACGTAGTCAGAAAAGATGCATGGAAAATTATTTTTGTTCAAATCATTTAAGAATCCTTATTATTCATAGCCAAAGGAGGTTATTTGTTGGAAGCAGCCTATGTTCAACAAAAATCCTGTGATTCTTTTTTGCTATTAGTTTTTTACATTTAGTTATTTTTAAACTTTTGTATGTCTCCGATATCGAATTTTCTGTTTATTCATCCTCATGACCCAAAGAATTGTATGACTGTTTTAAATTATGATTAATATAATATCTTTATATTTTTTATTAATATAATTGGGGTCAGGATTGTGTATGTGATAGTTGGGTGTATTAATTTTAGTTACGAATCATTCTAGGAAGATAACATTCTCAGAAGCGCTGTTCAGAAGTAGTGCTCGTGAACTTCTGAGAATAATTACTAGGTATTACGTATTGTTCAATTGTAGTGAATCTGTTATCTATTACGTTCGATGTGGCACGTAGGTATAAGCACGGTAATTATTTCTTATCTATGGAGGTCGGATTTTTGTAAGGCATGCATAATTTCTTTGCATGATTTATGACAATTTTGAACAGCTTGGCATAATTTTGTCAAGCGATTTTTACCTTGGGATACTTTGTCGGGAAAGCATTGTAATTACTATGATTATTTCTAAATTAGTATAACAGTCCATATTTTATCATCTATATTTATCATATTTTATCTATATAGGCCCATAAACGTCCCACTGCAGGGCACGGGCCGCCTCTACTACAGAAAGTACGATTGATGGTTAGGCCATATAGTTCAACCACGCTGGCCTATCATAAGTAAAATTAATTGTAGAGTATAGTTGCCTGCCTGACTTCCTCGGTCCACGGTGCCTTCCACAATCGTTTCTAAATTGTTGGAACTCCTTCAAACCATTCTAGGCTTCGATTTGGTTTAAGATACCTCAATCGTTCTGTATCTAACAGTGGGGTAAAAAATAACGCGGTACCATAGTAATTTTCTCTCTTTCTACCTCCATTATCCAGGTTCGCTTTTATAGGCTTGCCACCCAAAATAAATAAGAGGACTACCCATAAATTTTAGGTAGTAAATCAGCTTAACTTGTAATTATCACGACATTGTAAATTAGTTTTGAAAAGACAATCACTAGAGTTTCTGGCCCGTCCTTCTCTAGATTAAACCGCTTTCTTTAACGGGTGGTAGATAAAAAAAACGAATGAATTTAAATGATGCTGAACATTTTAATTAAATTATTTTCATTTTAATTTTCACAAATGTGTCTAACAGTAAGAGCAAAGTGGATAGTCATCCCAAGTTCCTGGCTGGCTTAGACGCTCTAATCTCAATAAAAATATCCGCTTTCCCAGTTAACCTTCGCTTTTCATTCTCGAGAATCCTTGTCTATGTATAACCTGACCTCAAATGACTGATAAAGGAAGCGCTTGCATATTGTTATGCAAGGCGTGCGGGCCAGGCCTTCGACTCGGTCGTGTAGGGTCACATTGGACGCATTTTCCTGCTAATGTAAACTATTAGCTGCTATATCCGTAGTGTGACATGTATTATGTATGAGGGATTTTTCGTTTGGAGTTATTTAAGAGAGAATTTATTGTAATGGTTTTTTAGATTTACTATTAACTTGATACTGAAATTAAGCTATTATTTACGTATTTTATCGTGGATTTGGTTTGTTTTTTAAATTTTTAACTTCTCGATGTATCGATTATTAAACAGCTTTCGTGGTGGTGGTGACATCTCACAAAATAATTACCTACATCGAATTATTTATTTGCTTTAAATACCAAACAGTATAGAGGTGGACTTAATATCAGAGGCATTCTCTGACAGTCTACCTTCATGTAAATAAATAAATAACACCTAACAGTCACATACATAATCCTGGCCCACACTACGATCGAGTCTTGTGTCGTGGGTATCAGGAACTACGAGAGACTTTTCAGTTTCACAAACACCCAGACCCGAAGGAAATATTTGTTGGCCGCACAAATATTTCTCTCGGTGCCGGGATAGAACCCACAGGACTATTTTTGTGACTGTTGGGTGTTATTTATTTAACACCAATTATAATGATCATATCCAGGCGTTTTTCAAGCGACCTATTCGCAGCCAGCATCCAACTAAAACATGATAAAACAGCGTGTTATCCGGCATCTAACATTGATCCGAGTATTGATATTGTAAGCGACCCCGACGCATCGCCCGCATTCAGCGCGGAAGTACACGAAGGCTGAACTAATGTCAATGGCACAGTCGGAGTGTTGGAGAAATATTGTTGTTTGTTATTTATGGAATTTGTACGGATTGTTTCTACTTGGATTTGTTGTAATAGCAAATAAATATATTTATTTATTTATATATGCTTTATTGTACACCAAAATTAACGACGCTTAAAAAACACAATAGTTATTTTATTTCTAATAAAAAGAATATTCAAAGAGAATTGCGCTGTGTAAACAAAATAGAATGGTATTTAATTTTAGATTAACACACTTATAGTCATGAATATAATAAAATAAATATAAAAGAATAATACGTACGAAATACATTACTCAGAATATAATTAGATCCGACCGATTGTTCATAACACTTTTTAGAAAAGGACACAATTTTAGGAATTCTGTAGGTATTTTAAATTTGCATGGTGCATACTCAAGTTTGCTCATTCATACTTCTAAATATCAGAAGTATAAAACTTGACAGCTAACCTATTTAGATCAGCAGTTCATTCTCTAAATAAATAATTATCTGTTGTCTCTGACTTCACTGCATGGACCTTCACTGTAAGTACGAATTTCAAAAAAGTAAAAGGACTACATAATATTTATGTCCTATTTTAAAAATCCATTTCAAAATGGAATGTACCACGTGTTTTCGCCATAATTTTATGCACGTGTTAATTAATTTAATTGCACGAGTTGTGTTTCTTTTAATTTAAACGTGTAAAAAAACTGTTACGGCAACGTGATGCCGGGCCATTTTTTTTACTTATTACTTAAGTATTGTTTTATAATACACGTTTGGTGCCCGGGGATTATTTTGTAACTTTATTTAAGAAAAATAATTGTAATAAATAATTTTCATTCGTATGAAATGTAACGTTTTGTAACGACAGCCTCAGTGGCGCTGTAGTACAACGATATGATTGCAAAGCTGTGGTCTTGGGTTCGAATTAGGGGTCAGGCAGTCATATTGAATTTTTCAATTCATTATCATCCCGGAGTCAGGAATTTGTGCCCAAAATGGCGATAGGCTTGCCTCCTTTCACAGAAGAAGACGGTAAGTACCTCTGCCTATACCTTCTGGGAAAAAGGCGTGAATTTATATATGTATGTATGTAGTGTAACGTGTTGTTAATTCAATGTAATCTATTAATAAATTCACTAGATAAAGATTAGTATTCTAAGCGATACGACGGAAACTTTAAATGTATGAAAGCCTAGCTTAAAGCCTTGATGAAAAAAGGAAAATCTAATCAGTTACAACCGATAGTGTGATTTGAATGTTAATTGGCTAACTCGATATACATGAAGCGGAAGTTTCCTGTACATTATTTCATTGATTTTAAATCCTTGTTTGGCCGTGATATAATAATTTGTTTATATGTGTGCAGTAACCATATTCTAACCCATTACCTACAAAAGAGAGTACGATTGAAAAGGGTTAGGCTTATCACCCCCGCCTGGCGTTTGTAATGCGAGTGATGGCGACCGAGAGATGTTAACCGGTATGGAAATAGTTATAAATAATAAATCTACAAAAACTAAAAAAAAAAAAAAATTATATAATCATAAAAAATGCAGGTTGGTGCAGGTTTCCTCACGGTGTTTCCCTTCACCGTTATAGCGCGTGGTGATTGACTATTAATACAGACATGACACCTAAATATCAGAGATATGCCCTAGGATTTGAACGCGCGACCACCGTGAACACGTTGATAGCCCCGTCTGGTCCGTTTACCAACAGGCCAAGATGCACCCATACTTAAACGAAAGCTATATTTGTAATCCAAGACTCCAATTTAATAAGAAGCGCTAGCGTCGTACGGGCAAATAAATCGAAAAGAGTGGTGTTATGAGTTTTTAGTATTGTACGGGATGGAAGCGTCACCATATGGAAATATCTAATGCACACTATTCCTGTTAAAAATAATATTTCAAGCCTGAAACGGTCCTGTCACGTGCCTACTACGCTACGTTTCAGTATAGACCTCATAGCTTACGCAAGTCGCCACGTGTCAGGTGAATATAGATTGGATAACCGAGCATTTATTAATGAAATCCATTCTAGAAACGTGACGGGCGAGTTACGTCAAACCGTTTGAACCCAAAGCCTTACAAATGAAAGACGATGACATTACGTACACATTACACACCGCTCATTAGAATTGTAAGTGGTAATGATTATGATTTTTATGCGGGTATGACGAATGCAACTGAAATGACGATTGGAAATGACGGTAAGTGTAGTGCAATCTAAAAAAAGTTTGACATAATGTTGACGACCGGTTTTAAATACACTATTATATTTTAAGTATGCTTCCACAGACGATCAAAATATAAAGGCTATACCAGAAACAGGTTGATTGCGATGGGTCACAGTGGAAATGCTTGGGGGGAAAACTTTCAGCAGTGCACTTCTACTGGTTGAAGATAATAGGAGATAAATGGACACACTGATATTAAATATTATATACATATTACTTCAAATATATCAATAAAAAAGACAGAACTTCTAAGGCGGTATTTGGGTCTAAGGCGTAATTCTATGTTTCTAAATTTACCCTGTATTTGAAGTTAAATATCGCTCTTTGCATCAGTCTCTATACGTCCCACCGTAGGACACGGGCCTCTTCTACAATCGAGAATACGATTGAGAGTGGTCAGGCCATATAGTACACCACGCTGGCCTAATACGGGTTGGCGGCCTTTACATATCATATAAATTCTTGTAAATCTCTATGGTACACAGGTTTCCTCACGATATTTTCCTTCACCGTTATAGTGCGTGGTGACTGACTATCAATACACACATGAATCCGAAAGTCAGAGGTGTGCCGTGGGATGCGATCTTGCCACCACCGTGAACAGTTGGCAGCCGCGTCTTATCCGTTTACCAACAGGCCACCACACACTATAATAATATTACTAATATCGCTCACTTACGTTAAAGAAGAACATGGGTGCAAACCTACATACCATATGATGTTTACAACAATGTCTTTAGGTGTAGTCTGTTAAGACGCAGTAGACTAGCGTGTTGGACTATGCCGGGACTCAAGCTAACTCTCGATAAAGGAGTGAGTATATTGCTACTGTATCAGCCCATATACATCCCACTTTAGGGCACAGGCCTCCTCTACAATTGATCCTCTAAGATCAAAAAGGGGTTAGGCCATATAGTCCACCTCGTTGGCCTAGTGTGGGTAGTCTTTTGCTAACCTGAGCACAATAGTAGGCCGATTACAAAAAACATTTTATTCACACTGTGTCCCGGTAGGCAAAGGCTTCCCCTTTTTCCTGTCACGTGGTCCTTTGACAAACTCTTGCCGTTTTGCCTTTGTCTTTCCATCACACCTTAGCTCAAAGATGTGCCTGGAACTAAAACTAAAAAATTTAATTCATATAATAATATAATCAATTATTTGTAAATATAGAATAAGTACTTTGTATTGATTTGTCATAAGACCTATTTAATTGCCTACATGATCAATAAACAAATTTCATTTTGAAAACAGGCCTCACCGTGGATTTTTCAAGCACCTTTTAGGCCACTTACCCCCATCGACACATAATAAACCGGGTAATAATTACCAATTTCGGAAAGTTTACGCAACTCGTAATTAAACAGGCAAGGAACGCGTGAGCATTCGACACGTGTTGTCCCGTCACGTTCACGAAGTCAGGTGAGCTTTTGTTACGGTTAAAATAAGTGACGATCACGCTGATTTACAGGGAGATTGAACAATAACTACGCAGATTCATGGAGGTTGGTCATTTCATGAAGACGGTGTTGAGTGGATGTTTCGTAAACCACGAGTCTCAAGGATGTTTGTGAGCCGTAAGAATTCGGTTTGGGTGTTGTAACTCAAAAGTTATCGTACGTTTTTAATATTCATGACATAAGTTTTGCGTTCTGTAGAGATTAGATGTAGGCCCAGATCGTAGATGCATAAACTAAGTTTAGCGATAACTTTGATTTTGACATTGTCTTATTGAAGACCAGACCAGAAAAACCAGTGGAAAAATATTTAGGGCCTCTTTTGATACCAGCTTAGGGTATAGGCAAGTGAAGTGTCGCCCGCCTACAAGGTGGACGGACGACCTGATTGAGGTTGCAGGAAGTCGCTGGATGGCCGCTTCCAACAGGTCGATGTCGAGATCCTTTTGGAAGCCAATTTTCAGTAGTGGCTGAAGAGCGAGGTAGATAACTCGAAATTTAAAACAAATTAATCCTTTTTGTTAAATCTGTTAATCATTTTTCTTAAATTCGCCCCATGGTTTTGTAAGACAATGCCTTTGAGCAATAAGAGCGCCAATTGTACTCTTTAAGTGTGTGGGTTTTTCGTTTTATTTGTATTTTTTTGTGTGTGCATTAAATTGTGAAGAAGTGCGTGGTGGCCTGTTGATAAACATACCGGCCCAGACGCGGGATGCCAACATGTTCACGGTGGTCGCGGGTTCGAATCCCAGGGCACACCTCTGACTTTTTAGAATAATATGTTTATTGATAGTCAAACACCACGCACGATAAAAGTGAAGAAAAACATCGAGGAAACCTGCAGACCTAAGCGATTTGTAAGAATTTCTATGATATGTATAGTTCGCCAACCCGCACTAGGCCAGCGTGGTTGACTATATGACCTAACTACTATCAATCGCACTCTCGATTGTAGAGGAGGCCTGTGCCCTGCAGTGGAATGTATATGTGCTGATATACGAGTAAAATAAAGTGTTTATAAATAATTTTATAAACTGCGCTGTCTTTTACTCTACGGAAGAGACAATATTTATATATTGCTTATGTCACAGTGCCATATTGTAAATTAACATAATTACTTTCACCCAGTCACGTTACAAATGTTTATCTCTTATTTTACGCCCGTTTTTGTATTATATGCATAAATATATTTGCGAGCTTAAAAGACGCATAGCAAAATTTTGAGTACCTGTAATTTGTGCTTTATTTAAGTGAGATAGAGTTGAAAATTGCAGGATAAATATGTGTTGTAGTTTAAGTTTGGTGATACAATATGCATGAATTTGGGAAAATAGCTTGCAGTATTTGCCGTCTGTGTCTGGTCGCCATTTTTTGTGTAAATACGAGTGTAAATGTGGACAAGCGTAATGGCTTATGCCGGTTTGATGACGTGAAAACGAAAAATAATGAAATGGAGTGTTGACTTTTTTTAAATTTTAAATTGGTTGGTTGGATGTGAGGTTTTGAGTTCAATTCTCGGGTTGGGTATTTCTTTATGTATTGAGTTTATGAGTTCAATTTCATTGAAATAAAAGTAATTTTTATAGATTTTATCGCGGATTTTGTTTAATTTTTAGATTTTTTAACTTCCAAATGACGTTCCGAATTCCGATTACTTTACTGTTTTCCTTTAAAAGCATTTTCTGTGAGACAATGGTACAACTTCGGTCAGATCAGCCCATATTACTGCAGATTTTAACACCAAGGTTCTCTACCACTTAATTTTTTTATCGCTTCTTGGTATTGTTCCAAATGCCAACAAGCCAGTTTGACCATATGACGTCAATGACCACTAAATATCGGACTAACAGCATAACGTACAAGGCCAGGGTCGTGTTATGTAACCTCCCAAATACAGCGGCAAATTCAAATTACATAGTACTGTAGGTACTGCATCAATCCATATCTGCCTTGTTGAAACAGGGCTTTTAGACACCCGAGGATTCGATTGGAAGGGCTTAGGCCACACTACACTGCGTAGGTTCGGGAGACTTCACGTGCCATAGTTCCTGCTTATTCTTTTTTGTCGTCTAAATGACACCAAGTTAATCTTATGACGTCAATGACCGCTAAGTTTCGGACTAAACACATTACGTACAAGGGCAGGGTCGTATTACGTAACCTACCAAATATAACAAATTCTAATGATTGAATATATTAATTACTTCCGTAATTATTATGTATTTAACATATTTGTGATGTTTGTAATGTGGATTCGAAGATTAGGGATGTAATAATGTTGTCGGGATAAGTCTTGGGTTAAACACTACGCACCGAAGGCGCCGACCTCCGGCACATGTCGAAAAAATTTGTTGCCAATATGTTCCTGACCTGACATGAACATTTTTAAAAATGTGTTGAGTGTCGCCGGGCAACTGAGCAGAGCACATGCCGCTGACATGTCGGCGGGCAACATGTGCGTATCGTCGTATGCATGAAGATTTTCATAGACGTTAGTGTCGCCGGGGCGGCGGCTTTGGTGTGTACAGCGCATTAGGCTTCCGAAGATTTTTTGTAGTAAGATAAGTTACTTTTGCAACATCAGGCTATGGGATAGATTCCGACATTTCTGATATCCAGTGGTGGAGATATCTGTTATTGCTGCAAATCTATACTTTATCTGGATTGCTACAATCAGTCGCTTCAGGCCTTTTCCGACAGTTCCATGTGGAGATTCTTTGGGGCAAGCCGATGTTCAGCAGTTGTCTTTCTGTGAGTGAAGAGATTGAGAGACACTTAGCGTTATTGTATTGTATCAGCCCATATACGTCCCACCGCAGGGTACCGGTCTCTACAAGCGAATTTACGATTAAGATTTAAGAGTTCTCACGCCGTATAGTCCGCCACGCTGGTATAGTGTGCGTTGGCGTGCTTTTACACACCATAGAACTTACACACACTGCTAATTTTGCGTTAAGTGTCTACAAGTTTCTGTATAAATACAGTCACATTGCAGTCACAAATAATAATGAAACTCAGTAATAAATGCACTAGAAATAGACGCAAATATATCTAATCCTACATAAACGTCTCACGAGACATTACATAATCGACGGTCGATGTCTGCCCACGTGTGGGAACACGTGAATACATTACAATGAATTTATTTAAATTTATACGCCCGATGAATTGATGGGAAATGAAAATTTAGATGTAGGATACAAATTAATGTATTATAATGTATTCTTACATGTAAAATCAGATAAAAATAGTCTAACATTCTGTATCAGAACATATACGTTTCACTACAGGCCCAGTCTAAAATCGAAAGTACGATTGAGAGGGTTTAGGCCGTCACGTTAGCCTAGTGCGGGTTGGCGGACTTCACAGAAATTCATACAAATAGCTATGGTATGCAGATTGACACACGATACACTCAATACACAAACTACGAAAATTCAGGAGTTTGCCCTGGGATTTAAACTCCCAACCACCACGCGTAAATATGTTGGCAGCAGTGTCTGGTCCATTACCAACAGCCTATCATGCACTTCACTTTAACTTTACAAGTGCAAAATCATTTATAACTTAATACATATTGAACAGTGTCATGTGAGCTTATAATCGCCTATTGCTGAGACTGTTCGATTGTGAGGGGTTAGGCCGCAGTCTTTCGTGCCCTAGTGCGGAGATATACTTAAACAACATACTACACATCACATAACGATGACTTAATAGAAATGCAATTTACAATTAATAGTGGGACTAATTGGCCTCTTGTTGATAAACAATATTAAACCGTGATTAGTCAATTGCTGTTTGTTTACACGTGAATGTGTCGTCTAAACCTTAGGTTCGTTTACTGTGGTAAGGGCTTTATAAAAGGATGCTTTTTTTATTTATTTTTTATTTTAACGAATGAAATTTAAAAAAAGAGTGAAAGTAGGAGTGACTTCCCGCTCCGTATTGTACATATTTTTATGGTAAAGACCTATTTTAGATTCGAATCTCAAGTCAAGAATCTGAAAGTCTATGTCTTTTGTCTATTAATTATTTTCGGCATGAAAAATGTCATACGAATTGGTCAGTATTACTATTCCTAAGCCAAGCCATAACAAATCACTCTTAAGTAATTTATTATGTCTCTTGTATGTATAAAAATAAAAATGTGAAATAAATACAAAAGAAAGAAACATTAATTAATTAATTACAAAAATAAAATGCTTTTCAAAATTAATTACAAAAATAACATTACAAAATGGAGGTATAAAATCACGCGTCGTCAGTATATGTGGACGCGGGTTTACGGTAATTACATAACGCACGTGGCTTGTAGCTCACGTGCCCCTTACGTCAGCAGGGTGGGGGGTCATTGCCAAGGCTGGCCGGTCTAGATACATATCTGTGATATAGTATTGTTTTGACGTAATTAGAATTACGGTTTATTGTATTTAGTTCCTGGGTTGTTAAATGTTTTGATATGTGAAGATTGACAGGTATAGCGTTGGACCGAGATGTAGTGAATGAGAGGGTTTGGATTCGATTCTTGTGACATTTTTGTGTAATTGTGAAAAATAAACTGTGTCCGGAATAAAAATACATTCTTTAAATTACTATAATTAGTTATAATAGGCAGTTTCGTTTGGTGGTCACCACAATATCGGCTTGAACCAAAGGGTTCAACAGCTTATTTTGTGGGCTGCCATTATATTTTGGCATATTTTGCTGGCCCACCTGTTCCATCCTTCTTTTAATCCGGAATCCGTCCACCATACCATGAAATATCACTTATGAAGTCCGATATAATTATACTGTGCATATTTACAAAAACATGTCCTAATAACAGCTGTGAGCATCTTTGCGTGCTCAATATTACATATTAAATTATTGAAACGACCTCAACCTTCTTACATAACAGAAATAAACTATTAAAACGTATAATATATTCACGAGCCGTCCTTACATATTAATAGTTTATTAGTAATTTGCAGAAATTATCTATTGTGCGACTCATAAGGAAGCGAACCAAGGTTGGTTTATCTAATGTTAACACATCTATTAATACATGTATACAGCTTGTTGATAAGTTAACGCTTATAATTGTTATTGTGGTAGGCAGAAGTAGGGGGTATAGGGGTAGGCGAGACGAGCATGCCGTTTGCCTGATTGTAAGTGATACGACCGCTCATGAACAGTAGCAAAACCAAACAAAAACTTTAAGTATTATAAATTTAATTATATTAAAACGAAAAAAAAAATGCACTGCAAAGTATCCTGTTAAATATAGGATCACTTAAGGTTATCTTCATCGAACTGTTGGAAGCGGCCTGCATTGGTCACTTCCTGTTATCTTTATTACTTCGTCGGTATATTTAGTGCGGAAAAGTATAATAATAAAAAGACATAGAATAATAATACAACTATGAAATAAAATAATTATACTGAAATAATGTGGAAAAGTGCGTGGCGGCCTGTTGGTAAACGGATCAGACGCGACTGCCAACATGTTCACGGTGGTCGCGGGTTCAAATCCCAGGGTACACCTCTGACTTTTCGGAGTCATGTGTGTATTTATAGTCAATCACCACGCACTAAAACGGTGAAGGAAAACATCGTGAGGAAACCTGCATACCATAGCGGTTTATAAGAATTTCTATGGTGTGTAAGTCCGCCAACCCGCACTAGGCCAGCGTGGTGGACTATATGACCTAACCACTCTCAATCGTACTGTCGATTGTAGAGTAGGCCCGTGCCCTACAGTGGGACGTATATGGGCTGATACAGAATACAGAATGTGGAAAATGAAGAAAATATTTGGAAAAACACTTTCCACAATTAATATGTGTTGTATTTTTCTTTTATTTTACATTTATTGATCTTGCACGTCAGAATTTTTGTGTGTTTGTTCTGCTCTTATAATTGTTTTACGTAATGAAAATAATGTAAATGTAATAATGAAAATGAAAATAATTTGTTGAATCCATTAAAATGTTCAACATCGTTTAGATTCAGTCATTTTATGATCTACCATCCGGTTCAGAAAGCGGTTTTAACTAGAGAAGAACGGACAAGAAACTCTAGTGTTGCTATTTTCAAAACCAGTTAACATATATGGGTTTACGGCTATTTCCTGAGATGGTAGGCAGATGTACCACCTGAGTTGACTGTAGATTATCCCGCCCTCACACCCGCCACTGCAACTCCTGTAAGCCAGGACCAATATCACGCATTTAATGACACTCAAATAATTCAAGCTCGTCGAGACTCCGGGAATGTTGTTTTCAACTTGCATCGAAATTAATCGGAAAAATAAATATATATTACAAATAAATAATTGTCATTTTTACTCCGGAGGTAACATTAGTGCCACCTATGGTTCAACGAGGTAATTAATATCCCAAGATGTTATAGAATTGATAAACCTTATAAAGTTCCATAACCGGAAAAACTTCATCATCATTATCATCATCAGCCCATCTGTGTCCATATAGGCCTCCCCTATAGCATGCAACTGGGCTCAAACTTAAAAAAAAAAACGAAAAAAGATACTCAAAGCAAATTCGTTTTACTCAAAAAAATACATAATTAAAATAAATTTCAGACATATTAATGACATATTAACTGATTAGGATTATTTCCTCTTATTGATTATATTGGTAATATAAATATATAAAAGACTATAAATGTATATAAGTATGTATATGTACAATATTTATGTGTGTATGTATATATAATATGTATTTATATGTTTTCATTTCATTTGTCTTTATTTTACACTGCCCTTTCTTTTTTTTCCTACTCGTATATCCATCCTATGGTTGTCTGGTAGAAATTGCCTTAGAGCGATAAGACCGCCATTTGTACTTTGTTATTTTATACTGTCTCTAAACTGTTATTTCTAATTACTGTGTACAATAAAGAATTAAATAATAATAATAATAATAATAATAATTAATTATTAAATAAAAAAATGAAAACGTGTGGCCTTGGTTAGATCATCGGCAGCGCTGACACGTGTCTCTGTAATTTCTCGGTTGGCGAACACGTGAGGGGTTTGGACAAGTGTAAAGTCGACCGTGACTAAAGCCTGGCAGTACAGCAGATGAAAACCTCCGTGGTGCAGTTGGTTAGACGCTGAGAAACGAAATGCCACGGATGCGATCTTCGGGACTAAAGTTGGTGTAATCTACTGCTATTTGTTTCGGGTCTGGGTGGATTGAAAAGTCTCTCGTAGTTTCTGATACCCACGACTCAAGTATCTTAGTAAGTCAAATTATGTATGTGATTGTTGGTTGTATTTATTTATCGGGTCGGAAGTGAATGGGTGCATATTCCTAAAGCGGTAGACCAGGCTCTGTGGCGTACCTTGCGAGAAGCCTATATCCAGCAGTGGCCTGCAACGGACTGATAATGATTTATTTATTATGAAATGATAGGGTCAAAGCATATTTATCTTGTAGTACTGTATGACCAGCCTGTACTACCACTGACTTAAGAGATACTGACGTCATGTAACAGTAACCTTGCAACTTTTGTCCAATAAATGAGATTGTCAATAATACCCCTTTTCTTCTCTAGACTTTTATTTCCCTTCCCACACTTATTTTGAGAGGCCGCTAATATTATTACAATCCAAGTGGATTATGATTATGGTATTCATACTATTAAACCGGAAAGTCTCTCATAGTTCCTGATACCAACAACCCAAGACTCGATCACAGTACTCAGAACTATGTATGTGACTGTTGGGTGTTATTTATTAACTGGGTAATTGTAGCTAAGATGTTACATAACTCAACACATCCATTGCAAAACAATTTGGTACATTAAATATGTTAAATACATCACGTGTACAAACCAATTGTTTTGAGTAATTTAATTAACATCATAATGACGTAAGGCACGTTGCACTGTTTGTACAGATGTAAGGAAATCGTGTGGACCACTGCTTTTTTATAAATGTACTTTCGTATAATGTCAATTTAATGTCGGGTATATTACGTAATTTAATAAATTAAGAGGAAAGGCTCTATAAAATAAATTGGGATCACAGGTTATTCTAAACGGTGGCTTACACAGATTATCACTACATAGTATAAAACAAAGTCGCTTTCTCTGTCCCTATGTCCCTTTGTATGCTTAAATATTTGAAACTACGCAACGGATTTTGATGCGGTTTTTTTTAATAGATAGAGTGATCCAAGAGGAAGGGTTATGTGTATAATACGTGCATATTATTGTAGAGAAATCTACATGCACCCGGGCGAAGTTGGGCCGCGCCGCATACATAGTCCTGACCCCACACTAAGAGCAAGTCTTGTGTCTTGGGTATCAGAAACTACGAGTCTCTGTGTGAGACCGAAAAGTCTCAAAAACACCCAGACCCGAAACAAATATTTAGGGCGCCCACTAAAATTTTGTCTCGGTGATCGAACCCGCGACATTTTGTTCCACAGGCGGCGTCTTAACAACTGCGCCACGGAAAAAAGAAGCAGTACGTATTCCTAGCGCTTAAAATGACAGAAATATTATTGATACAATCCATTTAATTTAATTTTACAGTTCTTCAAAATAATTTCCTCCGATTTATATCCCTTCTATTTTATAATTTATAAATCAAATAAACAAACATTTACAATTCAAATAAACAAAAACGCCGCGCGGCGACAGATGACGTTAGGCAAAGTGCATTCACGAAATGAAATTTCGTAAGTGGGCAACCTTGGTGGCTCGTTGCAACAGCTTTGCGTTCATTAGACCTGTACTAACTGGAGCTTGGTTACATGTACTTTAATACTTTACTGTTTTAATCACGTGTTTATTAATTACTGGATGTGAAATAAATAACACCCAGCCTATTTCTGTTTCTCCCGTGAAACAACACTGCGTAAATGCTCTGTTGTGTTTCGGATTGAAGGACATTGTAGCCAGAGTAACTACTGGACATATTGAGACTTAACGTCTTATGTCTCAGGATGGCGAGCGCAGTGGAATGTTGCTACTGTTTATGAGCGGTCGTATCGCTTTCCATCTGGCAAACGGCTTGCTCGTCTCGTCATTCATTGCAATAAAAAAAAGCCGTCACACACATAGTCCTGACCCCACACTTAGATCGAGTCTTGTGTCGCGGGTATCAGGAACTGCGAGAGTTTTTTATCCCACAAACACCCAGACCCGAAAGAAATATTTGTGGGCCGCACAAACATTTATCTCGCTGCGGGGATCGAACCCACGGCCTTTCGTTTCATAGGCGACATCTAACCGCGCGGGCCACGAAGGCTGTCAATAATAACATGGAATGTAGTTTTTGTAAGTGAAGTGCGTGGTGGCCTGTTGGTAAACGGACCAGCCAACATGTTCACGATGGTCGCTGGTTCGAGTCCCAGGGAACACATCTGGCTTTTCAGAATGACGGTGAAGGGAAACATCGTGTGGAAACCTGGTTACCTGACTTCGAGCTAATAATAAATAGAAATATGCGGTTTTTGCAACCCTCAAATTACAACTTTAGAAATATGCGATTACAAAATCATAATAAAATTTGCAATAAAATCATCAAATAATAAATTATATTCAAATGCATAAGCAAATTATGGAATACAAATATTTATGGTTCGTCAAACGTTGACTTGTATTGACATTAAAAGATCACAAGGCGTTATATTCAAAGTCAGCGTAACAAAGAACCCAATAGTGTCGTTTACACCGCTCAACATAATGCAATTTGCATAATTATTTCAAATTATGATATTGTAAATATTTTAAACTGAAAACAAATAATGTAATAAATTAAGAAATACATATTTTAAACAAACAATTCTATTTAATTGCCTATTAAAGTTGTTAAATAATAAAGATAATAAAATAAGTACTTTATATTTTGATAAAAAAGATAAAATATAAATAATTTTCATTGTATTATTTTACATTTAAAATAATATTTATTATAATTTTAATGTCACAACATGTTAAATTTTTAAAAAGAGTCACAAATAATTTTCTTTTTTAAATTACTTAATGTGAACAATAATAACTTCATCCAGACATTAGAAATATTTTTTGTAGTTAAATAATAATATTGTCATTATATTTAATTGTATTCAAAATAAAACAAAAATTATTCAAATTTATTTGTTATCAATAATATGTCATAATTCCTTTTCTATTTATAATAAATCGCAACAATGACAGTACATAGAGAGTCAGCCAGACATTCCTATCAGTGAGCGAAGGTTGCCACCTTCTCACGATACGAAACCCTATGAATGGCGAAACTATGAGCCAACTGATCCCTGTTACTTCATTTCATTCACTTACTAAGTTACTAGCTACAATGCGCAACTTAACGATATCCGATGACTGAAAATATCCGGTAATTTTGTTTTAAATTATTTTTTTCTTTTAAAAAAGGTAAAATGCCGTTTAAATCTCATTCGGCGTGAGGCTTAACTAAAATTTCAAGAGGTTTGGAGTTTTGGAGTTAATTTCCCGCTATAGTTTAATAAGGATTAGTAGATGTTCTGTACCTTATTTTTATTATACAGGTCTGATAAACAAACGAACATGTCACGTGATGGTAAGTAATAACTACTGCCCATGAACATCCCATACGTTTGGATCACAAATCCGGTGTCGGCTCATCAAAGAGGAGTGAGGGAAGGAAAAAGGATAAATATCATCAAAACCTTTTAACAGACAACACATTAGGTCGGCATAATTTTCTCGACGAGCGAGACATTATCTAATAATAAATAATAATAATCTAACGCCAATGAATACCCTGTCTCAATTGTACTACACTTAAATACAAATATTACTCTACCTTTTTACTACCTACCACTTTACCACATATGTATTGAAGCCTTTTAGTTATGCCAGTAAAAAAATACGCATATTTCACCAGCGATGTTTTCATCACCCTAAAAGCTGATAATTAACAGTAAAGAAACGCATAATTTAATACAACTATATTTAATATAAATTGGGATTCAACCCTATGTTGATTTTACTTAGATTACAATTAGCGATCACCCGCAGGGCTGATGCGATCGATTGCAAAAGTTTACAAAATAATCTTAAGTTTTTGGAAAAGCGTGAAGGGCCAGCAAATGAAGCATGTCGTTGCATTAACAGTTAGGACTAGTCACTAGTGTTTGTCCTTGAAAACTTTCCGGTGTCGACATCGATAACTATCGATACGAAATATCGGCACAATCGGTCGACTTGCCGACGCCGTAACGCGTTTTGTAATAGTTTCAAATCTGGTACGGTTCGCAGCACTATTTATAAAAATAAATTGGAATAAGATTCGAAATTTGAATTTAAATTAATAAATAGGTTCTATATTTTAATATGCAATTGATGTGTGAAGCATATTTTTTCACCCTCTTTCTCTCTTCAGCCATAGAAAGTCAACATAGGCCTAATGAAAGGATATGCTGTATCAGCCCATATACGTTTCACTGCAGGGCACGGGCCTACTTTACAATCGAGAATACGATTAAGAGTGGTAAGGCCATATATTCCACCACGCTGGCCTAGTGCGGGTTGGCACATCGACCTGTTGAAAGAGGCCTATATCCCTAGGCTTATTAAACACTGCGTTAAATTAAGACGTTATTTATAGATTCTTATTTAAGTTATCTATTATTTTGTCTTGAAAGGGACAACTTTTGAATTCAGTCTTAGCGAAGAAGATAAAACATTCGATAGCTAGCATAGGTTTAAAAATTGTCTATGAATAAGGACGTAAATAATTACAAGCTATTTTTTTCATATTAAAAAAATAACATAGACGTCACATACCTACATTATTATATAAATATAATCGCGAGGATTATGCAGTTAGAGTAATACATTATATTTTTCGTCTTTAAAAATAATATTCACAATTATGCAGAGCTTAATTGTATAACCAAATCCCAATAAATATCTCTCCGTTCGTTTTATCTATCTACAACATCTTATTATGCGACTCCATGGATAGTTTATGGTCACCATTTACCATTCGTAACTGTTCTACAATTTTAGCAAAATGGTGCAAAAAATTACAACTGCAGACGAAGTACGGTACAAGTTTTATGCAAACGGTACTCTGACCATAATTGGCGTGTCAAAAGTTTAAGCAATGTTTACTTGACGAACTATTGTTAACTTATCGAAACGTGAATTGGACGCGGTGCCAAAATAATCACTGTTATTACCGGACAAACAGATTCATCATTTGCCAGTTGTATTTATAGCTTAGTGGAGATGTTAAGCTGTAAAGTGATCGAAACGTCAGGAACTCAAAAAATGTAAAATTAAACCAAATCCGAAATAAAATCCGTAAATAATAGTTTTATTTCAATGCTTAGTGGAGATGTTAAATGAGAAACATAAGAATGGTTTGATACCTAGGTGCGATTGGGTAAGCTAAAAATAAAAAAAATACACTCAACAGTCACACATAGTCTTGACCCCACACTAAGATCGAGTCTTGTGTCGTGGGTATCAGGAACTACGAGAAACTTTTTGGTCTCACAAACACCCAAAACCGCAACAAATGCCTGCGGATCATACAAATTATTGTGTTGGTTTAATTCACTAATTTAAGAATAAAAAATCTTAACTGCGCATAAAAAAGAACTTAACAGAAACTACATCACACAAAAAAATATCGCATTTTAGAGAAGTATCATCCATTGCGATAATAACGATGAATTGGCTGAAAATGGAACACGACACACCTCCGTGGAATCACTATGAAATATTACCGCCATTGAGTTCTTTTTTTTATTGCATTCATCAAATACATACACTTTTTTTAATTTTATTGCAATGAATTGCGAGACGAGCATACCGTTCATCTGAAGGTAAGCGATACGACCGCTCATGAACAGTAGCAAAACCAAACAACACCTTGTGTTACGAAGCAATGCTTGGCATTCCACTGAACTCGCCATCTTGAGACATTAGATTTTAAATCTCAATATGTCCAGTATTAATTCTGGCTACAATGACCTGCACACTGAAACTCAACAATGTATTTACACTGCTGTTTGGCCGGAGAAATAGACATTGCAGTGGTACCTACCTAGGCAGCATCTCACATATGAGAGACCTACCACCAGTAAATGATGTTGAGTATGGCAATTACTAACCCGCATTAGGCCAGCGTGGTGGACTATATGGCCTAACCACTCTCAATCGTACTTTCGTTTGTAGAGGAGGCCCGTGCCCTGCAGTGGGACGTATATGGGCTGATACAGATGGCAATTACTGGTCCCTATCATATCTCGCTTTTAATCCATTTAATAACTACGACCACACTCTAACCTTTGGTCTTACCTAAGCGTCCTCACTTAAGCATTGCGTCAAAATATCCTTACGTTAATACTTTACTAATAAAAGACATTAGGTTAATTCATAATTTCAAATATGCCATTAATACATTGATTAACTAAGGAATTCGTGACCTATTTGAAAAAGGTTAAAATACTATATTGTAAAAACGTTAATGTGAATTTATGATCGATTATAATTGATGCTATCTTCGTTCGGTGACTAAGGTATAAAGATTTTATAGGGGCGTGACAAATTCTTCTTGGCAATTTTAAGCAATTCTAAGCAATTGTAATACAAGATGATTGCGAAGCTGAGGACTTGGGTTCGAATTCCGGGTCCAGCAAAGTGGTATAGGATTAGGAATTTGTGCCCGATATGGAAATAGGCTCGCTCCCTATCACATCGTGGGACGGAACTCACATGGCGAAATTTGGGCGTCCCGGTTGCTACCAGCACCTCTGACTACCCCTTCTGGGAAAAAGGCGTGAGTTTGTCTATGTATTTAACCTTGGCTCTAAAAAGTTTTCGACGTCGTTCATACTGACGACAGAGTAACATTACTAAGAAGGTTTTATGCCGAATCGCAATACCTTGCCAAATCATCACAAACAATGCTATTACAAGCAATATGAATTCCGATCATACAAAAACTATTAGTAATTGTCAAGTGAAATGATTGGAATATTGGCGAGTTTGCCGAAGTTTCGCCACCGTAGTTCCGCAGATATGTCAACACACGGTATGTGCGTGCGATATTACCTCATGTCTGCTAAATATACATATAAGTGGTGCGGTATGTTCGACTGATTCGTGTGCGGGCTTTTGGATTTTAAATTTTTGTCGTGGAGTCGATGTTAAGTTGCCCTTCGAAAATTCTCGAATAAAATTTCTAGTAACCTTATAGGTAGAAACCATATACGTCCCACTGCAGTGCACGTGCCTCCTGCATAATCGAGAGTACGATTGAAAGTGGTTAGGCCATATAGTCCACCACGCTGGCCTAGTGCGAGTTGGCGGACTTAAACACCATAGAAATTTTACAAACCGCTATGGTATCAGCTTTCCTTACGATGTTTTCCTTCGCCATTATGGTGCGTGGTGATTCACTATCAATACACACATGACTCCGAAAAGTCAGCGATGTGTGATGTGTGTGATGTATACGAACCCGCGACCACCGTGAACATGTCGGCAGCCGCGTCTGGTCAGGTTGCCAACAGGCCACCATGCACTTGCAGTGACGTATAAATCTTAAATTATTATCAATATAGACTAATAATTACTTGAATTAACATTCAAACTTTTAACATTCAGCATAGCAACACAAATTCAAACACCGCACCGTAACCAGTCGCGCGGGGTTAAGACCTTCCGGCGCTATTTCACCACAAGTTAGTTGACCTGTTGCATTTCCACCGAGCGCACAAGAAATGTTGACTGACACCAGCCGGGGATAAAATACTACTATTTCGACACGTTTATTAATCTAATAATGGCTTATGCTGTTTCGTCACTATTCAAAACATTTGCGCCTATTGGGAATTCATTGAGGTTGGGCAACGATGCATATTTAGACAAGATGCAATGTTGGTTATTGTTTGGCTCAATTGGCTTTTAATGGATGCTTATAGGATAGTAAGACCTTGAAATCTTGGCTGATATTGGCAGTTAGGCGGACCCACATTGTAACTTAATGTTTCTTCACTATGTTCATTGGATACTTTAGGAAATTCATTTGTCATCTTCTTTACCTTGGAAGAGTCCAGGGATTTTCAATGTCAAGGATTTGTTTCTAATTCTTGCATATAGGAAGAACACTTTAACTCTTTAATTAGTCATCTTCTCAAGGTCATTCGTAAATGTGAATAATTAATAAGACAGATGACAATCAAATAATTTATCTTCAGCTTATAATTAAATTAACAAAGTCTGGTATTGGCTAAAGGCCTTGCTAGAGGACCACAGATCTAGTCCACAAGCTTTTTGCTTTTATTATCCAGGAACATGTTTTGCGAAAATAATTTCTGGATTTTCTCTATCATTCTATTACATTACATGGCACGTTATGGCATATTTTCAACATAAGCTGCTATACAATATAGAGGTTATAATAGAGAACTTAAATATTTTGATGTTACTAATTACAAAGAATGAGAATTTTGTAACCCTCAACTCATTTTGACACAAGTTGCACAGAATAAAAAATAATAGTTAAGACATCCACCAAATTAGTCAACGTCTTGAATAACTAAATATAATTTAGGAAACTTTGACGACACCATTGATGTAACTTTAGGCAACTTTGTGTGAGATAATTTAGAATTTATGTTCTAAATTTTATTTTTTATTGCGTACAAGTGTTATATATTATCAGCCTCTGTGGTGCAGTTGGTTAGACGCCGGCTGTGAAACGAGAGGCTGCGGGTTCGAATCCCGAACCGAGACAAATATTAAAAAATATTTTTGTCATCCATAGGTATTTCTTTCGGGTCTGGGAGTTTGTGAGACCGAAAAGTCTCTCGTAGTTCCTGATACCCACGACACAAGATTCGATCTTAGTGCCCACACTAGACAACTGCCCACAACTGACCCCAGTCAGAAGTATCTGTATCCCATATACGTCCCACCGCAGGGCACGGGCCTACTCTACAATCGAGAATACAATTGAGAGTGGTTAGGCCATATAGTTCACCACGCTGGCCTAGTGCGGGTTGGGGGACTTACATACCATAGAAATTTTTATAAATCGCTATGGTATGCAGGTTTCCTCACGATGTTTTCCTTCACCGTTTTAGTGCGTGGTGATTGACTATCAATACACACATGACTCCGAAAAGTCAAAGGTGTGCCCTGGGATTCGAACCCACGACCACCCACGACAACCGTGAACATGTTGGCAGCCGCGTCTAGTCCGTTTACCAACAGGCCACCACACACAAAAATAATAATAATAAAATAATAATAATAAACATAAGATCTCCCAGCTCGTCGAGCTCCGCGTCGTGGGCGTCGGCTTCGGACGTGTTCGAGGTGACGCCGGACAACGACGAGCTGCAGTCGTCCCCGCCGCCACCAAGACCTGCGCGGCGAAGAGGACGACCCCCTCCAGCGGTGGGCTTGGGACCTGTGGGACCGAGTGTCCCACCTACGGTCCCCGCTACCGGTGGAGTAGTGCGCCGCATGAGATGGACTCGCATGAGATGGACTCATAAACATAAAACAATATTAAAATTATAAAAATACGAATAATTTTGTACGTCGTGGCTGTGACTAGTGCGTGTGGCTATGTGTTTTTTTCTCTCAGTTTTCTGGACTGTTATATGCAGTTGTGGCATTTCACGGTTTACAATTGCTGATATGCAATAGAAAATTCCTACGATAATTAACATGGTAATAAGCTAGTGTGATATTTTTTTATTATTGTTATATCGAAAGGTTACTTCTTGCATAATCATTTTTTTTAAATCCGTTAAATAATAAGCAAGTTATAAATATATAAAAGTTTGTCGTAGGAGTGATAGAAAAGGATGCAACATGCTTGGCGTGACGTCTTCTCCAATAAAGTGCATGCGTGCGAAAGAGACAACGAGCGTCCCTACCGCACTATGAAAAATATTGATATTTCAGTCATTTTACCACGATCACCTCGCTGGTATTTTAACTCATACCTAATAATGGAACGTATTTGTACTTATTCATAGGTGCACATCCTCAAGCATTCCTCTATTGGTGTAAGCAGCACTATTATAACACCTAGTGCTTAGTACCCCTGATTCTACTCTACTGATTCTTCTATCTCTTCCGCTCCCTTAACAACTGCAACTGTAATTGCTTCTTCAAAAAATGCTTCATTTTTCCTTTTGCTTATTCTACTAATTTAATTGTTATTACCACCTTATACGTAGTCCTCAATCTGGACCCATAGTCGCCTCTCCGAAATACTAAGTACAGATCGTCTACGACATTTTGATATTCGAATGCGTTGTTGTTATGCTGTTGTCATATATTAGATACAGTTTTTCTCCCTTCACATGGATTATGATACTAATATTATTATATTAAGAGTACGAATGCTTGTTGTATATTATGAAAACATAGCTCAAATAATGCGTTAAATAGACATATTTATATTTTCATTTGTAGTTCCAAATTTCGCCACAGACTGATAGAAGATAGATGACATACGACGTCACTCATCTGAGGTGACAGCGCAAATTTCTTCACTCTTTGACATTGACACCTTCCATTCTATCATACAAGTGAAAATAATCACTAATTTGTTGCGAGAGCTGATACGGTCGAGGTCTGTGATGCAAACGTGCCGCAATTCGTGTGAGAGAATCTTGTTGAGCGTTGTTGGTATGCTGAGCTTTGAAATTGTGACTGTAGTATATTCATTGATAGAGGCATAGGAGATGTAAGGCCAACCCAGACCGGGCATTTCAAAAGACATTTCTCATCGTCGATTTAAAACATAAGTTTGAATATCCTTTGGTAACAAATTAAATACCTTTCCATTCCTTCCCTGTCTATGCTGGCCCGTAGAGACCAATATTTTGGGATCAAAACGACGGAACTAATAAATCAGAGGTAGCAATCATCCAGTCCAAGACGCTATGACATTTTAAAGTTACCTGTGTATACTTAGTTATTGCTTAGATTAACGACGACGAAAAAGACCGTGAAGACACCGCTCTCTATATTTAACAAGAAGTCATACAACCCATACTGAGACAGCATAATCGATAAAAGCCTAAAATTCTTCTCTATCGTAATGAACACTGGGGCTCAGCAGTGGGAGAATATGAATGGATTATGACCAAGAGGCTCCTTAAGGAATGCCATTATATCAGTGTTAAGTGGTTGCTGCAAGTCTTTGCAACAAACATGTTACTTCACGTTTTCTGTAATCCATTGATACCGGCTCCTTCCAGCTGGATCATTTATCCTTAAAACTTGCTAGTGGTTCTGATTTGAACTGTATGGAAATGTTTGAACAAGATTGTAATGGAAAAATATCAAATGAGAAAACTCTTTGAATCTGACTGAATGTAGGAAGAGACTAAGTTGAAAGCAAATTATTCTGACAACTAACTTAATCCAAAGATAAATAAAAGTTTAAAACCAGCCAATATAAACATGCAATGTAGAGAAAATAGTGGGAAACAATTGAATATCGTGGGTTGAATACCAAATTCAGTACTGGGTATTTAGATAGATGTCTAGAAGAAAATGAGGCTGATGACGGCAAAGATAATGATTGCAAAAATGGAATATAACGAGTTATCCTACTAACTGCTTTAAAAAAGCTTTGAGTAGCGGATGTCTGCTTAAGATTATTATAATTTACGCTTACACGGGGAAGCTTATGTCTAGCAATGGACAGCGAATAGCAAAAAGAAGCTAAATAAAAGTATAAATGAATATTGAATAACCCTTTCTCGTCCATTAACACAGAGAGTAAGTGGGTGTTAACGTTACATAATTGGACCAGATACCGCTCTTCACCTTGGCATGACGTAATGTGTCAAGGTTCGGTATTGCTAAAATCGATTATTGATTTTTTACCGATACATCGCCGGTTGAGTAATATCGAATAATTGAGAGGTTTTTTTGTAACAAATTGTATGCAATGAAGTTGTCTTGGTGTATAATTTAGATTATTTGATGGAAGTAGATTTGATTGTTTTGCTAGATTGTAATTGAGCAACAGCGTCAATAGATTATAAGCACCAGATGAATTGTGATTTGAGAGGTTATTTTGACGTGACAACGTCTTAAATTAGGTTGCGGCTGGGAGTCACTTATGAAAAAGTGTAACGCCCGGTAACGTTACGATGAGTCACCGAACGAGAGAGAGGCCCGCCGAATGCCTTGCGTCTCTCTCCCACTCAATTTAATTATATTTTTTTTCAGTTTCACCCACTTTTTCCAAAATTGTCCCATAGCCCCCCCCCTGCCTTCCCCCGCCCTTATTCCGAAATAGTGCCTATTAGCCTCCCCACGAAACCTACCCCCCCCCCCTCCCCTACCCCCACCCCGAAAATTTACCTCACCCCCCCCAATCCTATCTCGGCCAACATAGGTCGTAGACCCACCGAGTTTGGTATCCTCGGAACCGTCTTGGTGAGGGCTACAAATTGACCCCGCCAGAAATCCCAAATTACGCAAAAAATTACCCCCCCAAAAAAAAATATTTTACCTCCAAAACAATTAATTTAAGTTAGCCTCCCCACGAAACCTTCCTCCCCCCCTCCCTTACCCCCACCCCGAAAATTTACCTCACCCCCCCAATCCTATCTCGGCCAATATAGATCGTAGACCCACCGAGTTTGGTATCCTCGGAACCGTCTTGGTGAGGGCTACAAATTGACCCCGCCAGAAATCCCAAATTACGCAAAAAATTACCCCCCCAAAAAAAAATATTTTACCTCCAAAAAATTTATTGACGTGACAACGTCTTAAATTAGGTTGCGGCTGGGAGTCACTTATGAAAAAGTGTAACGCCCGGTAACGTTACGATGAGTCACCGAACGAGAGAGAGGCCCGCCGAATGCCTTGCGTCTCTCTCCCACTCAACTATGATCGGTCTGCCGCGCGCGCAGCACTAGAGAATTAGGCGCATTGAATCGGCGCATGCTTGTGTCTCTGTCTTTGTCTTTCTCGAACGTTCTTGGCGTTGGAAAAACAAGAAAGCGTCACAATACAAGTTCACACGTGTGGTTAAAGTATTGTCAGCTGTGTCTGTAGTGAAAATATGGAGTGCTTAGATTCGTCATTACATGTACAATGTTTTAGTAAACAAAATATATTTCTATAGTTAAAATTTGTGCAATTCTTATTTTCATTCAATTCCTTGTTCCTATTGTGCAATTTAATTATATTCATATCAATAAATATTCTACCGAGAAAAAGACGTTGTCACGTAAAATCTTCGCCCGTAAAACCGACTTTACAGGCAACCATTTTTTATACTATCACTACAAATGACGAGGAATGGTTCTTTTTGGCCAGTCTACATCATATTGTCAGCCTACTTTAAACCGGTTACATAGAGGCTAAACCTGAAACATGACATACTTGCGTGATTTGCTATAACGGATTTCGTACAATCTTTCGCTATCGAAATTGATACAAATATCCTATCGATAGCATAGCGTAATATTGAATATCTCAAACTTTTAACTCCACAATTTCCAATGTGGCTGTACATTTACTCCATCGCTCTCAGTCCCACGTCACTTCTCTCCAACTCAATATATAGCGTGTATTATTTAATATACATGAATACTACACCAGTGGTTAGCCTCCCCTCACGTGTCGAAACGGAGCGCTCACGATCGTCACGAATGTTGACGCCGTGTCGTAATCTCCGGCCGCATTGTTATGTGATTTCAAATGGCTCCTTACACCTATTATTTGACAAACGGTACAGCGGACTATGTAGGGAAACGCAGATTCGTTCTCTGGCACAAAAATAGGAAAATCTGTTAAATCATCTTCGTTGCATCGATCGTTTAGAAGCTATTGGGAACAAAAGAGCATAGGTTTGATAGATCAATGTTTGTGTAACTGAAAAATATTTAATTCAGTTATTATGAGTGAAAAATCACGCGGAATCTACGGTGTCCTGTGTCAAGACTATATGCACCTTTAGGAGACTGTCTCGTCCTGACATCCAGCATTGCAACGCCTTATAAGCCAGTATCAACAGTGGCACACATTGTAATGACATAGGCATTCTTCCAAGTCTCCGGGAATATCTAACTGTTTTAACCCGCAACGAAATCAATCACAAAGTTTTATTAATAGGATTAAGAAATAAATTATAATTATGTAACTATTAATATTGGACTAAAAGACATAGAAAAACAGAACAATACCATCTTTAAACATCAGTGATCGAGTGCACAATGGATGGGCCAATCTGCGCAAGGATTTGCTTTCACAGATCTAAGTGCGAGAGGCGGTGATGTAAGGCTTACACACAACGTGTCAAGGTTACGCCGGCCCGCAGTTACAACACTTGAGAGCGATTATGCTTTAATTAGCTATCTTGCATTCGTAATTGTTGAACATTTGAGGTGGGTAGAAGTAATAGACACACCCTAGGATAAGAAGTGCTGTATCAAGTATTTTATTTTATTTACAGCAATGGCGCTTTTGGTTAGACATCAGCTGTGAAACAAGAGGCCGCTGGTTTCCTGCATTGAAACAAATATTTGTGTGATACATAGATTTTTGTTATGGGTTTGGGTGTTTGTGAGACCGAAAAATCTCTTGTAGTTTCTGATACCCACGATGCAAGATTCGGTCTTAGTATGGGGTCAGGAGTCTATGTATGTGACTGTTGGGTGTATTTTTATTAATTTTATTGAGGTAACAGGTTATTAAGGTTTACTAACAGTTGTTACGATAATACATAACTATGATATCTTACAACACATAAACAAGTTTTGTGCGTGTTAAAGTATCGTTGAAACAATATAAAATTACAGTATCTTAAATTATAACTAAATGAAAAACACTTAAAATAACAAATAATTTAAAGAGTAAACATGTATATTGTATATGAAGAAAAATAAAAGTGCTTGTATAAAATGTCTTAAAGTATGCTCGGTTAGCCTATTAAATTGTCTTATTTTTAACAAAATTTTATTTGAACTATGGTGATTTTGCTGGGCATAAAGCAATTCCTATTCTGTCTGTTTTTTTACAGACACTTTCTGTTGCCCGCATAAACATTTGAATGTATCGGGGATCGATCCCACGGCCTCTCTTTTCGCAGCCATCGTCGAACCAACTGCGCCACGGAGGCTGTCAAATACTGAATGTGTACATACCTAACCTACAATATATTTAGTTAAACTACTTGTATATATATCGAAGTCCATTATTGCATAATATTGCAATGTTTTCCCTGTTTATACCAACGACCTTCATTTCTCTAGTATTATTAAACAAATATTACATAACATTGCGTAATATTTTGTTTAATACTGGGGATTTACCTTTTAGTTTGTTTTACTATGGTTAGGTCAATGACGTTACTAAGATGTTTTTGCCAAAAATCGAATAGTGTTTTAGTCATTCAGCAGCTTAAATATTTAACAAAGATTTATAGTTTTGCAAATATATGAAGTACTTAAACCGAATACAAATCACTACATAGTATAAAACAAAGTCGCTTTCTCTGTCCCTATGTCCCTTTGTGTGCTTAAATCTTTAAAACTACGCAACGGATTTTGATGCGGTTTTTTTTAATAGATAGAGTGATTCAAGAGGAAGGTTTATGTGTATAATACGTGCATATTATTGTAGAGAAATCTACATGCACCCGGGCGAAGCTGGGCCGGGCCGCTAGTATAACTATAATATACAGGGTATATCGAGCTTGCGAGCGAAAACGAAGCCAGGTGGTAACTTAGGTGACATAATACCATGATACAATGCAACAAAAAAATTCCAAAAAAAGTCGCGACAGTCTTTAATGTTAAGTTAAAATATCATCGTATTCGGGTAGTACCATACCTTAATACCTTGGACTATTAGGAATATACTAAAAGGAATGGCTCGACCGCAACCATGCTCTTGTCTCATAGAAGCATCATGCAAAGCAACGGCTATACGATCATGTCTTTCAGTGTGTGAGATTGCCAGAGGCCCTTATGTCCTCCCGTCTTTTTTCCTTTCTTTTCCATTTCAATTATGAAGGCCATCAACGCACCCAATTTACTTTTTTACATATTCACGAAGCAGCGGTAATTGCTTACTAACACCTAAATTATTTGCTCCTTTGCATGATCGATGTAAAATAAGTGACCATCGCTCAAGAATATCTACTAAATTTAATTATAGACCTAGTTTTTTTTTACTGCGATAAATGATAAGACAAGTATACCATTAGCCTGATGGTAAGCAATACGATCGCTCATAGACAGTAGCAAAACCAAAAAAGACTATAATTTGAATGCAATGCTTGGTATTCCATTGCGCTCGCCATCCTGAGACATAAGATGTTAAGTCTCATTATGTCCAATAGTTACTCTGGCTACAATGCCCTTCAACCTGGAACACAACAGTGCATTTAAATTTCTGTTAGGTGCAAGCAATTGCAAGAAATTAAATTGCAGGAGTACCTACCCAGACGGCCTCTCACATCTGAGCCCAGTGCCGGGAATTCACGAGAAATCATTTTTAAAATTTCATTTGACGTCTCTACATTTTAATTACGGCGGTCGACAAATTATGTAGAAATTCCCGAAAGTTTACATCCATTTTTCCAATTCTATTTCACTCCCTCACTCTTATAGATTTTATCAACCCTGACCAGACCCTGATATACTATCCAAATATTTGCAAGTACTTAAAACACAACATTAGTATTCAGTATGGCAATAGGCCCACCATGGGACGAAACATATAAGGCAAATCCTGGATGTCCAGTGCTACCAGGAGAACTTCTACCTACCTCTTCATGAAAAAAGGCGTGAGTTTATACATGTATTTGAAACACCTAAGATCCCTGCCGTTGACATAACACCGTATCTGGGTCGTTTTGATTGATCCAGCGGTGACGCAAAGCGTTGCATCACACCGGCCTGGTTTTTATGCATTGCTGCCAAGGTTTTCGGATTAGGTCACTATAATAATAATATTTGCGCTTTTGTAATTTTTCTTGCAAGATGCGTCGCGTGTTTGGACACGTGAGGTAGGTATGTGGGGAAAATGGCTGGATAATATACAGCCTATACAGCCATATGCCATATACTGTGATGTCACATGGGACAGAATTTTATATATTGTAGATGGATAATTTTACTGAAAGAAGACCATATTTTAATTTTGAACTATTTTTAAATGCATTATTTTTTGAAGTTGCATGTCAGAAACGGAAATTGAACCCTTTAAGTGGTAAAAAAATTACACCCATAATTAACGCAGTTATATTTATGACTTTTTATGTTACTTTTTTCATTTTTCATTTCATCGGTGGGATGTTGAAAACATAAAATGATGTGTTTTTTGGATTTGGTGATTTACCATGTATTTCACTCTACTCAAACTTCTCAAGAATATATACCTATTTGCAACACATACTACTAAATATATTTCATTTAAGTCTATTAGAATCGAGCGAACGGCTAACTCTTAAGCACACTACACACCAAAACCGCCGACCCGCCGGCACAAGTCGACAACTTTTTGTTAGGTTAGTCGGCGGCTCCACTCATTGGCGACATGTCACCAGCCAGACACGAAATGAACATTTTTATGGCATTATTGAGTGTCGCTGGGCAACTGAGCAAAGGATAGAGAGAGAGAGAACTTATTGGCTGCCAGGTCGATGGCTTTGGTTAATCGTGGGCTTTAGAAAATGCTCCTACCTATCATTAAACTTCAAGCTTGGTGGAAACACGAGGAAAAGCAGGAGTTACAGGGGATCATCTCAATCAATCCAGTCAAATTGACCCAAAAAATTTGATGGAAGAAAACAATGTTATAATAGTCGCAAAGGAGTGCCTAATTTTCGAAAGGTTCATAGTAGTTCACTTATTTTCTGCAAACAAACCAAATATGTAGATTTTATTGTAGTGTAAAAAATTTAAAACGTGTGTTTGGTCAATGAGAAGATTTTTCAATAGCAATAATAGTTTTTTTCTACCATCTCCAGTTTCATTCAAAGTATTCAATTACCCGCTAATACTCTCATATCAACCGATAAGTAACATTTCAAAATGTTCTTAAATTAACCGGAGCCGACTGCTTTACGTAGACCTCTCCACCGCCCCTTTGGTTCGTTCATTACAATACAAAAGACACGAGCAGCGATACCAGGCCATAGGTCAGCTTAACTTGGTCGTGCTCACAGAACCGTTATGCAACCAAGCTGACCTTAAAATCTTACGTAACAGAGAACCAAAACTTCGAGCACTGTACAATGTGATTTGAACTCTAATCGAGAGGATATAAGGTGTGTTTTTGTGTGGTAGAGCGGCTGGTGCGTTGAATTAGGTTACTCTATGTACTATTTGCAATCGGCGGCGAAGCACGAGTGTGCAGTCTTTAGCTATGTTTGCACTAAATTAAATATTTTATATGTGTAACATTCGCGCAAATCTAAGAAACCATTAGATTAAGAACCACTGATTAGAAGGTACTTTAGGCTACGATGGAACTTAAAACCACTCAGTGTTAGCCTCCCTTGCTCCCTCTTTTTCTCTCTCTCTCCTCGGGTTAAAATCTCAGGGCATTACTATTTATTTAATGGTGAGGGAAAATATCGTGAGGAAACCTACATACCATAGCGATTTGTACAATTTCTATAATGTGTAAAGTCCGCTAACTCGCACTAGGCCAGCATGGTGGGCTATATGGCCTCAACACTCTCAATCTAATTGTCGACTGTAGAGAAGGCCCGTGCTCTACAGTGTGCCGCATATGGGCTGCTAAAGGACATAGAAAATAGACAGCATAATAAAGATTTACATATAACTTCATCCAGTTCTACCTAGATTTATCTCATAATTGTATGTCAGTTACGTATGTTGGAAAATATGTGGCTTATTTATTTAAATCTACGTACTGGTTGTTAAACGTCGGCTGTGAAACGAGAGGCTGTAGGTTCGATTCCCGCATCGTGGAAAATATTGGTGCCATTCCATTGAGATGATATACTAAAGTGACACTGCAAACAAAATGTTTGTAACAAAATGAAGGGTACATACTATTTCTGTCGCTGTCACGCCTACGAAGTAATCTATCTTCCCTCTCGCTTCACTGTGTACCCATGCGCACGCAACATACGCAGAGATTTTGTTCCCGATGTCCGCTTTAGTATAATATCAATGTGCCATTCAAAGTTATTTGTTTCGATTCTGGGAGTTCTAAGATAGCTTCATTTCCTGATACCCACGACACAAGATTCGATCTTAATGTGGGGTCAGGACTATGTATGTGACTGTTGGGTGTTATTTATATTTATTTATTTATTAATTTTATTCTATATGAACTTATCTCACTCTTATATGGATGGGATGATACACAATCTGTATCTGTATCAGCCTATATACGTCCCACTGCAGGGCATGAGCTTCCTCTATACCCAAGACTACGATTAAGAGAGGTTAGGCCATATAGTCCCCGACGTTGGCCTATTGCGACCTATTAGTTGGCGCATTTTACACACCTTAGAAATTCTTACAAATCCCTATGGTCTACAAGTTTCCTTATCATGTTTTCCTTCACCGTTACAGTCCGTGGTGATTAACTATCAATACACACATGACTACGATAAATCGATTTCTTATTTCCATGAATGGCGAGACGAGTATGCCATTCGCCTGATGGTAAGCGATACGACCGCTCATGAATAGTAGCAAAACCAAACAACACCTTGAATTACAAAGCAATGCTTGGCATTCCACTGCGCTCGCCATCCTGAGACATAAGATGTTAAGTCTCAATATGTCCAGTAGTTGCTCTGGCTACAATGTCCTTCAATACGAAACACAACCGTGCATTTAAACTGCTTTTTAACGGGAGAAATAGACATTGCGGTGGTACCCACCCAGGCAGCCTCTCACATATGAGAGACCTACCACCAGTAAACTTTATGCCGCATAAGTTGAATTAACATTAACCCAACCCCACTAAGTGGGAAGTATTCAGTATAGTGTAACACGGTTACCATAGCGCGTACAATCAGTCAGGCGGTGTGACTTCTCAATACATTTCTCAGGAGCTATCCGTGTCGTGACTAGAACGTCTTGTAGGGCCCGCACAGTTTGTGTATTTACTGAGACTTTGTTGTATTTAAAGTGACCTATATTTAACGGTGATTATTATTGCTTTGTTATTAATTAAGATATGTATTATTTGTCGCTATAGGCAGACGAGCTAGCGGCCCTGCTGATGGTTAGCGGTCTCTGGAGAGTATTCTCGGTGAGCCTCGTTTGAAGAAGGACAGGTCCTAGCGCTCAGGAAACACCAAAGCAGGGAGTTGATTCCAGAGCTTGCACGTAATGTGAAAGCATTATTTCACCTTGGGAAATTGAGAAGGTGTATTTATATAGAATGTTTAATGTCCATTCCTGCACGACAAACCCCGCTGTGTTGTCCTTTTGCAGATTATTGGAATAATATGTTTTCGAAAAAAAAAACTTGTAACTCTCTGGTATGCCGAATTCACGTCACCGATAAAACAAGTAACAATAACCTGAAAATACAAATTTAAAATCGATCAGTTGGACTCAAACCTGCAAATTCTAATGCAACAGTCAGTCACCATGGTCTAAATAAACTTACTAAAGTGCTGTAATAATTCACTAAATACTAGTCCAAATAAAATGTCCTAAAATCTCTCAAAATGTAGTCACCGTCATGTTTACGGGCGATGGTAGTGTGGCTCGGTTGTTCGCTGCGCACAATTCCCATAGTGAGTCTGTTACAAGAGCCCGCACTTGCGCCGTGACATAATCCGCTTACCCACTAACCAGCCGGATACTCGCCAGGGCTGGCACACGCAAGTTTATTGACACGCATTAATATAGATATAGTAACTAAACTGACCTATTTAAATAATATTTTTTCGTCGCAATTAATGGCAAGACCAGCATGCAAGTCGCGGAATGGTAAGCAAAAACAAAAAAAAAAAAACACCATGAATTACAGAATGCTTGGCCTTCCACTACGCTCTCCATCCTGAAACATAAGATGTTAAGCCTCAATATGTCCAGTAGTTACTCTGACTACAATGTATTTCAAACCGGAACACAGCAGTGCACTCACACTACTGTTTGGTGGGAGCAAAACAGATTGCGATAGTTCGTTCCTTGGCGGCCTCTCACATACTCGTACATAATTATGAGAGACCTGAACCAGTAAAAAAAATATTGTGTATTAAAAATGGCACATATGTGCTTAAGTACATTATTTAAATTTGCGTAAATATATGACGCAATTAAAATTATTATAATTTCCTGATACTTAATTTAAATAACATTCTTGTCTAAATTGAAACAGACCAGTATGTAAGAATCGTAAATGTATAATTATTTGTATTAATTTATGCTGCATATGTAATAAAGTTTAATGCAGATTTTTACGGTGTAAACAAAAAACACCGAATGTAGTGACAACCCTATCCCCAGCATCACAGGGATGTGCCGAGCGGATGCTAACCTACTGCCACGTAACGGGACTGGCGGTGGATACGACGTCCGGGTCAATTCAATTATAATCGCTATTTATTGACTTACTCCTGTTTGTGTACTATGAGCTAGTTGCTGGGCGGAATTGGGTTGCTTTTTTTTTTTTGGGGAAACAATTTTATATTGTATATTATATCTAGATATACAGTATGCTATAGGTTAATGAACAATCCACAGGGTTTCCACAAAAGGGTTTTGATCACATTGGTAGGTTTTTCATATTTTGAGGCCGTGGTACCTACCCAAGCCCTGATATCTATTTCTCACGCCAAACAACTGTGTAAATGCTATGTATTGGACGATTTGTATGAATGTATATGTGTACTGGACATATTCAGACTTAACAACTTAAATATCAGGATGGCGAGCACAGTGAAATACCAAGCTTTGCTTTGTAAAAAGAGCGGTCTTCTCGCTAACCAACAGACCAATGACATGCTCGTCTCGCCGTACATTGCATAAAAAATCATAGCACTTGGATTAAAATTTGATTGATCCAAAATTAGCATTTCAAACCGTCCATAAATAATATTTTACATAGCCTTAGACACAGCCACATCTATCGAAGAACCGACTACTGCTGTAGAATGACTTCCAGCTAGTTGAAGTGAAATTTACGAAAGGTTTCTGGTAGATGCTGGATGCAACAAGCCGAAAACAGGGTAAAATGGCGTAATTTAGAGCATTTGACAACAATATTAGTTGATGATGATGATGATAACTTTAGACAAGTATCTTTTTAGCGTACAAAAAAGCATAGCCACTTAATAATAAAAAATATCAATAAAAATATTAAAAAATAAAACAGTCGTATCCACATATTACCATCGCGTTGCATACCAAGCCATCGGCACACTGCGCCACAAAGTTGATAGTTGGCAGATAACGTTTTTTTTAATACATTGTAACTTACGAGATTGCATACTAACTATCCAGTCTTAACTGTTACTTACAACCTTCTTCGAGGTATTTCAATATACCTTTAGTGTTAAAGGTGTTTTTATATGTGAGAAAATGTAGGTACATGACCGAATAGTTTTAGTACGTATGCTTTTATTTAGTTTTATTTCACGGCCGTAATTATTTATTTTATTTTATTTAATAATATTTCACTGTATCTAAGGTAATAACTAATATATTATGAGCAGTTATTTTCTTTATTTATAAAAAATGGTCAAAATTTCTTCTTAATAATAAGTTAGAAAAAAATATATTTCCCAAGTAGTCCCCCTTGGCGTAGAAAAAAGTGATCTACAAGCATCGAACCCGCTACTTCCCGCTTAAAACCCAGTTTCTCCACTGCGCCAATCGCTGGTGTATACGAAAAACAGCGATAAAATAATTTCGTCAATGTACCGATTGCCAAAAACCGTACGTGCTGTCATTTCGTAAGAATTGCACTTCGGTACCAACGAAATATTCCCAAAAATTGATAATACTATGTATATAAGTTGATTTTAAAGTTAGTATGTATCATTGTATTGGAATACATCAAAATGGATCTCTTAATCGTGTTTGCCCTTTCTTTTGTTTGTGTAAGTATATTTTTGAGTTATTTTTTTTTGGTTTTTGAGTTTGTGTGTAGTTGGTGTCTAACATTTGTGATTTAAAAAAATGTTTAGTGTAGTATATTGTATAATAATATATCATAAATCTATAATCTATAAAAACAGACTCATATTTTAAATAAAATATTAAATAAATTATAAGCAAAAAGCGACATTAATGTGTTTAGAACCGAGAATTCAATATTACATAGCCTGTGTCTATCCCATTAGCACATAGGTATGCTTAATATACATTTTTGTCATTACAGATTGTGACCGCACAACCCTGCTTAAAAGACAGAGTATCCTCAGTCACCATACAAAACTACGACGGACCAATATACGTAGCAACGCCTTGCCCACAAAAATGCGAAAACCACTGCTCGCAACTGTACCACGTGACGAACAACCAAAATAGATGTGACTGCGACTGTACTTGCGTCTCCCAAAACAACGTTCCCGCTCAAACTGCCTGTATCCCACAGGTAACTTGCAGTCAATGTGCCTGTATTGGTAGTCAATCGCAAGGATCTTGTCAAAATGCCTATAGTCAATCACAGATACCGTGTTGTCAAACTTCCTATACCCAGTCACAATTACCTTGCTGTCAAAGTGCGGGTTGTTTACAAGGTACACTGTCGCTCCAAGGCACGTATATGGCCTGGCAAGGGTCTGGTGCCAGTCCTTCTAGTTATTATGGCACAAGTTGCCAAGATAGGGATGTATGGCCTCAAATCATTGATTTGAGTTCGTTGCCTCTGCATTCGCAGTGCGCTAATCAGATCTGTCAATGTGGAATGAAACGTTCCGGTTATTATTAGGGCATTAACACTTATCGGACTTCGAAATTTAAATTTATATTCTTTTTTATTTTTGTTTTTTTTCTTTTGCATTCGACCTTTTTTGAAATGTATTTAGTGTTACTAATAATAGATTGGCTTTTGTTTTATTAAATGTTTAAAAATATAAATAAATATATAACATCATAAAATTAAACTATTGTTTGATTAATTATTACCCAAAAGAAGTTTAATAAGTTCAGCAACTGAGTGAGTTGAGTGTAAAACTTTTTATTTTATAAAATGAGGTTTCAGTTGTTAAAACTTATTTTTAAGGTTTAAGGTTTGATTATATTGTATAGTGATGTCTGATTAATTGGCTGGTGAATTTCTTTACTAAAACAGAACATAAGCATACTCTATCAAACAATTAGTGTGGATGTTTGACAAAGGCAACAAAAACATGCGGCCAGTTGTGCGTATATTTATCATAACACACTATTCCATTTTAAATGTAAAAACGTAATTCGCGCAACCAAATGCATACATTGCGCCAGAGTTGCCATACGGCGGTACTAAGTCGAATTGTTTGCAAAACTTTACGCCACATCGCGTTCGGAATGTTTTTTATGTATTTTTTATATATTAATTTTGCAATTATTACATTAATAGCTTACCTAAAACGTTACCTAACACCATGTGTGAAATGAACGCGAAACTATTTCAATTTAATTGATCACGGAAAAGTTTTTGTAATAGCGAAAAATTTTTTGCGTTTTGTTTTTGTTTCGCAAATATTTTTATTTTCTGTTTGTGTAATCTTGTTAGGAATTTTATTAATAATAATTTAATGTTGTGTAAAACGTTTGTTTTTTACTTCTGTTTATGCAAAATATATCATTTTCAATCAAATAACAATGGAAGAACGTCGAAAAGTAAGTTTTAATAATATTTTATATATTGTTGCAGTAAAATAAATTTTATTTCATCGGATACAGCATAGTACCGTTAAAATAAAGTTGCATCTGTGTAGAGATAAGCATCTCAATTTTATATTAGCAAATGGACTATATGGCCTAACCTTTCTCAATCGTACTCTCGATTGTAGAGGAGGCCCGTGCCTTGCAGTGAGACGTATATGTGCTGATAGGATTCAAAATAAATTAATAAATACTTATACAATTAACTATAGTGTTTGTTCCCATACAAATTCTTGGCAATAAAACTTATATAAGTTGCTCTATCTATAATTTTGTAATGTGTATTCTAAGTGCAATTATAGAACAAATTATATTTACAGTTATCTAATGTCCAAACAATATTGACATTGTAGGGTATTTTAATGGTTTATACGTGTCGTATCAGAACCATTAAAAAAATAATTAAGCATGTTGTATTTATATTTATGTCGAAATAGTCATTAGTGTTTTTTGCGCAACAAAATATTTTTTTAAACTGACAATATTTTCTTAAATTTTCGATACCTATTTTTTTTTTAATGTATTACACACATTTATCCATTTGGAATAAATTATTTTTTTCCACTAATCTTACATATTAGCATCTAAATATAAGTAATAATCGTTTGTATTAAAACAAATCATCATCATCATCTCAGCCACAGAAAGTCCACTGCTGAACATAGGCCTAAGGATCTCCACATTGACCTGTTGGAAGCAAAGTTGGAATCTGTACATACCAGTCTCAAATAATTAAAGCTATTAGAATCGAAATACATTGATATACAGGTACACACATTTATTCATTTTAAAAGCCTTAAAACCCAATTCTAGATTGATATACTATTCATCTTTCTATTTCAGCATTTAAAGCATTTTACAACACCAACTAAAATACGAATTCCTTTATAACCTCAATTCAAACCTGAAGCCCACTAGCGCCATCTACCCGCGCGCCGCTCGGTAACATTAGGTAAGAGATTACGCAAAGTATTCAAGGATACGACGGCGTGGGGTTGCGAAATCTCAAATGTCGGCTTAGGAAAGGAGCGTGTCAAGGCGCTTGGTGGAAGCACAAGCTCCTTTCGTTTGTTGGCCAATGGGATCTACCCTGCAAATGCCAGTGATTTTTGCAAGCGTATTTGGGTGTAGCGGGATTTTTGTTGCCATTTTGAGGTTATAAATTAGGAGTTTAAAAAAAGAAGAGATGAAAAATTAAAAGAGCAATTATGACTTTTTTGCATAAATAACTGGTGAGTTTATAAATTGTTAGTATAAAAAATAGAGTTGAAATGGAAAAGATAAAAGAGTAGTTTTGTATTAATTCTTTTGCATAAATAGCTGGTGCTATTAGCCTTATTAAATAAAAAAAATAAGATAACAAAAAATGATATTATGTAAATTCCTATTCGTATGTTTAACGTATTATGATAAAATAGATAAATTAAATATAAATTAATATTGAAATTTAAAAATATGAATCTAAATGATAATTTTAGTTTCAGATTTATGCTTATGTTGTGGAAATGTATGTAGGTGACCTGTCCTTCGCAATTTATTTGATATTGAACGTATTTTTCACTAAAATATAAAAAATAAAGCGGTCATTTTTGTAATGGAAATAATAAATATTGTCTCGAATTATGTTTAATACTAACAATTATTATTTCCATATTTTCATTCCAGATAATATGATTCTATCACATTCATGTAAATGTACCTTATTCAGAAAAAATGTTTGTATTTTTAACTTCACTTAACAAATACTGAAATTTCTGGCAAAAGTTTTAAATATTAAGAAAAGTATTTTTTTACTAAATTCATAGTTTGTAGTTTTCGATCGGAAATCGAACCCAAGACTGCATAATTCTTAGCACATAATACTTGATTACTAATAACTATGAGTCAATAAATAATTATCACTATGTTTAGTAAACAGTATTACGCAAAATGCACATTAAACAGGAAGTCGAGAATTGAACCTTGTACCTCACCTTGTCTATAATTAAACAGCGATAATTGCAACTAATGAATATTACATCAAAGATGTCGTTTGTTACACGGATTACTTAATATTGCAATATTTGTTCTTGTAGGAAGGAATAATTAGCATTCATAGTTGCATCATGTCGTGAGGTGTTAAATTCGATGTCTAGGTTGAGCAATTCTCTTTGTATAAGATTTAGGTTTCAAAATTATGCATGAGATGCCTAAGACTGGATTTTGGCTTGAAAAAGACGAAATGAGCATTTTAGTAATTTTATATATTACTATGAACTATACCCCGTATCTATCAGCTCATATACGTCCCACTGCAGGACATGGGCATACTCTACAATCGAGAGTACGATTGAGAGGGGTTAGGCCATATAGTGCACCAAGCTGGCCTAGTGCAGGTTGGCAGGCTTTACATACTAAAGAAATTCGAACAAATCGCTATGGTATGCAGATTTCACCACGATGTTTTCCTTCACCGTTTGAGTGCTTGGTGATCGACTATAGGCACATGACTCCAAAAAGTCAGAAGTGTGCTCTGGGATTTGAACCCGCGACCACTGAACATCTTGATAGCCAACGAATTTAATAAGATTTTACTAAGTGGTCGTAAGAGGTATAAAAATATTTAAGATGATTCACGAGAAGATTCATTCAGTTCGCAGATAAGATATGACTAATCTTATATTCTAGATTACAGTTACATAATTACATAATTTCGATAAAATGCCATCTTATGACTAAAAACGGATGTGATATAGATAGAATAACTTTGTTGAATGTAAAATATCTTGGTGTACTAAACCTCGACTTATTTATTTTTCTTAATTTGACAAACGTGCATTCCACTTCCTTTGTAGATAAATCTTTCACAGTACAAGCTGCACGGTTGTGGAATGCTTTACCGGTAACAGTAAGAAGGGCCAAATCTCTACCCATCTTTAAAAGGATGGTTAAAGAACATTACTCTCTGGCTGAATGAGGACATTAGTAATTGTACCTTTTTCCTTTGTGTATTTATACTTAATCATATGACCTTTATGTTGTGTAGATATGTATATATATATATATATATATTATATATATTGTATGTATGTATGTTGGTATGTATATGTGTATATTGTGTAAGTATATTTACATGGGATATTTACTTATGTATGTATGTTTATGTATATATGTTGAATATAGACACTACTATAATATCTACAGGTATTATTCGTACACCTGATGCTGCCCCAATTTTCGTCCTTTTCTCTTATATCCATCAAATGGTTGTCTGTCAGAAATTGCCTTGTGCGATAAGACCGCCAATTGTACTTTTTTTTTCTAGTTTGAATTGTTTCATTTTGTTTTATTTATGGTGTACAATAAAGCTTATATAAATAAATAAATAAATAAATAAACGTGATGAAAACAGCATTTAACCAAGAAAAAAAACAGTAAGAGTATTCGCTTAGTTGTAATAGGATGGCTCAAACATTTTTATGGCAATGAATGAGATGAGAATGCCATTCCGTTACGACTGTTCATGGACAGTAGTAAAACCAAATAACACCATGAATCACAAAGTAATGCTTGGCATTCCACTGCACTCGCCATCCTGAGACATAAGATTTGTTAAGTCTCAATATGTACATTAGTTACTCTCTATGTCAAGTACACAGTACTTAATCTATATATTTATTAATTGATTTTTTATATATTTTGATATAAAAAATCGAGTCCTCACCTAAACTTGATAATTATTTTTATAAAATGCATTGCTTGATCTGAGAACTACAACTACAGTTCTTCAGTATTTTCATGCCAGTATAAAGTTCTAAATACTCTAAATATTTTTAATAGTCTTGCATACTTATCACCTAAATCCATACAAAGCCACTGAATATGTATATATTACGCAGGTAGAATGCGTCAGCAGGGCCGCACACAATGAAAGGTTGACATTATTGCGCATACACTTGTAGCACAGTACAGTGATGCAACAGAGATCAATAAATCATAGTTGGGAACGGGGCCCGTTGCAATCCACTCGCCCTTGGCGCACAGACGCTATTTTGAGTAACGAGACGGTATTAAAACGATATATTTATTGTTTATATATAGTTTATATGGTTATTACTTCATTAAATATTTAATTTAAATAACGTGTAATTTGTATTTGAATTAAAATTATGGAAATGTTATATATGCTTTGCCTGCCGTGTATACTCCTGTTAAATGTCATAGAAAAGTCTATTGGGGTGGTTCAGTGACCAATAAAATAACTTTTTTTTTATTGAAATTAATTGCGAGCCTTGCATGTCATTCGCCTGATGGTACGTCAAAAGCAAAGTCACAAACCATGAATTACAAAACCATGCTTACCATTTGACTGGAAGCCATCCTGAGACATAAGATCTTAAGTATGAATAGTAACTCTGGCAAAAAATCCTTCAAACCGGAACACAACAGTACATTTACACTACTGTTTGGCGGGAGTAATAGATTTAGTAACTACCCAGTCAACGCATATGGGAAACCTACCACCAGTATATTTTTTGATTGACTAATACTTGTTACGTGACATAACGCATGGAATTTTACTTAACATTTTATTGTTCATTGCGATTTTCCTGATTTGTTAAGGTATAAAGGTAGCCTTTGAATCAATGTCTCATAAGTTATTGACTCCAGTGGCAGGTAAAACCTTATTAATCATGAAAGTATTGTTTTTTTAGCTTAGGTATAAATTGGTGGCTGTCTTATAGTCACCCGATCATTCATTACAAGTAAAAAGAAGAACACTGATTTTGGGGCAACCGAACAAATTTTGGGCTACATAAATAAACTATGTTTAAAATATGTTTATTGTTGTATTTGGTTGCCCAGTTTTTATCTTATTCTTGTCATCAATAGCCAAGCGCAAAAAATATTGTTACAACTTTCCGTGTTTAAACCATAAACGGTACAATTAATAATTTAATTTTAATTATGTTCATAAATTATCTGTAGAGTACATTAAAAGTCTTTATTACATGTTTTAAATAAATAACGTTCTAACGTTTTTACGCCTTTTTCCCAGAACGTAAACGTTTTATTTTATCTAGGTACATACAGATCTATAGTATAAAGCATTACTAAAGCCATTCAAATCGATGTTCGATCCCCCCAGCGAAATAAATGTTTACGAGATTCATGGGTATTTATAGGTTCGGGTCTGGCTTTTTGTATGACCGAGAATACTCTCAGTTTCTGGTACCCATGACACAACACTCGATCTTAGTTTGGGGTCAGGACATATATTTAACTATCGAGCGTATCTATTTATTTAAATTAAATATGCTGGCGGTCCAATACCCCTTTCCTCTTTATGTCTTTTTTCGTTCCTTCTTTTTGAGAGGCAGGCAACTCAATTTAGATCAATTCGATATAGATATCATGGTCTTAATAAAATCAGGCCAGTAGTGCCTTTATTGCCCAGTAAGTGCAATAAAAAATCTCATTTTTAATTCTCCCATATAAATATACACGTAATGTAGGCCACATATCGTAATCCACGAGCATTAGCCATCTCGTCACTATAACGTTATAATATCGTGCCTCATTACCGACCCCAGGACATCCTGAATGTCATAACTGAGATTGTGTTAGATTGCGTCACGGCCCCGCACGAGGGCGCCTGTGGGAACTGGGAATAACCCCACAACTGGGATTGTGGGATTGCGGTCGAATAGGGAAACATTTTATTCTGATTTGCGGTTTTTGTATCCGCTGAATATTTTCCGGGATAAAAATTATATATAGAATAGAAATGTATGGAATTTGCTGGTGGGATTTACCAATGCCATTTTGAACACGTGCAAAGGAAATATAAGCATCATTAGTATTGCATAATGTTCACTTTATCTGGAAAATGTAATAATTTTAAAAATTTAATCTAAAGAAGATGACTTATGTAAAAATACACCCAATATCTAAATGATTAAGTGGCGTATCATAGACCACTGTTTGTTTAACCCCTGCATTGATGTAATTTAACTAACACATGACAAAAAAATAATTTAATTTTGATTCATACTTTAGCAGAAAAGATGGTATTTGCCCGCACACCTGATAGACGACGTAGAGTTGATCCCAATATACATCTAATATATTATAGTAAAGAAAAAAACTTTAATGACACTAACAGCCACATTAAAACTAAACTCACACTATGATACAAGTCTATGACATACTACGAGAGACTTTTCAGTCCTACAAACATCCAGACCCCAAACAAATTCATATATTTCACTCAAACATTTGTCTTTTCTGCATCGAATCCGCGGCATTTCAAATCTCAACCAAACTTGACTAATCTAATAACAAATAAAATCTTACTGTTTACTACTATAAAAATAAACCGCAGTATTACATAAATTACTTAATTTAGTATTACATAAAATAAGTGCGTGGTGGCCTGTTGGTAAACGGACCAGACGCGGCTGCCAACATGTTCACGGTGGTCGCGGGTTCAAATCCCAGGGCACACCTCTGACTTTTCGGAGTCATGTGTGTATTGATAGTCAATCACCACGCACTAAAACGGTGAAGGAAAACATCGTGAGGAAACCTGCATACCATAGCGATTCATAAGAATTTATATGGTATGTAAGTCCGCCAACCCGCATTGGGCCAGCGTCGTGGACTATATGGCCTAACCACTCTCAATCGTAATCTCGATTGTAGAGTAGGCCCGTGCCCTGCAGTGGGACGTATATGGGCTGGTCCAGATCCAGATTACATAAAGCGGTATTTTTATATAACGTTTACCTTGGCGTATTTTTAACCTTGTTATATCACGGTTACATAATTACGTTACATAAGTCGCGTGTAATCACTGTTGATAACTTATCTTAATCCAGATAATATAAATCACTGCCCTTGTTGGGATTAAAGGTTATTTTTCTATAACTTGCTGGTAGTATCCGCTTGGATTCCAACCGCCATACTTTTTGTTTAAGATTTAGGAAACTGTTATAGAGTAAAATGTAGCGCTTTTATTTAGGTATACTATAAACGAAATTATAAATTTCAACCACAATAAAAAATGTATGTAATGTTTACTGGTGGTAGGTCTCTCATATGTGAGAGGCTGCCTGGGTGGGTACCACCGCAATGCCTATTTCTCCCGTCAAACAGTAGTTTAAATGCACTGTTGTGTTTCGGATTGAAGGACATTGTAGCCAGAGTAACTACTGGACATATTGAGACTTAACATCTTATGTCTCAGGATGGCGAGCGCAGTGGAATGCCAAGCATTGCTTTGTAAATCAAGTTGTTGTTTGGTTTTGCTTCTGTTCATGAGCGGTCGCAACGCTTACCATCAGGCGAACGGCATGGTCGTCTCGCCCTTCACTGCAATAAAAAAAAAAAATGTATAGAACGTCTACGATCTTTTGGCGTCTGAATGCATTGTTTTTTTTTTTATTTATTGTTGTCATCAAAATATAAGATACAGTTTTTCTCTCCTCATATTTATAGTGTACTGTAAAAAATTAGCTCCTTTAACTTATAACTGCTGTTGCGGTTAGCACGATATAATGCCGATGACATTGTAAACAGTTGTAGAATATTCGCATCAGACACCAACCACCGTCTAAGCAAATAGGTACCTGTCATAATGTCCACAACTTCAAGACAAACAAATAAACAAGATCTCCCGGTATAATTTCTACCTGCTAGAAATCTCTCGAAGGTGAATACTCTACGTGGATTGGACATGTAAAGAGGCAAAATTGGGGTTACATATGTTCATGGGCGGCGGTGATCATTTACCTTCAGGTGAACTTTAAGTTCGTTTGCCCCCTATAATACAAAATAATGCCTTCACTAAGGCAATCTAGTTAGACACACCCTTTACGCCTAAGGACGCAGTTTTTATTGTGAGGAATGGTGGCTCGAGCTTGTCGTTTACATGATAGTAAGCGATATGATGGTTCATAGACAGTAGCGTCACCAAAAAACACATTCAATTATAATGCAATGCTTGGCATTCTAGTGCGCTCGCCATCCTAAGACTTAAGATATTAAGCCTCATTATATCAAGTAGTTACTCTGGCTACAATGTCCATCAAACCAAAATACAGTACAACAGTGCATTTATTAAGTACAGTAACAGTACTATTACTATTTTTTTGGAGGGTAGTCTTCCTATATACACGGTTAAATTTTGCTCTCGAATTAAAAAATTATAAAACTCATTGTTATTGTTCCAAATAAGCTTTAATGAATACTATAATCGGTTAATTACTGTTACTTGCCGGTGTAGTGTTATTTCCTATAATCAGTCCTTACATCAACACTTTTGCACAACACTTGTTCGCAATGGACTCCATCAAGGATACACTGGCTGACATGATGGAGATGTTCCATAAGAGGATGGCTGACTTCGAGACTGAGTTGCAAAAATCACCAAGCTCCGCACCCAGTTTGGCAGCTGATTTTGGTTCCTTCCGCGCGTTCGTCACCAAGGCCCTTACATGTCTTCAGCAGCAGGTCGAGCTTCTTGCACGCAACATCGACAACATTGAAATGAGAGGTCGTAGGAAGATCTTGCTGTTGCACGGTGTGAAGGAAGTGAGTAAGGAGGACACTACACTTCTGGTGGCAAATGTGATAAGGGACCACTTTAAGCTGAAGGACTTCTCGCCGCTCAACATAAAAAGATGTCACAGAATGGGTCGTATCTCCGAGCCTGAAAAACCCCGTCCCATTCTTTTTAAGCTCCATGACACAGCGGTTCGAGATGGGCTGTGGTACTCCAAAACCAAGCTTAAGGGTTCCGGAATCACTATGTCCGAATTTTTGACAAAAGCGCGTCACGACTTATTTATGGCTGCGCGGGCGAAATTCGGCATTACAAAGTGTTGGACTCAAGAGGGCAACATCTATGTTGTTGGTACGGATGGTGTGAGGAATCACGTTCACTGTCTTCATGACCTGTCCCACATCGGAAGTGCTGACGATGGCAAAGCTGGTACTCGAGCCAAGATTACGAGGTCCAAGCGCACAGGCATTAACAAGAAGTGATAATTTTATACAACTGTTTTCGCATACTGGCCGGGTAAAACTGTTTGTTGTAATGTTTACTGTTGTGTTACATTTTTGCTACCTACCCACTTTACTTTTTTTTTGTGCTGTCATTTTGATTGTTTACTTTGTTGCGTTCCATGTCATGTTATTTAATATACCTAACACTATACTTGTTATATTTGAAGTCTTGTTTTGTATAGACAGCTTGATTTTTATTCATTTATTATAGATTATACCTAAATAATATTATTTTCTTTGTTTTTTGTAAACCAGTAAGTTTTTATTAGCATAATAATGTTTTTTTTTGTCTTTAATGATGATTTATATATATTTTTATATTGTTGTTTGATGTCAATGATTTTATTTTTTCATAGTTTTTATATATTTCAAGGTTCTTTTTTTTTTTTTTTTTTTTTCTATACTTTTTATGGTTTCATAGTTTTAATGCTGTATTATTATTGTTTTTACCCGGCCGTTATCATTTTTGTTTTTGTTGTTGTGTTATTTTTTATTATTATTATTTTTTTAATTTGTTGTCAAATTTTATTTTGCTATCACTTGACACAACCGGCAGGTATAACAAATGGTGCCTAAAAGCAGGCCATACATATTGTAACAAATTTTTGGTTGATCTTTTGTTACCTATTATATCATATTATTTATTTATAACATATATATTTTACTTTATTTTGTATAAGTATACATATATCTTTATACTAAATTATCATGAGTGAAAATGACAGTGACTCTGACGAGTTTTTCTCGGCAGAGAGTGAAAATAGCAGTTTCACTAGTATACCATCATTATGTGATACACTTTCATCTCAATTTTCTGATGTTCCTAAGAATTTCAATGTCGTGCATATCAATGCACAGAGTATTCCGGCCCATTTCACTGATATGTTAGCTAGCTTTGACTGTGCGAATCTCCATGCTATTCTTGTTTCAGAATCTTGGCTGAAGCCATGCCTTCCTTCTAGTTCCTACTCTCTTCCCGGTTTTCAACTTATCAGGAACGATCGTACCGTTGGCGGTGGTGGTGGGGTGGCCATATATATACGTACCGGTATTTCATTTTCCATTATACATACGTCACCCCAGCCGCCACCCCCAAATGGTGGTGAGCATCTGTTCCTGGAGGTTGAACTCCTTCACACTAAAATTCTTCTCGGTGTTTATTATTGCCCCTCTCTTCGCATTGACTATTTCTCTTCTTTAGAAACCATTCTTATTAATCTCACTCCATCGTACAGTCATAGTATAATCATGGGAGATTTCAACACATGCCTTCTGAAGAAGGATCACCGCTCTTCTTTGCTATCTTCTGTTTTAAATTCCTGTAACCTTTCTATCTTACCGCTCCATGCCACACATCACTTCCCTAATTCCACTCCTTCACTCCTTGATCTCATCTTCGTTTCTTCTCCTCATCTTGTCGTGAAGCATGGACAATGCGCAGCAGATGCCTTCTCATATCACGACCTTATTTACTTGTCTTTTAAAATTCGTCCCCCTAAAGATAGATGTAAGGTTGTGATGCGGCGCTGCTTTCGTGGGGTAGATTCCGTAAGACTTCGTGAGGATGCCAGCAACATTGACTGGGTCCCTCTGCTTACCTCGAGTACAATCGATGATAAGGTTAACATTTTTTCCACCAACATTACAAAACTGTATGATGTACATGCTCCATTACGCACAGTTAAATTAAAACACCTTCCCTCCCCGTGGCTCACGGATGAAATTAAGTCGATGTTATCAAGGAAAGCTGCAGCTAAGTCTAGGTTTAAGCGTAGACCTAATTCCTTGAACTGGGAAAAATTTGTAGCTATCCGTAATCTCTGCAACAAGTTGTGTAGAAATGCTCAACGCCGATATGTCCATGAATCTGTTGAAAACGGTGATCCAGCTAAAGTTTGGAAATTTCTTCGATCTATGGGAGTTGGAAAGTCACGTCCTGATTTAAGTTTTCATAACATAAATATTGATTTATTAAATTCACACTTCACAGCATCTCCCTTTTTTGACAGGGCTACAAAAGATAAAACCATTAATGATCTTTCATCTATTCCAACCCCTAATTATTCTCAATTTGTCTTTAGTCAATTCTCCGATTGTGATGTTAAAAAGAGCATTTTATCAATTTCCTCCAATGCAGCTGGGAATGACTGTATCAGCCGAAGTATGATATTACCTATCCTTGACCAAATTCTTCCTATCATATGTCACATCCTTAATTTTTCTATCTCGAACTTCGTCTTCCCATCTTTATGGAAGGATGCAGAAGTTATTCCTCTTCCCAAAAAACCTAATCCTGTATCCTTTTCTGAATATCGGCCTATTTCAATTTTACCGTTCCTTTCAAAGGTCCTCGAAATCCTTATCCATCATGAATTAAGTTCCTTTCTTACTGACAACAATCTCCTTAATCCATTTCAATCCGGATTTCGTCCTGGTCATAGTACAACCACTGCATTGGTTAATATTACAGACGACATCAGATCTGCAATGGAGAGCGGAAAGCTAACGGTGCTAGCCTTGCTAGACTTTAGCAATGCGTTTAACACTGTAGACCACGATGTTCTGTTAAGTATGCTTCGCTCTATTAACATATCTCCAGCGGTAATTGACTGGTTTCGTAGTTACCTGACTGGGCGCCGGCAGCGCATACGCATTGAAGCTGCAGTGTCTGCTTGGTGTGATACCTTTGCTGGCGTTCCTCAGGGCGGCGTTTTATCTCCTTTACTCTTCGCACTATTTATTAATTCAATATCCTATAAACTTATTTCTTCCTACCACTTGTATGCAGACGATTTACAGATTTACTACCATGCCCCGGTGGACAGAATGGCGGAAGCTATTGCTGCAATAAATAAAGATCTCACTCGGATCAATGAGTGGAGTGGGATGCATGGTCTCACAGTAAACCCTTCTAAAACTCAGGTCATTGTTGTTGGCAGCTCCAGGATGGTTTCGCAACTGAATTTAAATCAATTACCCCAGGTTTCATTCAATGGCTGCCTGATTCCTTTTTGTGATGTCGTAAAAAACTTGGGCGTTTTAATCGACAAAAACTTATCCTGGGGTCCCCAATTGCAACAACTTAGTCGTAAATTGTTCGCTGCAGCGGGGTCCTTGCGAAGATTACGAAATTTTCTACCTATTCCCACGAAAATTGCGCTTGTCCAGTCTCTTCTTTTTCCTCTCCTTGATTATGCTGATGTTAGCTACCTAGATCTCACCGAAGCCCAGTTTGAAAAGCTTGAGCGACTTCAAAATTTCTGCATTCGGTTTGTATTTGGACTTAAAAAATATGACCACGTCTCTGAATATCGAACTAAACTCAAGTGGCTATCAATACGCTTTCGCCGGAATACTCGCATCCTTTCACTTCTCTATACCATATTATTTCATCCCACGACTCCAAATTATTTAAAACGTCGCTTTCATTTCTTAAGCAATACCCATGTACGATCTCTTAGGTCTTCAGAAAATTTGATTCTAGAAATTCCTAAGCACAGCACATCATTCCTAGATAAATCTTTTACTGTCCATGCTGCTCGCTTATGGAATGAGCTACCCCTGACAATAAGACTTGCTAAATCTCTGCCTATTTTTAAGAGATTAGTCAGAACGCACTATTTGTCACAACAGTAATATATTATGTACAAATATATTTTCTCTCATATATATATATATATTTTTTTTCGTTACGTTTATAGTATAATATATGTAGTAAAGTCACATTTTAGTTTGTGTAGTTTATGTAAGTGTATACTTGTATTATATGTGTGTATATGTATATATGTATGTATGTGTGTATGTATGTATATATGTATGATGCCTATTTATAAAGCTTTTAGTTGTACATGATTTTCTTCCTTTCCTTTTTAATGACTATCTTCGATTTTCCTTCTCCTATTCATTCCAATCCATTCAAAGGTTGTCTGGAAGAGATCGCCGTTAGCGATAAGGCCGCCGTTTGTACGTACTTATGTTATAAGTTCCTTAGTTGTAAAATTATTTTATTAAATTTTGTGTACAATAAAGAATTATAAAAATAAAAATATTACTGTTTGTCGGTAGAAATATACATTGAGTTCTACCTACCCAAACGGCCTCTAAAAAACATCTACCTACCACCAGTAAAATTGGTTATTGCCATTTGATCTATGTACTAAAAAACTTTGAAAAATACGTGGTCTTTTGAAACTTGGTAATCATTTAGCTCTGGACAATACTACACTTACATAGCATAAAAATAACCACAGTTACGTAAAACATTTACGAATATTATTTATAGAACTGAACTTCTTGTCAACAGAATTTGTTCGCGAAGTGTGTCGCAACACCATTGTTCGTTTTGTAAGAACCTTTTTACGGCGTATATTATATAAAAAATCCTTTGAAGGTTCTTATTAAAGAAAACGTTACGTCGGACGTATATAATTAAAACGGGGATAATGGTTTCATTAGTGAAACAACAAGCGTAAAGTTCTTTGTGTATTTCTTTTTATACACCGTCTGGATTTAGATTTGCCTTTGTCCTACATCCAAGTAAAGACTTCGTCACTTTATCATACTTGGTTCATAATTCATTGGTACACGGTTTGACAGCCTCCGTGGCACTAGTTATACGCCGGCTATGAAACGTGTGGCCGCGGGTTCGATCCCCGTACTGAGACAAATATTTGTGTGATCCAAAGGTATTTTTCTCGGGTCTGGGTGTTTGTGAGGACGAAAAGTCTCTCGTAGTTCCTGATGCCCACGACAAGACTCGGTCTTAGTGAGGGGTCAGGACTATGTATGTGATTGTATGGTTTATTTGTATTTGTACTGTAGTTCCCATACATTCTAGAAGGTATAGTCCAACACCGGACACCCTGGTTGCTCTTACACTCACAACCCTCACACTGCCTCAGAAATGGACGTAAACGACTTGGTTTGGTGCTGTTCGGTGATTTTAGCAATATTTATTTATTTTCACTTCATACAAATTATGTATAGGTGGACTAAATGCCTAAAGTATTCTCTAACAGTCGAACCTAGGGTGATACAGAGATGATTAGAGACAGGTGCGTAATTAATTTAAAAAAAAATACAATAATTGAATATCAATACAATAGATCATTCCACCTTCCAACCATCTTTCTATCCGTTGATCTCCCGTTTTGAAAGGTCAGCATCGCATCTCCAATCCAACTGTCGTAAATTGTTACGTGCATCTCGAACATTCCTCTAGGATCATTAGGTTTTTTTTTGTGTCCCCTGTTTTTTCAACAACCGCACTACCTTTAGGCAGGGACCGAAACCCATTCGACATAACGGTACCGGTATCGACGAATTTCGGTTACCTTTAAGATTTCGGTAACCGCTATGACGCAATATAAAGGTTACCCTTATATACGGGAACCATTTTAATACCGGTAACCTAAAAAGACCTTGAATGCAAAAGAAAATGCGTTGTTGTTGCATAACAAATAAAAATCATACTTGTCGTGTTGTTTACACAATATCGCTGGATACGGTTCATTTCAATTTTGGTGGGTAATTCTGTTGAAAAAATCATGAAATGAGTAAAGATAATTGTGTGGTATAGTGCCATAATGTTTAGTAAAGACAAACGGCGGTATAACCACACACAGGCACTGCCCCCGCTTTGACTTATAAGGAACTTCGCATGAAACATAAAGGTAACCCTTATTTCGGTTACCGGTATGATACCGGTTAAATTCTAGGAATCGAATAAAATTGGCGGATACCGGTTACCATTAAAAATACTGGTATTATTTTTTTCGGTTGATACCAAAAAATACCGGTATTTTCGATACCGGTTTCGGTCCCTGCCTTTAGGTGACTCTTGAATCAACGGTACACTAAGAGCCTCTGAAGATGTTGGTTGAGACTTTTTGGTATCAATCCATAGGCAGAAACGAGATTTGGGACCATAACATTTGATTCCACAGCCCTTTGACCGCCAACATTGCCTACAGGCATAAGCAAAAAGTGTTTGACTGCCTCGGTGGCGTAGTTGTACTAGAGTACGGTTACAAAGCTGAGGTCTCGGGTGCGAATTATTGGGTAAAGTGCTATTGGATTTGTCTATTCATTATCAGCCCGGAGTAAGGAATTTGTGCTCGATATTGCGATAGGCTCACCACCTATCATGGGACTGAACATACAAGGGGAAATGTGGGTGTCCTGGCGCCTCTGTCTACTCTTTCTGGGAAAAAGGTGTGAGTTTATGTACGTAAAAAGTGTCCAGACCGCTACGGCATTTTTGACTCTTATTTACAGGAAACTTTCACTTACGACTTACTTACGAGTATTTACAGCTTTTATATATTGAAAATCAATTTAGTTAAGTTATTGTTTCTATTGTCAAAAAATGAAATAACAATTTTATTACTGTAACTGGCAATGGTCTCTTTTGTACAAATTATACTGTTCTGTACCAGCCCGTAAACGTCCCACTACAGGGCACAGGCCTCTACAATCGAGAGTACGATTGAGAGTTATAAAAAAATAATAACAAAATTAAATAAAGATAATTCAGGTCATTTCATATTCAAATTGCGTAATATCAAAACAAGCTATTAAATATATTTTAGTTGATAAAACTAGCAAGTCATCATAATTGGCAGCAGTCCCAAATATAATACACGTGTCATACAAAATATTTTTACGTATAAACACTTCATCTGAGTTTATGATCTCCTGGTACCTCTCATCATACTTGGCACCTGTCCCGAATACAATATGTGACGACATATTTAAATACAAATATGTACTTGATGTGAAAGATAGCCAAGAGACACACCTCTAAAATTTGCTGGAATTAGTTAATTAAACATACATACACGCCGGTCTCCCATAAACATAGACAGATAATATAAATTTCCACTTTGGTCCATACTATCATACCACTTTCACTTCATCTATTTTCATCAATCTTCACAAAGTCGCCTACATTCAGGATAATTTTGATCTAGCCCTTTATTATTGCCCTATGTGCCTTAAATTTTCAGTGCAGGAAGTCTATTCCCGATTTCCACTCCCTAGGCCTCCTTAAGGATCCCCTCAGCGACCTTTTGAAGAACTAAATCCAACCAACAAGGATAGATGCTAATATTATGTTTTTACAAATTATTGTACATATTTAAATGCGCCTCTTTTCTCTTTGTTATTGTCTCCTTTTGTTTGTTTTTGTTAATTATAATTATTCTAAGTTTTATACTTATGCTGTAGTGCTATAATCGTATTAATAAAACCTCTTTATATTTCTTTCTTTTTCCTTTTCTGATCATTGAAATATTAGACTACATCACACTTTGTACACGTCCTAAATACAATACAGATTTAAACACAAATATGTACATAGAATTATGATAAAGAATTTCACAGTGGCTGGGCATGAGTCAGATCGGTAATCAAATGATGCAATTTTATAAATAGAAGCTGTGATTAAGGCCACATATGTATTTGATTTATGACGCGGTGTTGTAAGATTTTTATGTATAGATAGATTGATAGGCTTATTATTGAAGAGTCAGGAATATGTGCCCGACATGGCGATAGGCTCGCCTCTTATCACATCATGGGATAGGATGGCGAATATGTAGGTGCCCTGGCCCCTCTGCCTACCCCTTCTTGGAAAAAGGAATTGAACTAGTTAGACTTGTAATTGAGAAAGATAAGCAGAGTTAAGCATCGTGTTTTAGGTTTTAGACTTTGGTAAAGGACATTTATTTAGATTTTTTTATAGTTTTAATCTGAAAATGCCACAAAAAGCTAAATCAGGGTGGCTAGCCTTATCCCGCTAAACTATCGTAGGTTAATTAAATTATTTAAAATGCCAGTCAGCACAGTCATTATATAGGTATACATATAGGTATATGTTTTATTGTGCACCAAAGTAACAGACGCTAAAAAACACTTAAAGAATAAAAAAATAGGCAGCCTTATCGCTAACTGCGATCTCTTCCAGGCAACCTTTGGATGGACTGGGTTATTGTAATATTGAATTAATAATGTAAGTTATAAACAAAATCCCATCAAAATATAAATGACATATTTTATGACATAACACAGTTTACGAAAGACGAACACATGTAATGTTCGCGGCGAACATTCGGCTGACGTGTGAAGCGTGACCGCGCGTAAGGACAGCCGGAAGCTACGAGGTCTGCGCTGATCGGAAGTAAACGCACGTTCAACTCTCAAGTACGCACGCTGGGTGACATAACTATTGCTATAAATATAAATATACTGTTTATTTGTAGCATAAAGTTGTAAGATTTATCAGGAAAATGCGGTGGCGCTTAGCACCATACTATTATAAAGCTGAGGTGGATTCGAATCCCGAGAAGGGCAAAGTGTTTTTGAATTTTTGCATTCATTGTCAGCCCAAAGATATTCCTGTATGGCGATAGGCTTGCTTATCACCTCGTAGAACGGAACACTCAAGGCAAAATGTAAGTGTCCTCGGTGGTGGACCTGCCTACCCCTTATACAGTGGCGTAACAATAGGGTGGCATCGTGCGCAAAATGCCACGGGCCCCCGACCTTAGGGGCCCCCGGCGGCCCAGCCCCTCAAGCCCGAGAGGCCGTAAACAAAGAAAGAACCTAGCGAATTTATTACCGACAAAATTAATAATCAAAAACTATTTTCTTAATTTTCATTAAAAATACCAAGGTTTATTTGTGATACATAAAAATCATAATAGTGGTCCTTTAGATTTACGCAAATATTATATTTTTAATCTATTATGTGCAGATTGTAGTATGAATATGGTTTAAAAAAGAATGAACCTCAATATTAGGCTTCCGAGAGGGCCCCGTCACCATTGCTGCGTTTGTTCTCCACGCACGTCGTAAAGATATTACGACGAATTATTGGTCTCGTTGTGGATTTTTTTTATGGCCTTGCAGGCAAAAGAGCGTACAGCCCGCCTCACGGTCAGCGGACACCGCAGCTCATAAACTCGCAGATCCAGGGATCCAGCAAAATGAGGTCACTTCCTAGCGTAAGGAGAACACTCTCTTAAAGCCTAGCTTAAAGAAGGATAGGTAATAGCGCTCAGGCAATACCGAAGCAGTGCACAGTGCGTGGTAGAAAAAAACACTGGAAACATACTTTCCGGAAAGGATAGTTTCCAGGTAGTAAGAATGAACTCTACTGCGGTGATGGGAAGTATGATGGGAGAATAGCGATAGTAACACCATCTTCCTCAGAGCACTTTCCATGGGCAATCGATAGATTACACAGAGACACCTGAAATCTCACCGCAATCCTAACGTCTCCATATTCTCCGTGCGATCTGGATTATCGACGATTCGAAGAGCTCGGCGCTGTGTTAAATTAAGTGGGTTGAGCTGGTATTTTGGGGCTTTTAGCCAGAGGTTGGAGCAGAACTCCACGTCATGGCGGATCGTCGCATTTATAGAGCAATAACCGCTGATCCGATGAGAAGTACCGCTTGGCTCTGTTGAGAATCCTTAACTTTTGCTGGCCAATTTGCTCTTGCCTTTCAAATGACACCCCAACTGCAATTTGCTAAATATTTCGGGTCAAGGAGTACTCGCGGATTCTTAGAGAAAGTGTCTACATGACAAAAGGGGTCTTCTTGGTTGTGCTATCTTCAATTTACCCTATGGAGAGGCCCGCCCCAGAGAGGTCTCGACTTCCGACAAAAGTTGAGACCACCTTTCCTCAACGGATCCCCAATAGAGATTCTATACTCCGATGTATCTTGCCTCACTCGCACCAGCATCTGCATAGCAATGCGTGTTGGTGATTGAGAACATGTCATTGATATGTAGTATAAAGAGGGTCGGCGAAAGCACCAAGCCTTATGGAACACCAGAATTAATGGTCTTGGCCTCGATGCAAAAGCAGTCCAATACGACTTTTATGCTCCGATCATCCAAGAAGGCTGGCGATATATTTTCAGAGTCCTCAGGTTGAAATACCAGGCTGATAGCTTCCCCAGGACGACGCCACATCACACTCAATAAAATTTTCAAGGCCTACCGTAATCGCCTCGCCCCTACTATCCAATGCCTCCACCTGGTGGTGGGTGAGATAAACGAGAAGATCACCATCCGATCGACCCTGATGGAAACCGAACTGACGGTCACCAATCAATTGGTGATTCTCAAGATACGTCAGGAGCTGCGTATTTATAATGCACTCGAAGACCTTTTAGAGTAAGCATGTGACAGCAATCGACCTGTGATTCGAAGGATCCGACCAGTCATCCTTCTTGGGGACAGGATGAATATGGGCGATATTCCATGAAGCCGGGCCTGGGTTGTTTTAATAGAAAAGACGCGTGAGTACGGGGGTTATCTCAGGGGCGGACGTCTTAAGAACCACTGCAGGGACACATTTCGACTCACTCGAATAGTAGATATGCAGTACCGCCCGAAATGCGGAAGACAGGGTTTTTGTTAGGGACCTGCCTCGGCCGCAATTTGCTGGCTAGCCAGTGACACTGATATATTCCTGTCGGTCTCCTTCGGGGTATCGGAAAATAAGCTTAACAGTTTTCCTCTGCATACAAAAAAGGGGGGCCCCGTCCGATGATTTTGCCACGGGCCCCAGATGGCGTAGTTACGCCACTGCCCTTATAGGAATATGGCGTGATGAGCTGTCAAATGCTAGATGTTAGCCGCTTGAGGTAGCTTCACGTATGAGTCTACCATCCTGGTCTTGAGCAGACCATCCATTTAGCCTTGTTGGCGCAGTTGGTTTGACGCTGGCTGTAAAACGAGAGGCCGCGGATTCGATTCCCGCACCGAGACAAATGTTTGACAAGTATTTGTGTCGGGTCTAGTAGTTTGTGAGACCACAAAGTCTCTCGTAGTTCCTGATACCCACGACACAAGACTCGATCTTAGTGTGGAGTGAGGACTATGTATGTGACTGTTGGGCGTATTTATTTATTAATCTGCCTTATTCAAGTGTTAATCTTGCAACAAAACGTTCGCACATTTGACTATGTGGCCTAGCCTCTCTCAATCGTACTCCCGATCGTAGAGCAGGCCTTGCTATGCAGTAAGATATATACGGGTCGATACAGTACATTACAAATAAATATATAAATACATCCAATAGTCCCATGGGCACACCCACATTAAAATACATTTCCTGCTTCATGGGAATCAGAAACTACGAAAGACATAATATTAATAAGACCACAATAAGCATACCAGAAACAAGGTATTGTGACAGTGAACCCGCCGCCTCTCGTTCAAAATAAACTATTTCGGTAATTACTCCACGAAAGAAGTCACATTTACATATATTCCCAAGTAATGTGAATGTTTAAAGGCGATGGTAATTTTTTACAACAAAATTTGTTCTAGGTTTTAATTCATTGAATTTAATATACCTAACAAAAATTAAAACACACCATAGCTGAAGAGTTACCTCTAATATTGAAATAAACGTATCTTCTTTACATCTATAGTAATTTTTTTTTTTATATTTATCTTAATTAATGTGTTTAAGTTATGGAAACATCCGTCATTTTTACTACATTATGATCATTTTCACCGCCACGATATTACTAAAATATGTTATACCATGCAAATCGATTCTAAACCGCTAAACACCAACTATTAAATTACCTTAGTAAGATACGAAATATCAACAAAATATCTCAGGATGTAGACCATTTTGCAACATTCTTTTCAAACAATATTTAATGCAGAATCATGCTCAACAATAAACATCCTATGCATAATGATAAATGTCAAATATACTCCAAAATCAAACAACAGAAACCCAAATCAATTGCATACGAAAATCAATTCCGAATCAAATCAAAACACAGTCCAGCTACACGTATACAGCGAACAATACAATACAGCATATCGAAATAGTTCACTCGGTTATGCAAGGGAGTATCGGAGTGTGGCAATACGACTTAGATACGACGGAACTGGGCCACGCGCTGCTTATACACGACGAATGTTGCTGAAATGCTCGGTGGTGCGGCGAATATTCGCCAAACGTGTACCGTTTGCGTTCTATTTTTAAAAATTCAAAAATATAATGTTCTTAGTTCGATTAATATATTGGAAAAAAAGAATAAACTAAACGTCAATCAAATTTAAATATCGTGCGTAATTTCAAATTTATGTTTTTTACTGAATTAATGGACTAAATCAATTTTTATTAGCTTGTAACAAAAAACGAATATACCTAATTTTGTCGTATTAAAAAAATCATTGACGCAGATGTGTATGTCGTAACCTTGCTGGCAAATGCATTTTTTGTCCTATTAACATGCCAAAACTCAGTTTTGGAAATCTACTTTTGCATAATTTCTTTCATAACCATAATATGACAAGAAGTAAAATAGATTATTTTCAATGTATATACCTCTTCTTATCACATATAACAATTATACTTGCTATTTGAAGCCAAAATAAATTTAATTCTCACTATGGTTTCTTAGATTTACGCGAATGTTACACATTGAAATAAAACTATTATTTACGGATTTTATCGCGGATTTGGTTTAATTTTTACATTTTTTGAGAGACACAGTGAGCTCCTTCTGCGTGGATCGGAACGCGAATACAGATTAGTTATTTAAATTAACTTTTTAATTTAATAATTCAAAATTAAGGGTAGTTAAATTGTAACAGTCGCTGAGCGGGTGACTAATAACTCAGTCCGCCCCGTGACCACGAAAGCTGTAAAGTAATCGAAACGTCGGGAACTCAAAAATGAAAAAATTAAACCAAATCCGCGATAAAATCCGTAAATAATAGTTTTAATTCTCACTCTCATTCAGTTCAGCCACAGGATCTCCACATAGAGGCACTCCAGATAGCGGCCATCCTGCGACCTCACACAACAATTAATATTTCATTGAATACGATAAATCCCAACCCACCCTTAAATAACATCTCGAAAGTACTTACGTGTATACTTACATAATTATATAAAAAACGTAATATTTATGCAACGACCCGTTGGCGACCACCTTGACATTTGTATGTTACGCGATATATGTTATGTAAGTGTTATGATATTTTTGACCTTTATGACGTAGGAAACGTGTCCTCTCAATAGCTTAAAGGCTGTGAATCGGTAGGTATTGGGTTCAATATTCAGGATAGACTATTTTTTTTTATGCACAATGCTTGAATTATAAATGTGTTGCCAGTCCAACAAATTCGAAGAGGAGAGGAAATAAAAAGGATGGGTAGAGACAAGGTGTATTGGGTATCCGGCAATTTCGCTCATCAAGCGAAATACGGCAACGAAGCTGTGGCTTCATGTCGATCTGTAAGACAAGGGTACCGCGCCAGCTAAGCCTGCTCATTGATGCTTCATAACTGACATCAACGAGGCTCTAGCTTTTATAACTATCATTACTCTCTACAGCTGTTATTTTTTTACTTTAAATATGGTGTCCGTTGAAAAATTAGTTAGCATTAACACATAAATCACTATTACCAGGCGAAACACCAGCTCTTTGTGTAATTTTTTGTGGAAGTGAATTATTTGTGTATTGATTTGTATTTCTTTTATGCAGTAATATAGCAACAGACCATATTATTTTGCATAGATATAGTTTAGAGATCGGAAAGCATCATAGTTATTGTAAAAGAGTTCTATTTTTTTATTAATGAACGATATTTTCACTGTCTATTCTAAGCGAACTTCCAATATATTATGTATTGATATTCATACCACTATAATATTTTAATTAACTCTACCATATTGAAAGATAATTTGAACGTTTGTCACGCGTGCGGTCTTGCTAGGTCGAATCTGTTGCAAGCTATTTAAGCCCTATTTCATTATTTTAATTAACCGAGATGGCGTTACGTTGAATATTGTGACATTATTTAAAGTAATGTAATTGCCCTGTGCTACAAACGTATCTTGGATTCGAATGGGCACTCCGTTTTTATAATCAAATGACTGCACTGTATCCGAACAGTCAATTATATCAGCATGTAAATGCAATATTGAATAATCAATATTTTTGCCATTTGACACATTTATGGTGACCGAATTGTATCATGGTGAAATTATTTTGTAACGAAACTGTACTTTTGCAGCTGTATAGAATATATTAATGCTATATTGGATATCATGATTTAATATAACGGTTCTAGAGTGTATTATGAAACATAATATTACATTTTACAGTAATTAATGATTGTGAACAATGATCCATAAAGTAGTAATATTCTCATGATCGTTAAATGTATTAGAATAGCTTTTAGTTGGAAATAATAATACCTTTCCAAGTATTAAGCGATATACTAATATAAAAAAACCTATTATATCGTACGATACAATCCGATATATCCACTAGCTGAACACAGGACTTTGCTACAATTGAACTGATATAGAACATAATTCACCATGCTGTCTTATTACGTGTTTATATTTTTTCCTTATGATTTTTCTACATCATTAAAACTGCTTGGTAAATAACTAACAATACACCTATGCTTTCGGCCAGTAAGACTTTTCAAACTCTAACCTACTTCAGCAACAAAACAAAAAAATATAAAACTTTAATTTGCATACAAATTAACTTATCTGTCACTCTCGTGCGTCATCCCCCACCCATTTGACATAGCAGTTGGTAGAGCTGTAATTGAAATGAAAATGGGTCGAGTATTCGTGCATTATCGTCCGTAGTTTACTTACAATTGTTACGAAATCGACCCAATTGCTGAATTGGGTGTGTAATTAGGGAATTCTGTATGTGTGCGTCATAATAAAATAAAACGCAAGTCAGATTATTGCGTATCATCACGCTTGCCTCTCCTAAGGTAGGCAGAAGTGTAACTAATGTCTGTATCATCAACCACCTATTACTGAGCGCGGTGTAACTTGACAACTGAGAGTTTGATTGAACGGGCTTAGGCCATAGCCAACTAAGGTCATATAAGTAAGCGAAATTACATTTTTTTTAAATCTCTCTTGTATGACCAAAGGTATTTAAGTCCCAGGGTATGATATGACTACGTTTGTATATTATAGTAAAATTGCGGTCCAATTCAAATTTCTAGTACACTTGGCTTCCAATCTAGAAGAAGAGAACAAAGACTATTGGGTAGGTTAGTATATAATATTATGTATTGTTAAAAGCTTCGTAATTAGTGAATGGCATACCTAATATAATACAAAAATCTTTATTATATTTTTTTTAAGTGGTTTCTGGAACAGGAAAACAATCTTTTTCTTTTAATTACATCCCAGCCTATCCCATCGTGTCGTACCATACTATCCCTTAACGTGCTAGGGGTGAATCTATCGACACATCGGGCAAAAAATTCTGACTCCGGGCTGTTAATCGAAAAAACCAATATCACTATGCCCGAACCGGGATTCGAACCCAAGACCTCACTATAGTAATTTGTAATACTAAATATTGGCCAATCAGATCAGTGTTTCCCTCATAAATCAAAACCAACAGTGAAATAAAAACAAAAAAATATACTTCCAAAAAAACTACTAAAACATGACATACATCTGAATAAAATAAAATAAAAAAATATATATATTTTTACTAAAATATGCGACAGTTATTTACTTATTACCTAAGCCTCAATAATAAACAATGTTACATAACAGTCCTACTGCCCTACATCGGATGCATTGCAAGCTATTTTCTCGTAATATCTTTGTAAGTAGGCGACATGCTTGGCTGAATCTGCTTAGTAATTGTCACACTGCTAAGTAATTGGTATTTTTTTTTAATTCAATGAATGGCGAGACGAACCAAAAAGAAGATTGTTACTTTGGCTATAATATACTTCAATCTGAAACACAACAGTGCATTTACACTGCCTGAAATAAAATGAAAATAATTTACTGGATCTATTACAATGTTCAACATCGTTTAGATTCAGTATTTTTCTTATCTACCACCCGGTTCGGAAAGCGGTTTTCATTAGAGAAGAACGGGCTAGAAACTCTGGCTACAATGTCATTCAATCCGAAACATAACGGTGCATTTACACTGCTGTTTGGCGGGAGCAATAGACATCATGGTGGCCTCTCACACATGAAAGACCTACCACAAGTATTTTTTTTTTATACTGGCCCGGCATAGTGGCAGCATTGCACCTGATGGTAAGTGCTAATGCCGCCCAGGCAGAGTATCCATTGGCATCGGACGGCGGTCCCATGCCAATGGAAACAATTATGCCGACCTGTAAGGTGCCTCTTCACGCTACGGCGGAAGGACCCAAAGTACCAGAGATATGGGATTCTTAGCCGATTGGAGTCCGGAATGCCCGGTTTTTTGACAAAGTCGGATATCTAAAAAGGATTTCTCTATCAGAAAAAAATGTGGTGGAGATAGTGAGTTAGATTGTATAGGGTAATAGTCTCCTGTATAGTTTTGCTGTGTATGTTACGTTGAGTGTCGACCAGTTCGAACTGGTCCGGTAGATAAATAAATAACGCCTAGTCATATATATATAGTCCCGACCCCGCATAAGATCGAGTCTTCGTGGGTATCAGAAACTACGAGAGACTTTTCGGTCTCATAAACACCCAGACACGAAACAAACACCAGTGGATCACATAAACATTTGTTTCGGTGCGGGGATCGAACCCGCGGCCTTACGTTTACCAGAATGCGTCTAAATGCCCCGCGGAAGCTGTCATCCTAAACTATTGTAGTATGTGAGACCGAAAAGTCTCTCGTAGTTTCTGATACACACGACACAAGACTCGATCTTAGTGTGGCGTCAGGACTATGTAGTATATATGTATGTGTGTATGACTTTTGGGTGTTGTAGTTTGATGGCGTCGCCAATTCGTCATAAATTAATCATTTCCTTCTTTGCGTAATTTCTCAAAATAATCCAATATGATATTCATAAAACCGCACAATTTAAATTATTTTAACAAGTTCTTTATTGCCAAATACCAGCATTGGGGACAGCCCAATACGTAAGAATGAGTTTAAACAAGTAATGTGCGTATCTTATTGTGGTTTTGCGGTTCGACCGACGTTTTTGACACTTGAAACAAATTAACATAACGCTTAAATAAGGCTTAAATTGATTTTATAGATTTAATTCTGCGTAGAAAAACTGGCTGACTCAACGCGACTCATATTAAAAGAATATTTATTTGCAAACCCTATACTATCTCAAGAACAGTTAATGATTATTCATATAAGGTATTCTAAAGTGAATTTTACATAACGAATGTGTAGTCCCTATCGCACGATCTTTGAATGCATTTTAAGCGAAGAATATAAATCTTTCGATAGCTTATATAGGTTTTAAAACTGTATGAATGAGGCCGTTAATTTATAAAAGACTCGAGAAGGAATATCCAAGCTGTACGGTACTTTACAAAAATTAGAATGATAATTGAAGTTGGCAAGAGACGACAAGGTAGACCTTGGAAGAGATGGCGTGACAACCTTGAAAATTTCAGAAGCGTATGGGCGGCAACGGCAAAAAAATAGAGACAGATGGAAGGAGCTGAGGGAGATCTTTGTGAACAGTGGGACATTATAGGTTCATAAAAAAAATGAAGTTTGTTAACTTCATAGGTTAGCGTGGTGTATGTCACTAAAACTACCACCCGGCTTCGTTTTCGGTAGCACTCTTGATATACCCGGTATATAGATTTTCTGCAACTTTATTTAAGTCTATTTCCCTTGTGGTTCATTGAAAAATCTAAATACTTTTTTTATTATTATCAGCCATTAGTGTCCCACTGCTGGGCAAAGGCCTCCTCCCTTTCCTTCCAGATTGTGCGGTCTTGAGCGATTTCAGGCCAATCTTGAAGAAACCTGTCGATTTCGTCTCTCCATCTACGCCTAGGTCTGCCGCGTCGTCTTTTTGGGTGTTCGGGACGCCACACAGTACAAATTCTTGCCCACTGCTTTGGATGCATGCGGCAGACGTGACCGGCCCACTGCCACTTCAACTTGGCGGCTCTCGAAGCTACATCAACGATTTGGGTTTGTGAGCGCAATTGGGTGTTTCGGATTTTGTCGCTTAACTTTACACCTAGTATGCTGCGCTCCATCGCACGCTGACAAACCTTGAGTTTGGACTTTTGAATGTTCGTCAAAGACCAAGTTTGTGAGCCATATGTTAGAACGGGGAGGATGCATACGTCCATTAACTTGCGTTTGAGAGATAATGGGAGTTCGCCTTTCATCATCTCTATATAATCTCAATACTAAGATAATAAAAAATAAAAATATTTTTTATTTGTATGAATAGGCTCTGGAACGAAGAAGAAAGGCGAAGTATTGAAAAACCGATAGAATATTGTCAACAAGTGTAGGGCCGGCCGCTAGTTATGAAAAATTTAGATAGGATTTTGTTTGCGGACAATCCGATATCCAATAAGCCGAGATATGCCAAATTCGGTCAGAGACACGTGTAAATCAACAAAAGTTATTATTTTCAAACCCGCTGATTGTGTCATGAGTCATCCAAACAGTTCGGCGTTTGCATATTAAGATTTTCGATTGCTAAGTATTCCGTGATTCATTATGTAAGCATTTTATGTACTTATTTTGAATTTATATTTATCTGAGAATGCCAGACTGTTTACTAAATTTCAATTACTAGGATTAACATACCAATTTAATGTAATTCATTATCTTTGGTGATTTTATTGCGGGGGAGATTACCAATAGAGTAAATTAATAGACCAAAAAACTCATTGATCTGAAAATTAAGGAAACGTCCTTCAGTACATTTGGAGTTTCAAAAAGATGACCTTGAAATCGCGCTAAAATAAACATTAATATAACTTAATTTAATAGATTTCGTCTCAACGGTGATAAGAATTATTTTGTTTGTTTTTAAACCTTCTGTCATATTTACAATACACAGCAAGAATTGTAAGAATAGCTGCTAGCAACGACTAAATTCAGTAATGCTCCACTTAAGATGTAGGTACTGGAGCGCGCGCACCACTTACATCTGAACACTTTAATTTCCCTTTTCTCTTTTCCAGTGTGGGGAAAGTACTATGTATGTGACTGTCGGGTCTATTTATTCATTTTACTTCAAGTCTATCTCCTGTGACTACAAGCTAACTTTCATTATCAATATTATTAATTAAATATTATCAATAAGGATAATATTGTCATGCCATCACTCTGTTATGCCATATGGTGATGCAATAGTCGCTTATCTTAGCTTCTTAAAAACTGATGCAACAATCGTAATCATTGAGTGAAGCGGGATCGATGGCCGAATAGGGAACCGCCACGTAATTCTGATATAAGTATAATCATGTCACACCAGAATTTTAATTACATCATAATTACATTAGAAAATCTAGTAGGCCATTTTAAATGTCCTTCAAATCATTGATACACTTTTCTTTAAGATATTGCTAAAAAAAGATTTTCTATTAAGACCTGACCATTACTACCAAAGGTTAATCTGTGATCCGAATCGAAACGAAATTAAATATTAAGATGTTCGACTTCCTATAAATAAGAAATAAGTTACAAAAAGTTAAGTTAATGGATACTATTTCTCTGCTTTTCACTTATCATCAGTGGTTTAATTTCCACAAATAAAAATATATAAAAAAATATAACATCTTTCATAGACAGTTTTCATAAAACCTGATGGTAGGGCTCTCGTATGTGCGAAGCCGCTTGGGTAGGTACCACCGCAAAGTTTATCTCTCCCCACACACACTGTAAATGACAGTTGTTCCGGTTTGAAGGACAATGTAGGCAGATTGGACATATTGAGACTTAACATCGTATGTCTATGGCACAGTGGAATACCAAGCATTGCTTTGTAACTTATGGTGTTGTTACTGTCCTTGAGCGGTCGTACCGCTTACTAGCCTCGCAATTCATCGCAATAAAAAAACATAAATATTAAAATTTTCCTTTTCCATATTTTATCGCTTCTCATGCAGAAACTTCTCAAAATCACACTTTAAATGTATTTAAAACCGCACGTGAATACAAGCGTAGTAAGACAAAAAACATGAATAAATCTTTTTTTTCCAAATTTTATCTCATATTTTGCAGAATTTGTTCTCAAAATCACCCTTAAAATGTATTTTAAACCCGGAATAAAACAGAAAAAAAGCAAGCGCAGAGACAAAAGGGGCGGCGCGGCGCGTCAGTCTCAAGGTCTCGGGTTCAATGCACACGCGACGCAATATTCTCGGAACGGCGACAAAGGATCACGCACAGATTCCTTATGCACTTTTATATTTATGTAATGCCTTATGTACCGGGTGAATTGGGCAACATGTGGTGGATAGGAACAGGAGTAGTCCAGTGATGAACTGATAACGGTAATGTAGCATTAAGAAAAATTCTAGAAATTAATTTTATATATAAAACATAAATATGAGAATGTCTTTATAATGAATTAAAAGTCTAACACATTGCAGGAAGCCGGTATAGATAAACTTAAAGGCCAATTTACTATGTTGTAGCTGTCTCTCCAACTATGTTAATTCCTATAAACGTAGAGCAATCAACTTTTAGCAACAAAGATCATTTAAATTTGTTTTAAAATGAAACTAATGTTCTTAAGGAAAACGCTACCACTCGTTCAAGCCGTATAGTGAACCCAACATATTGACTAGACACTTTCTCTAACTATTTCCTCAGTCCTTTACCTAAATGCTAGGCTTATCAATGTAATTACTATTAAAATAAAATCCGCAGCCTAATCTTAATAGTCATAACTAGCTATAAATAAAATATTAGGTATTCTCAAATTCATTATCAGTCTAAAATCAGTGAGCGATTAAAAAACACTTGAGGTAAAATAAAAATGAACTAAATTCAAATGACGCACACGAAAACCAATAAATAAATTAAAAAGACTTAAATAATGGTGACGCATTAAAATGGTGACCGCAAATTAATGTTTAGTGCAGTTTTACGAACAAATAAAACTATTCCAGGCGGTAACAAAGACGTCAAATGTTATGTAACCGCACGTGTGATTCAGGTGCCACAGTGCAGATTTAGCAGTAGGATGGGTTGGATAGTCCTGGGATAACCAATGCACCCAATAGCGGCTTTGATGGAAGAAGACGTTAATAGCTTGTCTCATATTAAAACATAGGAGGATGGATAGTTCCGATGTTGCGGGAGGAACGAGGAAGAGATTCGAGAGTATTTCTACCTGTAAATGTCTAGAAAGTTTTACACTCCCTATAACTGGGCAACGCCATTGTAAGATTGAGAGGCGTAAAACATTTATCCATTACGATCACTAGAGGTTTAATATCCCAGTTTTTGGAACCGTTCTGGGTTCAGTTCCTCGTGATGATTCTCGTAACCATTAATACTACTGATGATATACAAACGTAACATTCAAATATTTGTGTTTCGGAATCAAATCTGCAGTCTCTATCTGGCCAATCTGTGCCACACTCCACGACTTTATTGCCCTCACAAACTCAACTGTGTAATATGAAGAATTGTTTTTTGTTGTGTTTGTGCATAAACAAAACACATGATATACCAAATAGATATATTTGAAACAAGAGAGTCAGGATGTAACAAACCATGTTATGAACAGATTTATACATCCAACTTTACCGAGGCATTACCATTGTTTCGCCAAAAACCCACTCAAAGAATAAGTATGTGTTAGTTTCTTCTCTACTCGCTCCAGAAATGTTCTTATTAACTCCAAGCTCATATATAAACATCAATAAATTAACTTAACTTATACCCAAACATTTATTACAGCTGAAATAAAAGCAAAACGACCTGCCTTACTGACATTGCACTTGCACTTGCGCGACGCAGTGTCATTGTCGCGGGGGGCCAGACAGGGGCGTCGGCGGGGGCTTGGAGGGGCGTCGGGGCTTGGAGGGGCATAGGGGAGCGTCGCGACGCGTGTGACTCAGTGTTCAAGGAACGCGAGGGTTCGCCATGTCTTCACTTTGACTTGCTAATCTGTACAAGCCGATTTTACTTACGATTAGGGATCGCTGACTGGAAAAAACGTTGGCAATGAATATTTTGTACGATGTCATATGTATAACAATAGAATTATAGATGATGTCCTCAAAAAGGGTGCAAAACTATTAGGAGCCATGATTTGGGTTCGATCTAAAATTACAAATACGAACATTTCCAATTTAAGCTACAAATTTCTAAATTATGTATATAATTAATCAGCTTGTGATACATAGGTTACATATTGTGGAGGGCTCTATGATCTGCCCTTTGGGCATACTAGTGTAGCGTTTAATAAATTATAGATAATGCATTACAATAAGACATAAATCACGCAGACTCTTTAAAACAATACAGAAAATAGTCGAAATTTCGCTGATCTAAGAATTCTAATTTCAAAGGCATATATATTAATGTGAACATGTATCACCTTTTTCTATGCTTTCATGATAGACTTTGGTTTAAACCCTTTCACGTCAAACCTATAAGGGCTGATATAAAAACTATTAGATTGTCTGGAAATTTCCAAAAAGTCTGTAAATAATGGCAGCCCTACTTAAAGATATGTTTATGTCGCATTCCCCGCCGATATATGTATACTCACAAGGGCATAAGAGTAAAATGAAGGGCGTCTGTGCGTCACTATTGAATCACTGAAAATCACAGCGAGACTGAATCTGAGTCAATACTATCCTTTTTTTATATTTTGTCTGATTCATTTGTGAAAAAGGGGATGAATAAGAGTCTTGACCTCACTGTACGGCACTGTACTTATATCAGCCCAGATAGTTCCCATTACAGTACACAAGCTTGAAGAATTAAGAGTACGATTGAAAAGGGTAAGGCCATATAGTCCACAACGTTGGCCAAGTATTTTAAAACACAGGCCCTGCCTATATCAGACACCAGTCTCACATCCAATATGTACTTTTCAACATATCTGTACCTTTTTCTGTATGAGAGAATTAATTAAATATTATTTTTGACTGCTTCGGTGGCTTAGTTATACTACAGTGCGGTAGCTACGCTGACGTCTTGGGTTCGAACCCCGGGTCAGGTAAAGTGAATTTGAATTTTTCTATTAATTAATTATCAGTTAGGATCAGAAATTTGTACCCGATATGGTGACAGGCTCGCCCCCTACCATGACATTTAACGAGACACACAAGGCAAAATGTTGTTCTCCTCTCTTTCACCCCTACCCCTTTCTTCTCTTTCCCCTCTTTCTCTCTGCCTACGCCTTCTGAGAAAAAAACATGAGTTTATTGATTTATTATTTAGGGAAAATGAAATGACCTTTCATATTGACCGACCTTGTTCGCATCTTGACCTGTTCCTTATGACCTAATACATTTATTTCAATAACCAAACATGGAAATAGTCATTGACACGCGTTCGCGTAAAAACCCGATATCAGCTGACCTATTTAATTAGAGTGACTCAGCCACCTTGCGCTTATGAGTCACGTGGACTCATATTCCCGAAGACAATAGAATGCCTCATTATTACATTCGATTTGAATTTTCCTATATTATGGTGGGAATCAATAAACTTACGTAGAAGAAGTGTGTGTCAGTCAATATGTGTATTTTCAATTTGAAGCTTAAGGTAATGATAAATATGATCACACTAAGATCTAGCCTTATGTCGTAGGTATCAGGAACTACGAGAGACTTTTCGGTCTCACAAACACCCAGACCCAGAAGAAATATTTGTGAGCTGCACAATCATTTCTCTAGGTGCGGGGATCGAACCCGCGGCCTCTCGTTTCACAGGCGGCGTCTAACCGACTGCGCCACGGAGGCTGATGATGATTTAGAAACATTTATAGGTCAAAATTCACTCCTGTGACATTAAGTCATGATAGCCTTGGTAGTGGAGGTTTTGAAAATAGAGGTCGCGGAGAACCCTGCACCAAGACAAATGTTTGGATGTTTGGTTGATTCGTAGTTATACAGGGTATATCAAGACTGCTACCGAAAACGAAGCCGGGTGGTAGTTAAAGCGACTTCAGACACAATGCAACAGAAAAAGTTGCAAAAAAAAGAGACAATTTTTTTTTCCTATGACCATATTTGGGTGGTAAATACATTTTTTCCTAAAATAATAGTGTATACCCTTTTATTTATAAATAATCTAAGGTATAAAAGAGTTTAAATTATTATTTTAGCAGAGACTATGGATTTACCACCCAAAAATGACGATATTTAAAAAAACATAAAAAATCATTGTCGCGTTTCTTTGCGAAATTTTTAGTTGCATTGTGTTTGTAGTCACTAAAACTACCACCCGGCTTCGTTTTCGGTAGTAGTCTTGAGATACCCGGTATGTTTCGTGTCTGGATGCTGACGTGTGTTAATGTAATTCCCATGTATTTGGTCCTAATTTGGGATTTATAGACCAAAAGGTCTCTTGTAAATTCTTAAACCCGCGATGCAAGCCTCTTAGGCCAGGGGGGTTAGTCTATGATCCAAAACGATGTTAGAATATTCGAACGTTCGATGTCCAGAGTAAGATTATAAGTTTTCTACTTCTAAAAAACAATACTATTATCCAAGATACTTATCATTCATTCCAAACTTAGTCTATGGTGAAATAAAACTATTATTTACGGATTTTATCGCGGATTTGGTTTAATTTTACATTTTTTGAGTCCGCCCCGTGACCACGAAAGCTGTAAAGTAATCGAAACGTCGGGAACTCAAAAAATGTAAAATTAAACCAAATCCGCGATAAAATCCGTAAATAATAGTTTTATTTCAATGTGTAACATTCGCGTAAATCTAAGAAACCATTAGTCTATGGTTACGACGTACGATAGAGGATTCCAATATTTTGTGGCTTATCTAGTCACATTCATACAGTTTTACATACGAATTTCGAACACTCGAATTTAGTTTCGGAACAAAGAGTAACCCCACTGTTTTAATCAAATATCATATTTAACTTTTTAGCGATATCGTAGGTAACATTAAGTCGATTTCATCAAATGAGCATGATATGACGAATATTTGAAAATGACTAGATCAATGTAATTATAAAAAAAGTAATGAAATGCCGATGTAATTAAAATTATGGTGATGAAACGACGCTCGAATATTCGTCATTGTGTCAAATCATAGACTAATTCTCAGGACTATGTTGGGTATATTTATTTATGACATCACTATCGATAAAATATGACATGAAATGAACATGACAGTCTCCGTGGCGCAGTCGGTTAGACGCCGCATATGAAACAAGTGGTCGCGGGTTCAACCCTCCGCTATGAAAAATGTTTGTGCAGCCAATATATATTTATTTCAGGTCTAAGTGTTTGTGAGACCGAAAAGTCTTTCGCAGTTCCTGATACCCACGGCACAAGACTGGATCTTAGTGTGGGGACAGGACTATGTTTTTTATTTAATTTATAAACTTTATTTTACACGAAGAAAAACAAAAATTATAACAATTTAAAATAAGTACAATCGGCGGCCTTATTGCACTAGGCAATCTCTTCCAGGCAATCTTTAGATGGACATAAGAGAAAGGAGAGAAGAAGGTGTATAGTGACAAAAGTATACGTCAACAAATAACAATATTACAAATGAATAAAGAAAATGTAAAAATAAAAATGTAAATGAAAGAATATGTATGTGATTATTGGGTGTTATTAATTTTATTTATTATTGACATAAGTCGCCTTTAAAGTAGTTAACGTTTATTGAACTCAGTGAGCTAATTCATCTAATGACCTCGTGTGTTGTTCCTCGTAATAATTATATGACAATAAACATTTCAATCGAATTCTATTTGGGTGTTTCCTTAAATATTGACGTATATCGTTTTGTTAACGAGTGGCCGGTCATGTCCGCATTTGCACGCGTCCCGGGGATTCAGTTATGGGGAAAAAGAAAATTATAATTGAGTTCTGTGACAAATAATATAATTAGAATATTTTTTTTATACTTTTGGTCCGGCAACCGATCCTGCAGGTCACGTGATAGTGATTACTGCCGCCCATGACGCCCCCCATCCATAACGCTTGGATAAGGGAAGATGCCGGCCAATCAGTAAAAAAAAACTATATAAAATACACCCAATTTTTCTACCTTTGGAAACAGTACATCTTTATTGAATAGTTCTCAGTGTCCTTTTTGTATCCTTGAAAACGTTAATGCCAAAATGATTTACAATAAATAAGAACTGGACCTAAACTAGAACTAAAAATACTATTTTTGTGAGCTCCTATAGTTGGTTTTACATAACGGATGATATTAAATTCACACACTATACATACAATATATGATTCAACTTAATATTTACGCAATATTATAAGTCAATTATATTTATTAATTATTCAATAATCCTCAGTTAATTAGTGCACCGGTGTTCAATGGTATGACATCACTATTCCTGAAACTGTTTTGCCGTGATAATATTGTGTAACCTATATTTATGTTGCTTTGACGTCTTTTTATATGTACCGGATGACTTTTTTTTCAATAGCTAACTAGGTAATTGACCATCTGATGGTAAATAATCAGTGCCACATTCAAAATTCTTAATTCAAATTCAACATTCAATTTCACTGCCGCATTCGAAGTTCTAAATTTAAATTCAAAATTACTTTTTTTTTCAAACATGAGTATACATACTAAGTATGCAAGGTATTGAGATAAAAGACAAAATAGATCAATCGTGTTTGCCTTGACGGCGTTCAAATATTTGATACAGGCAAACCTAAATTACCAAAAAAAGAAAATACAAATTTAAAACTTAATTTATTAACAAATTATATATTTTTAAAATTTCTTTTACATTCAACATTCACAAAGTTTGGACATGAAGAAAGGGTGTGAGAGAGACAAAAGAGGTTATCTCGTTACTTTGTTTTTTTTTTTATATTACTGGTCATAGAGCAGCTGATGGACAGTAATGTCTTTGTAGCCAAAGAATAGACAGGCTGAATTCTGTCCAGACATATTTAAATTACCTACCACCAGTAAAGAATAAGATCAGTTTAAAATAAATAAATACACCCAACAGTCACATACATAGTCCTGACCCCACACTAAGATCGAGTCTCGTGTAGTGAGTATCAGGAACTACGAGAGACTTTTCGGTCTCACAAAAACCCGAAACATATAAAAGACCCGAAACAAATGCTTGTGGCTTCTGTATCAGCCCATATTCGTCCCACTGCAGGGCACGGGCCTCTTCTACAATCGACAGTACGATTGAGAGTGGTTAGGCCATATAGTCCACCACGCTGGCCTAGTGCGGGTTGGCGGACTTACATACCATAGAAATTTTTATAAATCGCTATGGTATGCAGGTTTCCTCACGATGTTTTCCTTCACCGTTTTAGTGCGTGGTGATTGACTATCAATACACACATGACTCCGAAAAGTCAGAGGTGTGCCCTGGGATTCGAACCCGCGACCACCGTGAACATGTTAGCAATCGCGTCTAGTCCGTTTACCGGCCACCACGCACTACGCTGTGGCTTACACAAACATTTTTGTCTCCGAACGGGGATCAAACCCTTGGCCTCTCGTTTCATAGCCGGCGTCTAACCGATTTCACCACGGAGGCTATCATATTACTCATAAACTAGACATTTCTCTAAGAATCATACGTAAAAGCCCTTAGATTCGCTGTAATTCTATGCTAGACGCACGTACCCAAGGAAATCCCAAACAATTACTAACCCTCACAAAATTGTTTTTCGCTTTTACCAAGAACAACCCTGCGATACTCGCAATTCCAGAATCTTCGGCCACAATCGACCACATGTCTGACCTATAACTAAAAACAACATGACATTACCGTTTCCACCTCAAGACCACAAGATCAGACCATTATTTCATGACGTGTGGGATATAGAGCAATTACTCACTGATTTTGAGTCCTCTGACGTCATAGTCTTGGAAAAGGGTCGCCCCTATCCGTCCAATGACTGGAACAATTAACGTATGAGAAATTGTGGTTATGATTTAATGTCCTTATTCTTTTGTTTCTTAAACAGAAGTTGAAGGAAATTGAGAGCGTCGATAAGACATGGATTTTTAGAATTGTATAAAATAAATACATTATTATGTTTTATATGAAATCTCGTAGATAAGTATACATACAACAATTATTAATAACATAATATTATTTTAAAAAAATACCTGTCTTGATTTTTTTTTTATTGCATTGAATGGCGAGACGAGCAAGCCGTTCGCCTGATGGTAAGCGATACGACCGCTCATAACAGTAGCAACATTCCACTGCGCTCGCCATCCTGATACATAAGATTTTAAGTCTCAATATGTCCAGTAGTTACTCTGGCTACAATGTCCTTCAATCCGAAACACAACAGTGCATTTAAGCAGTGTTTTTTCACGGGACAAATAGACATTGCGGTGGTACCTACCCAGATGGCCTCTCACATATGAGAGACCTACCACCAGTAAAAATGCCAAATTGCAACTCCATTCTATTATCGCAAACAGATTTTATCATTCACTGCACTCATCTTACCAAATAGTATTAAATGAATATGTGTTTCAATAAAATAATCTGAATATGTTCAACAACTCTCTCCCTTTTTAAATAGGGTGTCATACAGAAACCGTTCAAACCAGTAAATGAAGTTGCAAAGTGACCTGAGAGACGAGACGTCAGGGGATCAATTCCCACGCACAAGTATGGTGGATACTTATCCGTCTGGAAGGGGATTACTGTCGGATACTTTAGGATACTCCTTGAGAGCCATTGTAGAGGGATATGGTTTCGAGATTTATTACATTGGACATATCTGCATCTCTATCAGCCCATGTATGTCCCACTGCAGGGCACGGGCCTCTACAATCGAGAGTACGATTGAGAGTGGTTAGGCCACCACGCAGGCCTAGTGCGGGTTGGTGGACTTAACATACCATAGAAATTCTTACAAATCGCTATGGTATGCAAGTTTACTCACGATGTTTTCCGTCACCATTATCACTACATAGTATAAAATAAAGTCGCTTTCTCTGTCCTCATGTCCCTATGTCGCTTTGTATACTTAAATCTTTAAAACTACGCAACGGATTTTGATGCGGTTTTTTTTAATAGATAGAGTGATTCAAGAGGAAGGTTTATATGTATTATACGTACATATTATTGAACAGAAATCTATTTGTACCCGGGCGATGCTGGGCCGGGCCGCTAGTACTACATAATATGTTTAAAGACACCCAACATTTAAGTGCATATTCTACTACAAGATAGAAGTCTTGATTCGTTATTATTTATCAAATCTACAGATGTCTAATGCCGGATGGGCACAAACTAAGAGAGCATATCGAGAATATTCGGTATCACAAACAACCAAACCCGAATTTTAAATGTGTACCTACTTTGAATAAGCACTCGTGGGCTTCAGATTATTTTGTTAAAAGTATCTACAGTGCCAACTGAATTTATTAAGTGTAAGTTGATATTATTAATGTAGGTACATTTTGTTAAGTATTAATACTGCTGTCAATTCTCGTTAGCTTCTAGTTTATTAACAGCTCTGTTGTAAATTCTGTATATAAAATAATAAAACGTATAAAAATACATTTGGCTCGTTGCGGAAATCATATCCACAACTTCTCGTTTCACATTAGGCTTAACCATGTCACGGCATAAAATACCAATTTGAATAATAATTTATTATTTTACTTAAAAAAAAAACAATTGCATTTATAAACACTTAAATTTATCTTAAATAATTATCAATAAAAAAATGCATCACACATTTAAAAACACCAGCATGCAAATTCGATATTCAAAACAAAACGCCGACTTCCCTTCAAATCCGTGATCAAAAGCTTATTAACGCGGTCTTACGTAAGACAGTTTTTGCCGGTCTCAGGCCGCGGTCCAGACAAATATGTTCTAGGAACAGGGGCCCACGTTGGGGTAGGTCACGGGGACGCCCGTGTCACCTTGCGGTCGATGACCCGCCGACCTCGCACGATTTTTGGGAGCGGGAATTGCAGACGCCATTTCTTCATGTTTATTTTTGGCAGGCGATTGTGTATTGTTTACTACGTTATGTATGCGTTTATGTGGATGGTTTGTTTGAATATATTAAATTCCTGAATATATGAAAAAAAATATGGATTTGTTTAGGTGACAAAAATTTTCCATGATACGATAAACAGGTCGTGTTTGCATACCTTATATCTTTGTTTATCATTTCAAATAGCCCGGCTTCGTCAGTACAGTTACACTTTTTTGAAAATATTCTATCACGTATGTTCAGCCACTTTGTGGGATTCTAAATTTGAAATAGTTTTTCATATCGGTCAAATAGTTTGAGAGCCTATTTTTTTGAGAGATTGAGAGCCAATGCAAACAAAAAATCAAATCTTTCCTCTTTATTATATTAATTTAGATAAGCTATACTAGCAAAAAATATTCTTAGTAGATTCTAAACTCTTTTCCTATACGAAAGTACTACCAACTAAGTATTGTCCACTAACTAAGTAAGTGTACTATTTGTCTCGGTGTGGGGATTGAATCCGCGGCGTCTCGTTTCCCAGCCAGTGTCTATCCAACTGCACAATTCGTCATATCAAATAGCGAGACCCTATCCCTTTGCCGGTAATCTCATCCTACATGCTCACACACAAAACCTCCCTGCGATACTAATCACACCCCAACATGAAAAAACACAGGAGAAAAAAAAACAACTGCGCCACGGGGTTACCAAAATTATCAACCTAATTTCTATTGCATAATTTATGAATGTATGAAAAAAATACGCATGTTGGATGATGACTGTAAATGTACGTATATGTAGTTGTGTTAATTTGTCAATATCTAATAAATATTAAACAAAATAAAACATTTCCTATTTCAATATCCATCCAAATTGCCTGGAAGAAATTTCCTAGAGTGATAAGGCCACCTCTTGTACTATTGTGTTGTTTCTTCACTGTATTTTTTGTATTTTGTACAATAAAGGAATAAATAAATAAATAATAAACATCTAAATGTTATCCCAAGCTGAAGTTTGACGGAAGTCAGTCATAAAACCCAGACATGCGGCCAGACATAACAAATAGCGATCATATTTGCTTACTTAGAAATCGGTATATAGCATCTATAGGTTTTTGTATAATAATACGAAGCTCTCTTGAGGCAAATGTTTGTGATATTCACAAATATTTGTTTGGGTCTGGATTTGAGTCTTAAAATTTCTGATACCTGCAATTTTAGAATTCAGTCACTGGATTTAGTTACAATGGCTTCTAACCGAATCCCACAAAAGCATTCAAAGCGTATAGCTACAATTGCATTTATTTTAAAAAATGTACTTCACATTTATAGCAAACCAAATGTTGTTATGAAATAAATTTCATAAAATGTTTTTGTAACCCTCTCGACAATTTTTTTTGTGTCAAGCCAAACTTTTTTTCTGAAATAAATTTCAAAATTGTTTTCGTAATGCTCGTTGAGATTTTTTTTGTTATATTTTTTTGAACCTTAAATGTACCACATGAGCCAAAGAGATACATGACACAAATAACCAATACTTATTAAAATCTCTCTATTGTAAATCATAATAAATACAATATTAATCATTCACCATGATGATACATTTATCATACATTTTGTACTTTTTCATTAAGTATGTTATTTCTTTAATGCAACTAGTTCTATGAATGGTGCAAGAAAGAATAAATAAATTAATTAATATATTTTCACTGAAAATAGCCTGACAGAGTATTGAAGATCCTTTTAACAGAAGCAAATCGCAAAATAACTATGAATAAGTGTACCTATATAACCCTAGACTCTAGAGGCGAATCAGATAACCTAGAAAATATGCTCATTGTTGGAAAGTTGGAAGGGAAAATACCGGGAAGACGAACTCTCAAACGATGGATGGATCAGGTTGCCAATGCTTTGAAGGTCCACATTAATGTAGTACTACATCAGGCGGAAGACCGAGGTCGGTGAAGAGACGTGTTTAAGACAACGTCTTTGAGAATCACGATCCTCAATAATGCGGAACAGACTGAAGAAAGAGATGCCTATATAAAAATAAATAATACACCCAACAGTCACGTACACAGTCCTGACCCTACACTAAGATCGCGTCTTGTGTCGTGGTTATGATCTACGAAACACAAACAAATTTAAAAAAAATCTCTAAGCATTCGTTTGTTTTTTTTATTAACATCCAGTTTAATTTTGCTTAAAAATTACGTTTATTATATGTGTTCTTCAATATTAACTTTATTGTAGGTATTTAATTATTTATTCTGTAAAAATTACGGTTTTTTATATTTTTAGTATTTGTTATAGCGGCAACGAAAATACATAATTTGTGAAAATTTCAGCTTTCTAGATATCACGGTTTATGCGATGCAGCCTGGTGACAGACAGACAGACAGACAGACAGACAGGGGAGCCTTAGTAACAGGATTCCATTTTTCCTTTAAGAAAAGCACATATTTTTTTCCATCATCTTTTTCGACATAACCTCATAAACATCTAGTAACTGCATTACGTAATATATCTGGATGTGATTTTTTGCTCGAGGACGGAGCCAGACTGTAGGTCACCTTGTGATTCGGCCGCCATCGCTTTTTATTGTATAAAATGGGTGCATTTAGATTGAGCGCAATCTGATGCTTTCCGCATCGATGTTTTTATCGTATATTATGATGGAATAGTTTTGGTTTAACACAGCTTACATAATTTTTTGTTATTTATTTTTATTTTATTACTTCTTATTTTACTACACAAAATAAATAATACACAACAAAAATCTTAACCTATATTTACAGTACAATGGGGGGTCTTATAGCTGTCGGCGATATCTTCCAGACAACTTTTGGATGGACTGGAGTGAATGGAAGTAGGAATACGAGGGTAAACAAGTCATATAATTAAAAGAAGATAATAATAATACAGATATCTCTCATGTATACACAAACAATAATTAATATAATACACTACTTAAATACGTCTATACTTTAAATACATACACATAAATTTATAATATTCACATACAATATATACAATTTACTACAAACAAAATATTAAGCAATTTGTTTTTAAATGATTATTTAAATATTGACTAATATAGCAGTGCTACCAACATTACGAATAAAAAACATACACTTTTTGAAGACGCATGTATATGACAGCGCTCCATCTATATCCATCCTGAGACACCAGATGTTAAGTCTCAATATGTCCAGTAGTTACTGTGGCTACAATGTCCTTCAATCTGAAACACAAGTGCATTTACGCTGCTGTTTGACGAGAGAAATAGACATTGCAGTGGTACCCACCCAGGTAGCCTCTCACATATGATAGACCTACCACCAGCACCAGTTTCTTGTGAGATTCCGAAGTCCCTGATTTATGCTGAAATTATTCCATAGGGTTTTAAGCCTGTACAAATCAGATATCCCCTGACTCCAAGGAGGAAATAAAAGAGAGAGAACTATCCTAATATTTAAAAATACACGTTTATTGTACCCATACAATAAATGTGACCATACAACTTATTTTCAATATTTTTTGTTATAGCACAATATAATAATTTGTGAAAAATGTCACCTTTCTATATATCTAGTATCTAGTATCTAGAGGCTCAGTAATATAGTCCGTTTTTGCCTTTACTTACGAAACCCTAAAAAGAGAGACACACAACGCACACATTGGGAAACGTGGGAGTCTTGGTTACTACCAGAACTTCTGCCTATCCCTTCTAGAAAAAGCCGTGAGTTTGTAAAAAATGTGTAGGTGAGATAAGGCAACTATTATAGATATAAATAGATGTCTATAGATATCTTGTTGACGTAACTTTAAGGCGAGTGCAGCATCACGTGCAGAATAATATGTTTTTTTGATGTATAATGTCGATACGTCTCGAATCAGGACACGTGAACCGACATTATACGTCTCTTGAACTGTATTATGTTAAATTTGAACTCGAATATCACGTGTATTGTTCTATGACTGATCACGTGGTTTTTTGTTTTTTATACAGCCTTCTTGAGTAATCTGGCTTTGGATTTGGATTTGGCAGCTTCCGTAGCGCAAGTATACATGCCGGTTGCCAAACGAGAGGTTGCCAGTTCGAATCCAGCACCATTTATAATGAGAATCACACTTACATCACGACTTATGTATTACGTTATATATTTTGACTCGGTGGCGCAGTTGATTAGAAGCTGACTGTCAAACGAAAAGCTAAGGGCTAGATCCCCTCACCGAGACAAATATTTGTGGGATACACAGGTATTTTTTTCGGGTCTGGATGTTTGTGAAACTGAATAGTCTCTCATAGTTTCTGATACATGACAAAGTACGCTTGAAAGCACGCATGAAATCAGAGTACACAAAATCACACATTATATTTTTCGAAAATAATTTCAAAGATTCAAAAAGGGGTTTTCACACTAAGCTTTAATGCTTATTAATGTTGGTTTTTAATCTAACAATAGTACTATTACGATAATTTTAAACCTTATAAACAAAATGCATTATTATGTACGAAATGCATGCAGAATTAAATTTTCCCCTTGATAATAAAACATTGAAAACCCAACGTTCCGGGAAAATAATCTCAAACCAAATATAAAACAAATATTTTATATTAATTATGTTATATTATCTCAATTCATTAAAATATTACGAAGAATTCAATCAACAAACAAAACTATTTATAACTGAATCGTTCATTGAATATGACACATAAATATTTATAGCTTTATTCAGTTTTCGAACTGCAGTTACATATAATTATATCCATACTTAGCATACATCATATTTATTTATTTATTTATTTATTTAAAACTTTATTGTACACCTAAAACTAACAATACAGAACAAATACAAAAAAAAAAACAAAAATGTACAAAAGGCGGTCTTATCGCTCGAGGCGATCTCTTACAGACAACCAACCATTGGATGGATAAGATGGAACAACAGTTTTGGGGTACCATGAGGTGTACGAAAGGGTAATGGACATATTATATAAATTATATAAACCTAATAAATATATAATAAACATATACATATGAATATATATATATATATATATATATATATATATACACATAAAATACATATATATAATATATACACGCTATACATGTAAATATTACAAGCAATATCTTTAATTTAATTGTGAAAGATAATGTTGTTTTACTAATCTTTTGAATATGGGCAGTGACTTTGCCCGCCTCATATCATATCATATCATCATACATTAATAATAAACTTCATTTTCCCCCACAAAAATTATAGGAACATAAGTGGCCATAAAACAATTTTTATTTAATGTATCTTGCACATTGTTATTAAAACTAGACTTTTTGTGATTGTGTAATATACTTTGTCAAATTTCACCAGTTTGAACTAAAGTTGCCTTTGAGTCGGTTCGTAGAATCCCCCATGTAATGTTTTAGTCAGGCAAAGGACAAAACTTTTAAAAGAGATTTGAAAAAAATAAATTAAGTACATAAAACACTCTTGCTTAGCAACCTCTTCACTAGTGTACCATTAATAAACTATATTGAATAAAATGCCATCTACTTTCTGCAACAAAATCCAAAATAAAGCAAATTAATGATTATAAAACTAAATGCTTACGATTTTTCCGCCAAAATCCGCCAAACTGAACTTTAAAATATTTTCACCATTCACCTTTGATTAAGCCTGGCGCATTTGTCGAGTCACCGTTCCCGAATTTAAATTTGGAACCAAATTATTTATAAAAATCTACCAATAAACCCACGAATGCGAATGACATTCCGTTTCATGCATCCTTATTTACAAAAAAAAAATGACGCAAGCTAGATAAATATCAAACCAATATTGCATCGAATGAAGAAAATTAAACGATCTACTCAGATCCTTGTTGCAATCGTTTTTAATTTACATATAAATGTATTTTTAATAATGTAGGATTTGCATAATATTGTAAGTCTCAGTTTAATATCGGTTAGCGAAGATTTTAATCTTAGCGTGATTACGATTATTTTGTTAATAAATATTGGTAGGATCTAAGGGTAGGATACGGTATCCGCCTACATAGAGACCACCGTACATTATGTTTAAAACTACTCGTAACGATCCATTTAAGTATGCCATGATTTCGGATCAGCTAATATAATTAAATTGAACTTTGAGTGGGCTGGCATAACAGAATAGGCACTAAGTTATTTTTTACAGCTTTCAATAAAATTATACTTTTTCAAAAAACTTCTTTGAGATTTCCAACTCAGCATTCCGCAATTTATAAAAATATTCAGTTTAAATTGGCTATTATCTTTCCGCTAGAAAAAACATTTTGGGTTTTAAGAATGAAATAATTTTTAGAAAGGCGAACCCTGGCACCGCCCTGGATATCAATACAGAGACAAAATATATGAGACATATATGTAATATGTCTCTGCAACTAACACCACCGCTGAACATAGCCCTTCCCTAGAATTTATGTACATATGTGTTGGAAATCGCCTGCATACAGCAAGAAAGAACTTTATTTCCAAATATAAAAAGTGATTATTTGATAAAATTCTGAATAAAAATTGGACTCACTACATTATAAAGATATCATGTAAGGAAAGCTCAAGTATGAAATAGACAAAGCAAAAGTGTGGTTAGAGTTGTTCCATAGCATTTTTTTTTTCATAATTAACTAAAAAATCTTATTCTAAATATTATTTATAATAATCCCGCAAAACCATCTATTAACGGGGCAATTGATTAGTCACTGCTCTGTGTGTGGTCAATTTTATTAGGACATTGCGTCATCTTTGCCCTATTAGCATGGCAGTCTTAACAACAAAAGTTCGTAACCCAAGCTTTGTAGTATTTTTTGTACTGAAATACTGGCATATAATAAAACAAAATATAATAAAAATATTACAATAGTTAATCATAACAGCCCGTTCTAAAACCTAGCTATTTAATTATCCATAAATACTGGCATGTAATAAAGCAACACAATAAAAATAAGTTATAAATTCAAATTACGAACACGTAAACACGTCTGAGACATCCAATATCTATCCACTCGAACAAAGATACAGATTAAAAAGAAAGATGTCTGCTCTCGATTAAAATGGCGCGACTTGATAAACGAGTACAAAAGATAAGTCCGATGTCCTTGGACGCTAACCTTCTGAGGGCCCGAAGGTCTGGAGGTCACCTTGAGGTGAACGACCCCTTGCGTAAGTTGCATCATTGCGAAGATATGCAACGGCCCGGCCGCGCATCGCTGGGAAAAAAACCGGCGGCGGCGTGTGCATTGTGCCATAGTTTTTTTTGGTGAGCTGCATCTTTTGGTTTTAGAACTCTATTTTTATGGTTTTTATTAGTTTTATATTTTGTTGGCATTATTAGTTCCTATTAAATTTTATCACGCAATTATTTTAGTTTCTAACATATAACACAATTATTTAACTTATCCGAGAAATACCTGCCTATTCTCTTATAAGGAAATTACATATTTTTTGCATCATACATACAACGTACTCGAAGTTCAGAAAATTCAATCATATTTAAACAAAATAAATAAATTCCTTAAAAAATAAAATACCCCGAATCTAGCCTTAGCTTTCCTACACAAATTTAAATAGAAATACATAGGAAATGCATAAAGGCGTAGATCCAGTCGTCCTCAACCGAGTCTATAACAAGTCATAACCTTAGACAAGCGACCTTCCTCAAGTGACGCGCGCTACGTGCTGTCTGCCAGCTCCTTTGTGTTCCTATCTTCCTTTAATAAAAAATAAAACATCACGTGCAGGTTTTACTTTTTTTTCTAAATTACATAATGAATGAAACAGTTTGAATTTAGAATAACAAGTCCTATATTCCGTTATACGGGAAGTAAATTCTAAATTTGAATTTGAAACTTTCTTTTATATTTGTGAAAATACATTAAATTAAATTATTTATTCTTTCAAAATAAAATAAATCATGTGTGAAAAAAGATGAAATTCAATTTGTTATAGTTTTAAATATAGTATTATTAATGCCAAAAAGAGCCTAGGCTTATTAATTTTGACTACCTTTTCCGGTAAGAAATAATAATATTGTCAGTGTAAATAAATAATAGTTCCTTGTTTTTTACTGATAATCAAAGTAGATAATTTTTACAACACCAAGATTTGATTATCACTCACAAACACTACGTCATTACCTATTTATAAGATCACATTATTTGACCTCATTAGCGTAAACGTAAAAATAGTTTAAGAAATAAATATACAAACTGCTTGCAACAAATCTTCACAATAAAAATAGTCTGGCCATTTTCCTTCACTGATGTATGTGTGAGTGTCCATTATATCATGACCTGCCTCGCTCCCCCCTATTGAACATGATAGGAAGGAGTTTTGCACTCCAAAGGGCAGGCAGAGGTCTTGCTTTATTGGTTTATTTGTTGCTCGTCGGGCATAAGGGCCGCTATTCATTTGCGCATTCTCAAGAGATATGCTCATTTTGATTTTATTGTAAGAACACATCTAGACGATTTGATAAGGTCTACACTTTTAAAGACAAGTTTAAACGCGAGAATAAATAGTTTGGACGTAAACTTCGCGATTCAAGTTGTTTTTGTGTGGAGTTTATTTACTTAAATGTTGAAGAAAAAGTCTTATAGAAATCAGCTATCTGATAATTTTGCACAAGATTTTTTTATGTGAAGCCCGCCAATGCTCTTTGGGGTAGCATGGTGAAATATGGACTAAGTTTTCTTAATAAAACTCTTGGATAGGAATGCTTTGCTCAATATTGGGCGATAAATAGATGATTGATACATATATTTTAATGATTTTTTTACAGTTCATAATTTTCTTTTTGCACATTGTGGATATTGTTTTGAAACTGCTTCAATGTTCGTATATCTATCTGTGATATTAATAATCAGAATTACAGATATCTCACTAGTTTATTAAGGACACTGGGTGGACCTTTTTACCCGCTGAAATTTGAGCCCCTCCCTACTCTACCAAAATATCGAACGAAAAAAATATATTATTCTTTTAATTTATACCAGCACGAAACTTAAAAGTCGCGAATACAATACAACAGTGCAATGCATTGCAGTTCATCTATGATGCATTGGAGAGCATTGGCGAGCTCTCCGGTCGACCTTGAGACGTCGGGGTCGGCGGCCACCCGTCAAGGGCGACCGTGCCAACGTGTTTATGTAATTCGTACCGTTAGCTCTCATATCTGCACGAATTAATTTAATTGAAATTAGAACATTTAATTATAAATATTTTAATTAAATTGATAATGTGTTTGTTGCAAAGGCTTTTGAACTTTGTTTGGTTAACCTTAGCTGGAGTTAATAAATAAATTATTTTAATGAGACATTTTGTTAGTCATTATGTTGTGTCTACAAATTATATAAATGTTATGTTATTTAATTAATTAATAGGATTAATTTTATGTAATATTAAAATAGTCTGATATTTTTTGTCCGGTCCATTCTTCATTAGTATGCGCTGTTGACCATTTTAATTTAAAAATCCAATAATTGCCTCAACCAATACAATAACATTAATAAGAATATTATGTGTTGTTTCAAACCTTCTTGGTGAAATGAAGCTATAACCACAACAACACTTCCTACAAGACCAAACACTGTCATATAAGAAATTAATTGAGCACTTAATAAATGATAATTATGCACTAAAACTAATTTAATAATTATAACACCCCCATAATACCATATGGAGACAGCAGTGACTGAAAATCAGCACTGCTCGGTACTGAGTTGCCGATCACCATAAGTTGAGTCACTACATTTTGCTTTACAGGCCATTCTTATTATGTTACTATACTGTTTAACCCTGTAATTGAATTAAAGCAAAAAATTGTTTTTTACTTATTTATTTGATAAAAAAAAACACATCATCACACATCGTACATAAACATTTTACATCGTGAGGAAACCTACATACCGTAGCGATTTATAAGAATTTCTATGGTATGTAAGTCCGCCAACCCTCACTAGGCCAGCGTGGACTATATGGCCTAACCACTCTCAATCGTACTCTCGATTGTAGAGGAGGCCCGTGCCCTGCAGTGGGACGTATATGGGCTGATACAGATACAGAATTTTACCCTCGATCTATCTCGAACATTTTACCCTCGATCTCGATCTCGGCAAGAGAAATAAGAGCACAAATAAGCGTGTGGTCTTATTTGATTTTAGTACGATCCAAAAACATTACAATTTTAATTTAAATGTATATTAGGTTTATTGTTACCTGAAGTTTTATAACTTTTTTGATACATCTCGTAGTTCGAAATTCAAATGTATAAGTATAAGCAACCTCGGCCACTTTTAGCGTGTGATTTTGTTTCTGACCCTGTATCTAGTATATATTTGATCGAAGCATTTTATAAGCGTGTTCTGGAGTGGAGAACGTGTCTTGGCAAACGTAGCGTGGGACGCCCTCTGGCCAAATGGCGGGACGACTTGCACAAGAGGGCCGGCAGCGACTGGATGCGTAAAGCAGCAGACCGAGCTCTGTGGAGAGAGGAGAGGGTCCTTGGGAGAGACATATGTCCAGCAGTGGACTGTAACGGGCTGATGAGGAGTAAACTAAAATTATACTTATGATATCGAGTATGTGGAAATCTATACTATATAGAAATCTTACTAATCGCTATGAAATACGGGCTTCCTCACAATGTTTTCCTTCACCGGCATAGTGACTATATCAATATACACATGACTCCGAAAAGTCAGAGGTGGACACTGGGATTCAAACCCGCGACCACCGTGAACATGGCGTCTGGTGCGTTTACCAACAGGCGAATATTTATACTCGTCTTTTGTCTAGGGACAGTATGTAATTGTAATCGGTAAAATCCAAGCTTCGATTACCAAGTCAGGCAACTCACTTTCATGGTTCCCGTTAAACAATATCATGCGAGGCGCCAGGTATTGATACTTGTGCAAAGAGGATAATAAACACGCCTATAACATAATGGAATGGGAGTTAGGTCAAAAATAGGTAGCATAATTAAGCACTTCTTTAGGGATACGGGTGGATACGGCATGAGCATACCGGGTATATCAAGACTGCTACTGAAAACGAAGCCGGGAGGTAATTTTAGTGACCATAGACATGCATCTAAAACTATTGCAAAAAAGCGACGAATTTTTCACTCACTAACTCTGGCTTCGTTTTCGGTAATAGTATTGATACACCCTGTATATTTGTAAATCTATACATATAAATAAAATTGAAGTGTCTGTTTGTAAAGTGAAAATAAAAAAAAATGACCATAACATATCGTTATATACACGATACCTATAACGAAAATGACCTTAGATTTTTTTTGTCTGTCCGTCTGTCTGTCTGTCTGTCTGTTTATTCCGGCTAATCTCTGAAATGGCTGGACCGATTTTGACGGGACTTTTTTTGTCCGGGAGCTGATATAATAAGGAGTATCTTAGGCTACATTTGTTTGAGAAAAAATCTTTTATTTAAAAAAATAACTTAAAAAACTAATTAACTTTTTTGTTAAATTCCACGGGGACGAAATTGCGGGCACAGCTAGTAAATAAATAAATACTGTTGTGCCGTGTGTATCAGAACCAACAAGTGACGGTCTCACAAACATCCAGACAGACAGATTTATATTGTAATCATATTATAAATGTTACTGTAAAATCCATAAAAACGACAAATCTTTATATTCTTAGCAAACCCGCAGATTTACAAACGAAAAATTTTTTTTTCAATCATCAATAATTATGAACTTTTACAGCCACCCATTCGGTAACTCTTTTTTACCCTTGAGACACGATAAATATTTTCATTTTTACATGCATCTATATTTTAGTAAAACATGATTAATTAATTAATTCACAAACCATCAAATTAGCCACGTTGAATAACTCTTAACTGTCTCAGCGGGTTGGAATAATTTGCCAAAGAATAGCCGTTGTACATAATTGTGTTGTATTTAACGATGTCGCAAAAACTGGACGGTATGCACATCGCACGGCAGGTGGGGCGGCAATCTCAACGGGTTTACAGGTTACGATACGATGATGCGATATATCGGATGGGATTTAATGATGATATATTCAATGGCATAATAGTTAGGCTTCAATTTGACTACTAATAGAATGGAAATCGGTGTCGGTGGCGTAAAATTCACTTCAAAGTTTGGGTTTTCGAAATTCGCTTCAAGCCTTGACAGATCAAAACAGCTCTTAATACACTAAACGGTCACTGAAACTATTGTTTATCTGTTTGATTTTTTAAGAACCTAGACAAGTTGGAACTTTCGCCCGCTAGAAAGAAATAGAAAAACTTAAGGAATGACTAACGCGATTAGGCAGTTGTTTAATGGTTTAATATCAAATGTGTTATATTTTCTTCCAATTCGGTTATTGAAGGTTTTGTATTAATTTAAACCCTGAAACACAATTTTGGCTAGCCCATTACTGCGTGGGACGGGACGCCCAATGTGAAACATGGGTGTCCTGGGTGCACCTCAGCCTACGCCTTCTGAGAAAAAGGCATACTATTTGTGTATGTGTGTTAAAAATATAATTTACAGCTTCTACCAATATTTTTTTATAAATATCGGTTACGTCTAGAGGATTCAATCCTGGGATTCTGAGTTCCGGGATCTCAGGATCCCGGTCATATTTTAGTCCTGTAAATCCCGTACTAATAACTCCGTAATCCCGTACGTTGTAAACACACCATCCCAGATTATGCCAGAGTAACGGTATCGCCAGGTGCTGAGTGGGACCGCAATTAAAAATAGTAAAGTTCGATCCGTCTCAAATATATGCCTTGGGTGCACTTCGAGTAATTACCAGTCTCCATATTCAATGGAAATTTACTGAACTGAATATAAATACTGGGTGTATACAGTAACATATAATTCTGATACCACTTTAAGATCAAAGCCTTGTGTCGTATCAGAAACTACGAGAGACTTTTCGGTCTCACAACTGTACGGTATTGGTGGTAGGTCTCTCATATGTGAGAGTCTGCCTGGGTAGGTACCACTGCAATGTCTATTTCTCCCACCAAACAGCAGTTTAAATGCACTGTTTCGGGTTGAAGGACATTGTAGCCAGAGTAACTACTTGATTTATTAAGACTTAACATTTAATGTCTAAGGATGGCGAGCAGTGGATGCCAAACATTGGTTTGTAATTCAAGGTGTTTCAAATTTCACATTAAGGTCAATTAAGCTTTGTGTCCTGGGTATCAGAAACTACGAGAGAGAACTACTTTTCGGTCTCACAAACACCCAGACCCAAGGCAAAACATGGACTACTTACGTCGAGACAAATATGGCCCACTATTGGATAATATATAACCAAATATAACCAAATAGAAATTCACTAGAGTGTTGTGGACTTAATGTAACTCGATATTGGGTGTAGATTTATATTTTAAATAAAATGAAATTGATTTGTTGAAAGGGAAATTTCATAGCGCCTATGAAAAGTCAATAAAAATGGTTACAATACATGATATTGTACTGTATATATATACGCTGTGCCAAATTATGTTTATTTATCAATTTAGATAAACAATTCTGAATAAATAAATACATAAGTATTTAATGATACAATACAATAAATAAATATATAAGTACATAATATATTGGAGTAACTAATTATTAATTTGATTTTATCATTGAACTCTAGACCCTTTTCTCGTCAACGGCGTTCTTAAGGACCAGAAAATATATTTTAAATATATTTTTGTCTATTATATTCATAGTAAAACCATTTTAGAGAAAACGGATCCTTAATATGTATGTAAAATAAAACTTTATTTCATCCACCCGTATCCAATACAAGCAGAATACCAAACTCCCTTAACAAAATTATCCTGGTTAGAAATTTCATTCTTTAATATCATAATCTTAGGTACAACTTACCATAAGGCTAGCGGCATATGAACAACAAAATAACAATAAACAAACAACAAGCTATTTTCGAACAAATTCAAAGTCTGCATAATTTTTTACCTAATAACCATACATATCTTGTGCAAACAATTCAATAAATTCACTCCTGAGTTTTTTCAAACCAGTTTAACTTGACCCCTGATAGTTCCACTTTCAGTATCTAACTCGGTATCCATGGTTGGGCAACGGCTTATCAATTACCGGCCCAGGTGGTCAGTTAATACATTTTTATGTTAGTAGGATTACGGTAACTGTACTTGGCCAGGTGGCAATTCAAACAGGTCTGGTGCAATCTTGTTGCATCGAGGCACACACTGCCCTATATGTGTGGATACAGTATTGCAAGTTATAATTACAGGGTGTTTGGATATGAGACGTATAAAAAAATGGTACGTATAGGCCTAACTACTCTCATATTTTTTTCTCCTTATTTTTTAACTAGCGGCCCGGCCCAGCTTCGCCCAGGTACAAATAGATTTCTGTACAATAATATGTACGTATTATACATATAAACTTTCCTCTTGAATCACTCTATCTATTAAAAAAACTGCATCAAAATCCGTTGCGTAGTTTTAAAGATTTAAGCATACAAAGGGACATAGGGACAGAGAAAGCGACTTTGTTTTATACTATGTAGTGATGATTAGAGGCTTTTAATCGACACGATCATGCGAGCCTCTTGATACCTTATAAATATTTAATCCATAATCTGAATGAACTACTCTCAATTGTAAGTGGTGGTGGCAAAGGTGAGGCCCGTGTCCTGCAGTGAGACGTATATCAGCCGATACCGTACAGTAGGTGACAAAAACAATATCCGTGCATCATCTTCATTACTCCTCAATTTTTTACAGAACAATCATGGTAATAAGCGTAGTATTAAAATACTTTTCGTACCAAAATTACACTTTAAACGGCCTTATTCATACAATTTTATGACCTGTTTTAGTTATAAAATGTTTTATCCCTGTCGAACAACTTAATTTTTTTGAGCGAATTTAGTTTGAGCGAAGAAGACAAAATATACTATAGAAATAGATTTATAAACTGTCTAGTTCACATGAATAAGACCCAAACACAAAATAGTTTTAAAATAACAAAAATCCAGCATAAATTCAACCGTATTTATTAAATCTACTCGTAGTTCTTTGTATTTCTGATGAAGTATCATCAGTATTTAAAATCATAGACTATTATGAAAAAAAGCAATAAAAAATTAAAAAGAATACAATAAAATTTTACCAAAACTATTAAACATGCCCTACTGTTCACTCCCAACATGACAACGTAAGATGAGCGGTAATTATTCTTAAACGTATGTATGTAACAAATGTTATAATGATATTAAACTTAATATGGCAAATAAATAATAGTTAGTCTTCGTGTAATAATATCATACATGTCATTACAAAATTGAAGCAATTATTTTGTAAATATTGATACCACAAATTGGCTATAATGCATTGCAATTTGCAATTCATAAGGAGAATCCATAGATAAGAAATATATCTCTCTTTTGGCATTCGACATTATTAAAACGACCTGGTTGAATGGAGTTGGTAAATGTCATCTTCCAAGGAGGAATTCATGTTACCGATTTAAAATAAATAAAAATTCTCTTATCCTAACTTATACTTTAAAAGAATTTAATGTACCTAATTCAAATTTAAAAATAAATCAGTTCGCCATAATATCCTTTTTCAAACTATCAATACAAGTAAGTCTGAGGAAAGTTAGAGTATGCATTTTGTATGTATTTTTATGCATTTTGTATCCAATAAAATGTATCATTTTATAATTAAGACCAAATCCCAAAAAAATACACCCAACAGTCTCACACATAGTCCTAACCCGACACTAAGATCGAGTCTTGAGTCGCATCAGGAACTACGAGCGACTTTTCGGTCTCACAAACACCCAGACCCAAATATTAATCAAATCTTCCTTTGACAATACGAGGACCAATTTCAATAGTCACATTCTATCAATTCATATCCAAAGTACAATTAGAACAAAACGTTTCTCGAAATCCCTCACGCCGCGACACACGTGAATTGAAAAAAATATTTTCAACATTTACAATACAAATGTATCTGAATAATGATTTTCCAATAGCGCCCGGTCATTTGGTACAATTACCCCGCCTGAATAAATCATTACGACACATAATGTTACACACGTATCTAGCATTTAACGGCTTGGTAATTTAAACACCTTTTTAATTTTTAATTGTTTAAATACCTGTATCTGTATCTGTATCTGTATCAGCCCATATACGTCCCACTGCAGGGCACGGGCCTCCTCTACAATCGAGAGTACGATTGGGAGTGGTTAAGCCATATAGTAAATACCTATGGTATGTAAAGTCCGCCAAAGCGCACTCAGCCAGCATGGTGGACTCTATGGCCTAATTACTCTCAATCATACTCTCGATTGTAGACGAGGCCCGTGCCCTGCAGTGGGACGTATATGGGCTGATACAGAAGGCCACTACCGTGAACATATTGGCAGCCGCGTCTGGTCCGTTACCAATAGGCCACCACGTACTTGAAATGAATAATTAGGAGTTGTAAAATAAAAGAATATGTGTTCCATCACCGCGGAAAATTGTTGGGTTATGTGGCCCAAAGGTTCTAGAGTGGAGATTACGTGTCGACAAGCGCAGTATCAGGCATGGTCGATAGATGATGTTTATAATGCCTCCCCTACACAGATGCTTCTTAAGATGTCGTCTTCGGATGGGTTTTGCGATCAAGTCAAGTGGAAGCACGGTTTAAATAAAATAATGATAATGATTAAAATCCTTAAAATCTATTAAATTATACAAACCATCCGTTCCACTTAACGATCGCAACCCCCATCCGAAGACAACGTCTGCAGATGTATCTGTAGACGTGTAGTGGCATAAAGGTTGTGGAAAGTCGCAGGTTGCAGACAACTGCTATGGAAATTCTGGAAAAATAGCAATTCATTAGCAGTAGACTTCCTGTAGCTGAAGATGATGGTGATTAAAGAAGTTTTTGATGCCAAAATAAAAGGCTGGACACGCTTATATTTGCTACACGTGGAGTGATAATCGTGGTTATAGGGGTTTAAAAGTAGATCATTAAAAGAAAGTAGAAGGTGGGCGACATTGATAAAATTGAATGTCTGATAGTGTCTTAACATTGTTGTGTTTTGTTCCGTAGCTATGACTCCCTATAGACTAATATTAGATCCCCATTTCTCCTCCCATCCTTATCCTTTCCTATTCCTTCCCTTTAAGAGACTGAACAATCAATTAATATCAGGTGATTGCAATAGAATATCATCAATGTCCTATGGAGTCTATTGCTGAACATAAGTATCCTTTTAATATTTCCATATACTTTTTTATAGAAATGAATGGCGAGACGAGCATGACATTCCCCTGATGGTACGATACGACGGCCCATGGACAGTAGGAAAAATAACACCTTGAATTACAAAGCAATGCTTAGCCTTCCACAGCGCTCGCCATCTTGAGACATAAGATGTTAAGTCTTAATATGTCGTATATCGTCGTAGTAGTATCTCTGGCTATAATGACATCAGGTGAGAAAAATATCTTCGATGTCCTATGGAGACTACTGCCTAACATAATCCTTTCAATACTTCCATATCAATCTATAGCAAGCAGTTTTGTGTGATATACTTTACTCGAGTCGTTATTCATTAATTTAAATAAATGAAATATTGTCTCTTAAATAACCGTGTAATTGGCGGGAAACAGGAAAAAGGAATGAACATAACAAAGAATATAACATTAAAAATTAAAAAGTTAGCTTCGAACCATAGACTAAATTGTAAACTCCATGCATACAACACAAGTTTAATCCAACAAATAAGCTACCGATTGTTTGCAGCAGTGTGTCACACCACATGTGCGACACACCGTCTAGTCACGTTGTAAAACACGAGTTATTTTTCTATCGGCCCACGTTTGATCTGCTACGCTTATGTAAGGAGCCATTGAACTCCATACACAAGACACTGTTATATAAGTCACAAGTTCAATTCTCACTATTCCGATTTGAGACCGAATTGTGAATGAAGCCAATTGAATAGTGAATGTTCTAGTAAATTTTGTCAATGGTAAAGGCTCGCTTTTGTTTATTGAAAAGGGATACGCAGGTTTGAATGGAGTGCTACTTATATTTGTAGAATGGAGCTGGAATTCAAATACAACAAAAGTCTATAAATATAAAATATGACTGATCGATGTCATTAAAGACAACTATTTATATGAAAAAAACGATTATTGGAGGACTTTATTCACGTATTACAACCCAAAACAATACATTTTAGATGTGCGTTTATGCACACTAATCTTAGAAACGACGTAACCCATTTGGCTGCGGTATTCAATGATGTATTGTGGCAAGCTTCAATTAATTGTGTTTTATTACAATTATTTCATAGTTTAAAACATCACGTTATGTAAAGATTCACGTAAGAAATGGTTCAATAAATATGCTGTAAAATGTCTGTGCAGGTGCATTGGCTGATGGTAATAACTTCGTACGTAGTTCAGTGGCTTTAATATTTGACATTGAAGTAAGGGTGATGGGTGTAGAGTGATGAAACTTTGAATAGGAATATCGGTACTTTTAAAATATGTACTTGAACATTGAAAATGTATTAATTTATCACAATTATGCTCACACAATTCGTGGTTTAGGTATTTCTCAATTTAGGATAAATGTTGGGATAAAATAAGCAAATATAAAACATATTAAAATACAGAATTGTAATTATAAATTACTCACCGAAATGCCGCTTTCAAAGGCGTATAATAGCCGACGAACGGTCGCTGATGAAGATCCAAGGAATTTAAAACGCTGACGAGGTGACGAGAACATAACCTATAGCACTAAAGTTCATTTGTTGTTTAGATATTTACTTATAAGGTACGATGGGACTGTCATGAATTTTATATTAGTATATAAATTCCCTTCAATATTATTGAAAAAAATACTTTTACTTATTCATTATCTGATTCCACTATAGCACTAAACTTCACTGGCACTTAACTATCGACTTTACGCGATCACGAGCAGCGAGGCACGTTCAGTGCTCGACAGGTTTACCGAAACTGACTGAATTATCCGAAAATGAAAACACAAACTACCCTCAACATTTGAAGTGTACTAGATTTTATTTTCACCTTCTAATTTTTTATTTGTTTGTATTTGTGGAATAAACTATTCATCAAATGATTACCCTCCAGATTTGAAATGGAAAATATTTATTACCAACTCCTATTTACGTAAGGTTTTAATGGAAAGGTAAATAAAATAAATGATACATAAAACATTCGATATGGCTTGGCATATCTTCAGAAATAGACTTCCTGAGTCTGAAGAAAGAAAGAGAGCGAGTTACACAGGGCTGGCCTGCCAGTAAGATACAAGTCTTTTGTTATGAATATCAAAAACTGCTATACAGTTTTAATTCGCCCAAAACGCTTTGTTCACATGAATTAGGTTATGATGAAAATATTATTTTAGTGTTAAAACGGACTTTCCACCTACCTTTTACTATAAGCTTCAATTCTACCAATCTACATAGCCTGTGATAATTTGATTTGGCTTTTGCACCTTATGATTCGAGCAATTTTTACCAAATCATTACAAACATCTGAAAATTGTTTTATACACCAAAGTTACCTACACGCTTAATTCTGATTCTTTTACAATCATATAGGTACTAATCTACTACTCTACATACCCTATCTAGGTAATTAGTTTTGGCCTTTACACCATATGATTCGAGTAATTCTCTCCAATTTCTTATAAACAAAAATAAACTAATAAATATACCCTGACGTCGGTCATAAAGTCCCGATCTCACACTAAGATACTAGTCTTGCGTAGTGGGAATGAAAAACTGCCATGCAGTCTTGAGTCTTACAAAACCCAGAACAAAAAACATATTTACTTCGTATTTAATGAATCCATTGAGCTTAGTGCTTCACGAGGACCCAAACATTTGTCTCGGTGCAGGGACCAAACCCGCGGCCTCTCGATTTTTGTCGACAATTAACCAACTGCGCCACGGAGACTGTCACGTATTCCTCAGTAGGCTATAAATAGCAGTATAAGTAGTTACACGCAGATTTCGTAACGTATCAACGGTACCCAGAGCAGATTGTATCAAATGTGATTATAAGGCGTGGGCGACGCACGTGCACTCACAGTTAGGGCCTTCAGACACGATCCAACATATTTTATAATAAACATACGAAAAAAATAGTGATACCTCCAATAGTCAAGGAGTTTCCAAGAACAGTCCCGGGTACTTGCCAATTGTCTTCGCTATTGAAATAAAATATATTGTTGCTCGTCCGAAAGTACTTATGTTGTCCACGAAGTTGATCAAATGAGGGTCGGTGCCATTTACGGCAATTTAAAATTTTTGCTTTGGGCTTCCTAGGTGTGTACAGTGCCCGTTAAAGTGGAGCACAATAGAAATATCAGGTAAAGCACCCCTCACATACCTGAAACTTATAACTCTCTTAGGAAATCCATTGACGGATATAATTGCCTCCCTAAGGATTTCTATAAAAACCCTGTTGAATATAACGTACATTTAAGAGATATTAGGACATACATACGTATATTAGCTTAGAAAGAAAATAAAAAAGCCATATAAAATAATATATACGTCCCACTGCAGGGCACGGGCCTCCTCTACAACTGAAAGTACGATTGAGAGTGGTTAGCCCATATAGTCCACCACGCTGGCCTTGTGCGTGTTGGAGGACTTTACATACCATAGCAAATCTTACAAATCCCGAAGGAATGCAGGTTTCCTTACTATGTTTTCCTTCATCAATATAGTGCGTGGTAATTGACTATCAATACACACATGACTCCGAAAAGAAAAAGTGGGTTTAGAACCCGCAACCACCGTGGCTATGTAGGCAGTGGCATCTTTTCCATCACCAACAGACCACCACACGCATAAAATATATAATAATAAATATTAATTAAATAAAAATATTCTAAACAGATGTATCGTGTACGGAGGGCCTAATGTCGAACTAACGGGTAAAGTTACGGTGCCTTATCAGCGGTAATAAGCTTATGATAATTACTTACTTATTGTTACGAATGTACAAGCACGTTGTGAGTAACTCGTCAGTGTATTTTTACTCATTAGTGTTATAAATAAATTTTAAAAAGTCATAAACCTCAAAAATGCGCTTGCTGAACAAGTCCAAGGTGTTGATAATTATTGTGACAAACTTGAAAATTTTTTTACTTATGCTATTGAACAATTTGATACAAAAATTTGTTGATTTTATTATTATTTTTACCGCCTTCTTTTAATTGCTCATGCGTTTTTAAATAGTTTAATTTGAGTGTAAAATTTCTCTATAATTGTCGAATTTTGGTTATTTAGTTTATAACTGGTTCCTATTTCAATTTATATGTTTAAAATTAGGACTATTAAGAATTATAGTATTAATATAATTTAATGTAAACATGTCGGCATATTATGCTTTAAGTTTGTATTGTAAATTTTATGAATAAATATTTCGCTATATCATTGGTGTAATCGCTGTATACTTTAATCTTAAAGCCCCCATTCTAAATTAAAACCAGGCATCAAGTTAAAATTTCGAGATTCTCGAAATAGATTAAGTAATTACAGCCATGTCACGTATCTAAGATAAAAAGGCCTTCTACGAATTTACCCTACAATTACTAGAAGACTATCTTATCCTACAACAACCTAAGTTGAAAATATAAAACATACACATTATCACATAAAATGACATCTTACTTGTGTATTTGTTTTTATTTTAACACTATTTTTGTAAAATGGCTGTATTAAGTACATTAAAACAACTGCAGAAGCGGCGGTCTTATTGCTTAACTAGCGGCCCGGCCCAGCTTCGCCCGGGTACAAATAGATTTATGTACGTATATGTACGTATTATACATATAAACCTTCCTCTTGAATCACTCTATCTATTAAAAATTCGCATCAAAATACGTTGCGTAGTTTTAAAGATTTAAGCATACAAAGGGACAATACAATGAAGAAAAACATATAAATTATAAACATTCAAACACACTTGCACACACGCGCGCACGCATTTTAAATAATTTACTAAATTTGTTATTTTTTTAACGACGTTTGGACTGCCTATTATTTTATAAGTTATATTTTTAAAATGTAAATCCAGTATTGGACGTTACATAAGCATAACAGTATAATCCAACTGTCAATTAGTATGTGGATTTTCATAAAGAAATACATAAATAGATAAACATGAAAGAATGAAAGTTGGGACAGCTTCAGGTGTAATAATTCAACATAACAACCCTACATACTAAGAGTGTAGTTATAATTTAAATATATAAAGCATTTAATAATGCATTTAAGTTCGGTGATGGCTCGGGACCGTCTGGCGTGTGATTTAGCTGCCTTTGTTGTCTGGATGCGTATGTACTGAACACTGAAAATACAACGTAATGCACGCGACACCGTCTGGGCTTTATATGGGTGATAATGGCTCATTAGTCTCTTGGATGTGTAGGGCCTAATTATTTTTTCTTCTGTCCGATGGTGAGTGACGCGATAATGGACAGTAGGAAAACTAAAATACACCGTGAATTACAAAATGCTTGGCATTCCATTGCCTGCCATCCTGAGACATACGATGTTAAGTCTCAATATGTCCAGTAGTGACGTTGGCTACAATGTCCTTCAAACCGAAACAGCAGTGCCTTTACACTGCTGTTTGGCGGGAGAAATAGACTTTGTGGTGGTACCTACCAAGACAGCCTCTTCCCACGTATGAGAGACCTACCAGTCAAGTTAGACGAAGAATAAAAACCTACGGTATTATAATACGTACATATGTACATATGATGATATATAAAGCCTGTATATGCCTCCTATAGAACATGTGACTCTACACTCAATAGTTCGATAGGAAGGGCTTAGGCCACTCTCTGCAACGCTACCTTAGTACAAGTTAATTTTCTTTAAACACCAGAAAATTACTTAAAATTGTCTAAGAAAGTTTACTTACAATGTTTTCCAACACCGTTAATTAATACATTGTTTCGCTTTAAATTTCTCTTTATTCGCTTTTTATCTAGTAGATACATACATAACATTTAAATATATAATTAGGGAAGATTACAGCCATTACATAAACAAGTTACGGTAGCATAAACTGGGCTATCGCGGGTCAACGCACGATATCAATTCGTTTCATTTTTCGTGTGGCTCAGTTCGCGATAAGCTGTTTATTTTGTGACGTATTGATAAAGCGTTTGTATTCACGTAAATGTATTTTTAAAAGAGTTCGTATAGATTTTCCTGATGGGATTTTCGCTTTTTTCTCCTCATCAGTTGATACAGTTATGCCGGCATCTTTATTCCTGGGAGTAGTTACTACTTAACCCAAATTTTCCTGTATATTCGTATGACATAAAGGAGCACTGTGATTTTTTTATTGCATTGAATAACGAGACGAGCATGCCGTTCGCTGGATGGTAAGCGGTTCAACTGCTCATGAACTGTATCAAAACCAAACAGCACCTTGAAATACAAAGTAATACTTGGCATTCCTGTACTGGACATACTCTGACTACAATGTCCTTGAAACCAGAACACATCAGTGCATTTACACTTTTGTTTGGCGGGAGAAATAAACATTGTGGTGGCACCTACCCGGGCGATAAAATATAAGAAAAAACAAATAATGGGAATTTAATTTAATATAATTATGATACAAAACGACAAACAACAACAAATGATTATCACGTTTATGAGTGTGCTACGAATGATATGATCATGATGATATGATTAAGATCCATTTATCTCGGCATAGTAGACAAAATATTTATACTTGATTTTTCAATAGTGAGATAAAGGGTAATACTGTATCAGCCCATATACGGGAGGTATATGCACTACAAGCCATAGGCCTCCTCTACAGTTGAAAGTATGATTGAGAGTGGTTAGGCCATATACATATAGTCGACCACGCTGGCCTTGTGCGGGTTGGCGGACTTAACGTACTTAAGTTCTTAAATATCACTATGGTATGCAGGTTTCCTCACGATGTTTTCTCTCACCGTCATAGTGCGTGTTAATTGACTATCAATACATACATGACTCCGAAAAGTCAGAGGCGCGCCCTGGGATTCGAGCCCGCGACAACCGTGAAAAGGGTAATACCCAATTAATAATGATAACTTGAATGAATTTCTGTGACATAATTAGACAGTCTTATGTTTACAATTAATATGACGTTTAATTTGGTCGTGTTGTAGTTTATTCAATGAAGTAATACAACTGAAATATTGACGAATAATTTATTTGTATAACATAATAAGGACATTGATGATCTTAAATAAATATTATGCGCTCTATGTTTTACCATAAAGACGTATAAATATTAATATTTTACTGTTTAGAATTACATTGATTATATTTATATTGTTATATTTAAGATACAATTAAATAAAAAATGCACATGTATTCCAACGCATAATTTAGGAACTATTCAATATTATACTAACACCTATCTATAATTTCAAAGAGTTTGTTTTTAAATTCAGTCATAGCATATTCTTTAAATTGTCAGGTATTTTAATATACATTTTTGGAGCCGTATAAATCATGTTAAATTTATATATTGATATAACAATATAAAACTAGAAAATGCAGATATCAACAAGCACTTTGAATATAAATATCCAATATATTTCTTCAATATGTAATCTGGCGCCAAAAATCTAATATAATTCACGAATAAAAGAAAAACACAGAGTTTATTCCAGTTCACGAAGGGATGAAACCGCCCCCGAAAAAGGCTACGCTAGTTCAAAGCGCTAGGGTTCAACAACCCTGCTACGGTACGTTATCAGCTGCTACGTTTTCGGCGGGTCAACGACCACGTAAGCGTTCTACGAGATATTTTTATATTTCTTATTTTGTTTTGTAATTATTAATTTTTGATTAAATAATTGAGGTATAGATAGTGTACGTTGATAGTCTAGTGGTAAGGGTAGGAATCGAGAGGTTATGAGTTCATATCCCAGTTTAGAAAAATAACTAAAGGTAGATTTATTATTCGCATTTTGTTTAATACAGTTTTCATGTTAGGTAGGTCAAAGAAATGCAAGGGCTGTCTAGCTACCTTCACATTGTCTATTTTTGCTTTCTAGCAACATAGCGTGTAATCACGATTGCGTTCTGGACTAAAGGAAATGCCAGAGTAACTACTGAACATATTGAGACTTAACATCTCATGTCTCCGGATGGCGAGCGCAGTGGAATGCCAATTGCTTTGTTATTCAAGGTGTTGTTAGGTTTTACTATTGTTCATGAGCGGTCGTATCGCTATCTGAGGCGAATGGCATGCGTGTCTCGCCATTAATGGCATGTTTTTTTTTATATTTTTTGATCCATATATATTTATTTCGAGTCTGGGTGTTTGTGAATCGAGAGGCTGCGGGTTAGATCCCCTCATCAAGATAGGTATTTATTTCGGGTCTGAGTGTTTGTGAGACCTAAAGGTCTCTCGTAGTTTCTGATACTCACGACACAAGACTCGATCTTAGTATGGGGATAGTATGTTTGACTGTTACGTGTAATTTATCTCCAATATACCCCTGTTTTTAAGAGTGACACGACCAGAGTAGCCTGCTAATAAAATAAGTTCAACGGCATCCGTCCTAAGAGAGTGAACTACACGAGGGACAATATGCACATATGCGACTTGTATTATTTAATTAAATGTTTACGAGCTCGCAATATGTTTTTAATTGAGCATGTGTGGTGTTGGGTTTCATTGCCGAAAATAAGTGGTGTTAAAATTAAAGACAAAGTTTAAAAGTCGCAGCTTTGAGTGTGGAGTCGATGGACTTCAAAGGGCAGTGCCTGACAGATTTTTGGTTTGAATGATGTCATAAGTTTCTTGGGACTAGGGGGCTACTTCATGATCCGAAACGATGATTTTCGACGTCTGAAGAAAGATATAAGATTTCCACTTCGAAAACTCAGTACTTTTCTCTATGAAAGTTATGATTCACTTCGAACTTAGTCTATGGTTACGACGAGACGTCCGACAATTCGAAAATTTTGTGGAGTAATCAAGGCATACGTAGGAGTTTTACGTACGATGACCGAACTTTCGAATTTCGTTTCGGATCATAGAGTAACCCCTTAAATTTTGTGTGCTATATGATGCTAGGCTCGGCGCTATCATACGAGTATATTGCGGCGAAAATAAAATTCAAATTCAAAATACTTTATTGTGGTATAGGTGAAGATGGTGTTACGAAGTTATCGAAGGGACTGTGGATGGCAAAGGTAAAAAATCTTACTACGTTTTCAATGTTACTGTCAGAATACTGTAAGGTCCTTGCCCTTAGTTTTAGGGTGCAAGAATTCCACCACGGTATCTCCTGCCTGCCGTAACAGGCGACCTAAAGGGGTCATCGGGGTCGATGGGCCTACCGCCTTGTCTCCTCACCTTGTAAGTAGATATTTAACGCCTTGCCTATCAATAGGTGGTCAATGCTCTTGAAACAATAATTTTTTTATCATTATTCGATATTTTTTTGTATTATATCATAAAAATACACTAACAAACTTTATCTAAAATTCATTTACAACATATCTACCAACCGAGCAATATTTTATTAGCCATATTATATGTCCCACTGCAGGGCACGAGCCTCCTCTGCAATCGAGAGAACGATCGAGAAACAACCAATAATAATTATTTTTGCAATAAAATAAATAAAAATATATTTGAATTTCAAATGTTATTTACCTCTGTCGATGACACGGCGGCGGGGTTGAGGGAGGGGCGAGGGGACGGGATGCGTTGCACTGTTATTTTTAATTTTCACATATTGCAACACGTTATTCGAGATTGCATTCACACAACTATGACTAAATAATGCGAGTACTTTGATACTGATACAGGGCTGTTAATGGTCACTATGGTACGTCATTTCGGAACCAGGACACCCAAATCTGAAAAAAATTGATCACCCAAGAACTGCCGATTCAAACCCGCACCCACCTTTCCGGTTTGATCGGCAGTTCTTGGGTGATCAATTTTTTTCAGATTTGGGTGTCCTGGTTCCGAAATGACGTACCATAGTGACCATTAACAGCCCTGTATCAGTATCAAAGTACTCGCATTATTTAGTCATAGTTGTGTGAATGCAATCTCGAATAACGTGTTGCAATATGTGAAATTAAAAATAACAGTGCAACGCATCCCGTCCCCTCGCCCTCCCTCAACCCCGCCGCCGTGTCATCGACAGAGGTAAATAACATTTGAAATTCGAATTATTTATTTTATTGCAAAAATTCTTACAGATATTTAAAGAATGCACAGACTTACAATCATACAGCCAGTGACAACCTTTTAGCTATAATAGCTGAAAGGCTAGACATGGGATTAAATTAAACAAAAAATTGTGAAAAAAATACTATCATAGTTTTTATTTATATTTCCTTAATAACACTTGGGTATGAAATAAATAAAGTTATTATTATACACACACGAAACTTGGCACACATGTTCAAAAGCTGGTATGGAATATTTTAAAAACTGTGCATATCTGTCAAAATTACATACATGACACAGAGTAAATTCAATTTATGTATGATACATACACACATCATACACATCGAATTGATAATCTCCTTTTTTGAAGCTTGTTAAAACAGGTGCAAGTATGGTGACTATAATGCTAGTAATTAAAAATGTAACCAAACCCGGAAATTCATGATTCGTACCCCATTTACGGTGTAATAAAAGCTGTAAATTAAAGAAAATTTCATAATTAATCTTGCTTAATCCAGCTTCAGATCCATGCTTGCGGCAATTTGCTAATCGAGAGGCCAAAGACGTCATAATCTATGCATCAGGAACTTATTTTTCGAATCATCAAACATTTCAGCTTTTCGTGTCGTAATACTGAAAAAATCCTGACAGATATCTGGACCAAAACATTTGTTTAGTTTCGACTGTGGGATTGTTACGTAGATCAATTGACAGCCTCCGTGGCGCAGTTGATTACACGCCGGCTGTGAAACGAGAGGCCGCGGGTTCGATCCCCGCTCCGGAACAAATATTTGTGTGAACAACAGACACAAAACTCGATCTTAGTGTGGCGTCAGGACTATGTATGTGACTGTTGGTGTATTTATGTATTATTTATCAATTATAGTCCGTGGTGGCCTGTTGGTAAATGGACTAGACGCGGCTGCCAACGTGTTCACGGTGGTCGCGGGTTCGAATCCCAGGGCACACCTCTGACTTTTCGGAGTCATGTGTGTATTGGCAGTCAATCACCACGCACTAAAACGGTGAAGGAAAACATCGTGAGGAAACCTGCATACCATAGCGATTTATAAGAATTTCTATGGTATGTAAGTCCGCCAACCCGCAATAGGCCAGCGTGGTGGACTATATGGCCTAACCACTCTCAATCGTATTCTCGATTGTAGAGTAGGCCCGTGCCCTGCAGTGGGACGTATATGGGCTGATACAATACAATACAATATCAATTATTATTAATTATGCCCTTTTAAAATCCTCCACATAAAATACTTCTCGCCCTAGCATTTTATAGATTTTTTTAACCAAAAAAAAATGAAAATAGTTCCAAAAATAAATTTGATGAAAATTGACACAGCTTGTTCTTCAAATAAAACTTTAATGCAACTTTAATATTTGAGTGTAACGTGAGTTCGTGAACCGTGGAGGTCCTGTTTCGGTTCCCGCCGGGTGAATGCACTCGGGAAAACTGAATTTTATTTCAGACACCACTCTGCCCTGCGAAGTAAACGAACTTTCCCTTTTCGCAGGGCGGGCCGTATTTGGGAACAAATGAGAATTATTATTATAAGTAGAATATATCTGAATAAACCATGGATGTTAATGTTACACTAGATAAGACGTTCTTTGGGAAAAAAATTGTCTAACCTAAGTGCGGTGCATGCACCGCACATGAATCTGTCAAAAACACGGAAGTGCCATGAAATTCACAGCGTTTTCGACCTTTTTATCGCGAAAAAACTACACCCTGAAGGCGGTCTGGCGCTGCATGGTTATATACTGTTTGGTTAGATGACTAATTATAATTTGTTCCACGCTGCAGCAATTTAGTTTCAATTTTTAACAAAATCAAACAAGACTTTTGTATGGGATAGCTTATTTAAACGTAAAATATATCTCATTAGAATAAACTCTAGTTCTCCTAGCTTCTCTACACGTAGTAATTTATTTTAATGGAATAAACTGTAATCCCAGTTTTGGCATAAATTCCTCTCCACTCAGAAAAAAAAACGTTTGATTATTGTACCATCAAAAAATTTATTCAATAATAGCACCCATATCTTTAAAATCGTTCTGCTTTTACATCAAACCCTATTGGATATTACTAACTTACTTACTAGCCTCCATGTAGCAGTTGGATCTACACTGTGACACGAGAGTCTGCGGGTTCGATCCCCGCACCGAGAGAAATGTTTGTGTGGCCGACTAAAAGTATTTGTCTCGGGTCTGGGTGATTGTGAGACAGAAAAGTCTCTCGTAGCTCCTGATACCCATGACACAAGACTATATCTAAGTGTGAAGTCAAAACTATGTGTGTCACTGTGTATTTATTTATTACTTCATGAAAAATCACGCCTATCTACACAAATTGGTAAACAGAAGTGACGACTGCCTCAGCGGCGTAGTTGTACTACGGTACGGTTACAAAGCTGAGGTCTCGGGTTCGAATCCCGGGTTGGGCAAAGTGATATTGGATTTTTCTATTCATTATCAGCCCAGAGTCAGAAATTTGTGCCCGATATGGCGATAGGCTCGCCTCCTATCACATTGTGGGACGGAAAATACAAGGCGAAATGTGGGTGTCCTGGCATCTCTGCCTACCCCTTCTGGGATATAGGCGTGAGTTTATGTATGTATGTATGAATGTAGAAGTCACGCTAAGTGATTAATTTCACAATTTGACTTACTTATACGTTAGGTTAATAGGTTTACTTCCGTTACAACATGTGCCAAGCCCTAAGCGATGAGCCTATCATAAATATCATACAATCTCGAATAAATAAATCTCACTTGCAATTCTTCAGGATGAAAAACTCCCAAAAATCTGATCCTTCGACCTAAAAATCAAAATCGATGAATTCACAGAAAACAAATACTAAATCATTCAAGCACACAAAACAAAATAAAACCACAATAAACATAGTACTCTGTTAATTACCAGACGGTGACTCAAACCCGCTTACCTAAAACCACGGCTCGTAATGAGTCAAGTGGGTCATTTAACTTGATGTTTAGTAATACGTCTGCTGCCTTCATTGGATAATATTGTTTACAATTACTATATCTGGAAACTCGAGGAAATTATTCCGTTGTTTACTAGTTTTGCATATAAAATTGTCGTTTATTAACCTTACATAAACTCACGCTTTTTGCCCAGAAGGGGTAGGCAGAGATGCAACCAAGACATCCTTTTGTCTTGTGTGTTCCATACCGCGATGTAATAAGAGGCGAGCCTATGATAATGAATGGATAAATCTTATAATAATTTGTAAATATCGGGGTTCGAACCCAAACAAAAAAACACTCCCAACAGTCACATACATAACCCTGACGCCACTCTAAGATCAGGTCTTACGTCATATCAGAAACTTCCAGAGAATTTTCTTATTACACTTTTATCTCTTTCACTGCAAAAAAAATATGGAGGCTATCATATATAAGTTGTGACTGGGGTAGATTGCATTAAATTAGTTGCAAGAATATCAATGATCACAGGGTATATCTCTGACTTTTCGGATTCATGTGTGTATTGATAGTCCTTTACCACGCACTATAATGGCGAAGGAATACATCGTGAGGAAACCTGGCGCCCTACTATATTAATCCGAAACGAAGTCCGAAACTTCGGATGATCGAAGTGTATATAGGATAGGATACGAATGCACCGACATATACTTATGGTCGTTATTGACTTATGGTCGTAACCATGGACTTATATTTACAATGTACGTTATACAAATTCGAACTTTTACAGAATAGATACATCCGTATCGTATATAAACTTCGTATCGTATGCAAACTTGGATCATCCGAAGTTTCGAACTTCGTTTCGGATTAATAAAGTAGGGCCCCTGTATACCATAACGATTTCTGTGGTATATAAAGTCCACCATCCCGCACTAGGCCAGCATGGTGGACTATATGGTCTAACTACTCTCAATCGTACTCTCGGTTGTAGAGGAAGCCAGTGCCCTGGAGTGGGTCGTATATGGGCTGATACAAAAATCAATGATACCCTGAACAAGAAATAGATACATCTTCCTCTTAACCTATCTTATTTTTACAGTCAGCTATGTATGCGTCAGCGGCTTAAACTAACTTTGACTATATCCTTAATTTTGACTATAAATAAATAGCGATGCTGGGGGACAAATTATCGTTTTTATACTCAATTAAACTGCATCTGAGTTATCTGCATTGTACAGTAGAACCAACAAAAAAAATACCCAAAAATAACAACCTCCGAATCCACATCTGCCATCTCTGAAGGCCCAAACAGCATCCTAATCGATCGGTCATTCACCCCAAGCACCCTGAGTTGTCTGTCCTAAGCAATAATATTTCTTACACACTTTGGAGGAACGGCGGGTCGGTGAACCCGTCGCGATCGCCACCGACCATTTGGGATTAAATTGTTTAAACATAATTGTTTTAATCAACGGTTGAGTCTGGACTTTAGTGAGATTTATTTGAGTCGTAAATATTTGAGGTTTATTTATTTAACTTTTTTTTTCATTTATTTAACACTAGCGGCCCGGCCCAGCTTCGCCCGGTACAAATAGATTTCTGTACAATAATATACACGTATTATACATATAAACCTTCCTCTTGTGATCACTCTATCTATTAAAAAAAACGCATCAAAATTCGTTGCGTAGTTTTAAAGATTTAAGCATACAAAGGAACATAGGAACAGAAAAGTGACTGTTTTATACTATGTAGTGATGCTGAAGAATTCATATAATATAGATAACATTGGAAAACCACTAAGGTTTATATTTATGCTATGAGAGTTGACAATGGGGTTGTAACTTATAACAAGTCATTTATAATGTACTCGTAGTGTTATCAGGAGTTCACTGGAACCACAATAGTCTTCTGAATATAGGCTTCATATCATTACCATTTGTAGTACTGGAGGTACCCTGGGCAGTTTTCTAGGGTGTTGAAGACCAGGTTGCTGGGACGCTCTAGTTGAGACTGATCTACGGTTCCTCCTATCTGGTCTATAACGTTTATATGTAGTTCTTCAAATGTTTCTTCTTCACAGCTACACGTTCCAAAACGGTGGTCGCAGTGATTAAGGATTCAAAAGATCTTGTGAAAAACTATTTGAATAAAGAATATTTTGAGTTGATTTTGATAAGAGACATAACAAATAAACAAAACCTGCGGTGCCTCTTCATTTGTAGCGCCCTGGGTTTTCAACCAATAGTCAACTTTGGCTATGTCATACTACGGGATTGAGGCACTAAAATTGGGCGTTCTTTACCCTAGTTTGAACATCTCCACAGCGCAATATTTTCACACACATGCTTTGCAAGCAAAAAATCTCTCACTGTACAAATTGACACAAAATTTATCATGTCAGTTATCACCACACATACAATAGTAATAATTTGCAAAATACCTAAATACGTGTGATAGAATAAAATAAGAAATAAATAAAAAGTACATCCAACTGTCACATACATAGTTCTGACCCCACACTAAGAATTATTACGTCTTGTGTCGTGAGTATCAAGAACTTCGAGAGACTATTTGGCATCACAAACACCCAGACTCGAGACAAATAACTATGGATCACACAAACATTTGTCTCGGAGCGGGGATCGAACCTGCGGCCTATCGTTTCACAGCAAGCGTCTAACCATCTGCGCCACAGAGGCTGTCAAAATTAACAGAATTGTTTGTTTGTTTTCTTTTCTTATGATTTCACTGAAGTTACAGTTAATTCTTTGTAGTTTGTTTAGTAGGTAATTAAGAACGCTTCATCTTGACTCGCCTTATATAAAGTACTTTGACACTGACGGAATTTATACTACATCATCGTTATATAAAGATGATAAAAAAATGTGGTATTGTACATTTGTGTTGTACATAAAAACCCATATTATGCATATCTTGTATTATTTCTTTGTGTAATAATATATTTCATATCAGAAAATTCGAAACACCTTGCATATGTTTTGTAAGGATTATCAGAATATATGTATTTTAATGTGAATTTCATTACGCCAACCCGCACTAGGCCAGCGTGGTGGACTATATGGCCTAACCACTCTCAATCGTACTCTCGATTGTAGAGTAGGCCCGTGCCCTGCAGTGGGACGTATATGGGCTGATACAGAATGTGAATTTAGAACATCAACATTAGGGATTTGAAAACCTCGTATTATTTACTATTGAACGACATGTGACATATATTCCTAAATATACATATTTTTCTGATAATCCTTACTTAACCTTGCAAAGTGTTACGATTTTTTTGATGACAAGTGTATAAAGTTATGCTTATGAAAATGTTTGCATCATATTAAAGAAAATTTGTTAACCGCTGTGACACGATCCAATTATGAGTTCGCCAAACAATTGACGTCAATCAAGCCGCTCGTAATATTGTGAGCCAAATTCTCGACGGAATGCATAAAAACATCAACTTATGTGACGCAATACGCAGGTGGGTGATTTAAGAGGCCGCTGATTCGATTCCTGTACTAAGACGGATTCATTTATTTTTGTATAGTAGAAAGAAAGTAGAAAATATTCACCATATTTTGCGAATGGAAACCGCTTTTCACCCCATTGCATTTCCTAACTTTATAAAATCATACTATTATTATCGAATATCGAATGTTTTCGGTAGACAGCAGTCGGTAGACAGCTTATGTATTATTTATGTATATTTTTATGCATACATAGTATTATTTATTTGAGCTTTTTTCTTTTCATTATACATTGCCCTTTCTTTCTTTCTCTTTCCCATAAATGCATCTTATGATTAACTTAATAAACTTGAGCGTCTCCAAAATTTTTGCATACGGTTCATATTTGGTTTACGCAAATATGACCATGTTTCTGAGTTTCGTCTTAAGCTCAAGTGGTTACTCATACGGCTTCGTCGGAATACTCACACTCTTTCACTATTATACAATATATTATTTAACCCTCTCACCCCCTCTTATCTCAAAGACCGTTTTATATTTCTTCATGATTCCCACGAAAGATCCCTGAGGTCGTCGGAGAACATGAAACTGAGAATGCCCGTACACACCACGACATTTATGGACAAATCATTCTCCGTACTTGCTGTTCGATTGTGGAACTCACTTCCAGATGTCGTGAGACGGGCTAGAACACTGTCATCTTTTAAGTCACTAGTCAAGGAGCACTATCTCTCTCACTGAATTTACTCATTAATGTGCTTTTACTATTTCCATTGGCATTTATTATGTATATATTTATTATGTATATATTTATTATATTTTATGTATATTTTGAATATGTATGTATGTATGTATGTTGTACATATTTATATGTATGTATTACTTTTATTTTGTGTTTTTAATTTGTTAGTATATACTTTTTTTTTTTTCTCTCTTTTTCATTATACACCCTAGACTGCCCTTTCTCTCTCCTGTGTCTTATCTCCATCCAAAGGTTGCCTGGAAGAGATTGCCTAGTGCAATAAGGCCGCCGATTGTACTTATTTTTAATATTATTTTTAATTTCTGTTATTGTATTTGTTTTTTTCTGGTGTACAATAAAGTTTATAAATAAATAAATAAATAAATGGTTGTCTGGTAGATATTGCCTAAGTGCGATAAGACCGCCATTTGTACTTTGTTGTTTCATTGTCTGTATTAACTGTTATATTAATTGTGTACAATAAAGAATTAATAAATTCTTACTAATATTATAAATGTGAATGTTATTTTGTTTGTTACGCTTTCACGATAAAAAATACTTAACCGATCATCGTGAAACTTTGTATGAAAAAAACAATTTATTTTTTACCAATGATATTTTTTTTTTGTCGGAATTGAACATTTTGCTGGACGGACTGGTGGTAGGTCTCTCATATGTGAGAGGCCATCTGGGTAGGTACCACCGCAATGTCTATTTCTCCCGTGAATCAACACTGCTTAAATGCACTGTTGTGTTTCGGATTGAAGGACATTGTAGCCAGAGCAACTACTGGACATATTGAGACTTAACATCTTATGTCTCAGGATGGCGAGCGCAGTGGAATGTTGCTACTGTTCATGAGCGGTCGTATCGCTTACCATCAGGCGAACGGCTTGCTCGTCTCGCCATTCAATGCAATAAAAAAAAAAAAACGGACGATCTGACTAAGGTCGCAGGAAGTCGTTGGATGCAGGCCGCTTCCAACAGGTCATTGTGGAGATCCTTGGGGGAGGCCTATGTTCAGCAGTGGACTTCCTGTGGCTGATATGATGATGATGATGAACATTTTGGCCACAATTTTAATACGTATCTGCACATAGTCGGTGCCGGGCCGGACCGCTAGTAAATAAATAAATAGACTGCGGTCGAGATGGGACGGCGACGCGACGTAAACGTGACGACTCTGTATGACACGTTCTATATCAACCGATACATTACAACTGCAGACGACCCGCAGTTGTTGAGTCGACGTCTCGTCGCCGTCCCGTCCCACCCCCAGTCTGCCGAAATCCTATCCAACAACCTAAGATTCAATTATAGAACATGTATCCAACATGTTCAGTCTGTAGCAACCCTTATACGTCCCACTGCAGGGCGCGGGCCTCTTGTACTATAGTTGAGAGTGGTTAATCCATGAAGTCCACGCTGGTCTAGTGCAGGTTGGCCAATATATATATAGTACAATTTACAACAAAAAAATCTGTATTTATTGCTATGAATGACGAGACAAGCATGCCGGCCGCCTGATGGTAAGCAATACGACCGATCATGGACGGTAGCAAAACCAATCAACACCTTGAATTACAAAGCAATGCTTGGCATTCCACTGCACTCGCCATCCTGAAATATGATATTTAAAATCTCAATATGTGCAGTAGTTACTCTGGCTACAACGTCCTTCAATCCGGAACATAACAGTGCATTTACACTGCTGTTTGGCGGAAGAAACAAACATTGCGGTGGTGCCTACCCAGGCGGCCTCTCACGTATAAGAGACCTACCAGTGAATTGTGCACCTCTTTTACTGTTCTCCCTGTGTTCCATGTCGAAAACAGTCAAATTTAACTTCCCTCTGCAATTAATACGTAGGCTTTGAGTTTCATTGGTAATGATTCAGCCCCAATTAGTTGAGCGAGCGTCGGCCGCATGCGATATGACAGAGCGCACCGCTCCAACATCAAATCATTTTGTTTTTATAGTCGGACGCAGCGCAAATATAACGCGCGCAGAGCTTGGAATGAGATGACAGGACAGATTATTAATTCATAATACTGGTCTCTCTCACTGACGCAGTCGGTTAAACACCGCCTGTGAAACGAGAGGCCGCGGATTCGATCCCCACACCGAGAGAAATGTTTGTGCGGCCAACAAATAGTTCTTTCGGGTCTCGGTGTCTGTGAGACCGAAAAGTCTCTCGTAGTTCCTGATACCCACGAAACAAGACCCGATCTTAGTGTGGGGTCAGGACTATGTATGTGACTGTTGGGTGTTATTTATTATTATTATTAAATATAATTCTCCTCCAAACTGCAAACTGTTGGAAGAGACCAACATCCAGCCATTTTCTGCAATGCGTATCCGCAGTGCTAATTTTAGCATTACCGTTAACTTAGACCCCTTACGTTAAAACCTGGTGGTATTCCTGGAAAAAGACGAGGTTATCACTGTGCCTTCTATCCCCTATCGTCTGTCTTCTGTTTGAATTGCATTGCCATACCAGTAACAAGAAGACACCTAAAAGTCACTTAGAAAAAAGCCGTTCAACTCTTTAAATAATAATATATAAGTACTCTAAAAGTCGCTGACAGACGCTAGATGCAACAAAATGAAGACAGGGTGAAATGGCGAAATTTGTAGGATGCCTATGTCCAGCAATGGACAACAAACGGCTGATGATAACGTACTCTTTGTGTGTCTATGTGAAAAATTGTTTATTATAATTACTCTATATCAGAAACAGGATGTTTAATTGTCTCCAAGTAACAAATGAACACTAATATACTAAAATGTTTGTGCGCTATTATTGTTTTATTTATCTGTAAAACTTCTTTACTAAAGTTATTATAATTTAGTTTCCCATTACTGCAAAAATCTCCTCCCATCTCTTTTCACTCATCACTGCATGTATAGCCAGTGTCTCCAGAAATAATATCACCTGACCAAAATTTTCTACGCATTCCCGGATCGTCCCGTCCTCTACACTTTCATGACACCTTTATCCGCCTTTCATGTGCTGACAGAAACACTGACCAGCGACAAATATGTTGCCATTAAGTATGTCATTTGGCAATACATCATACGGTGCTAGGTCATTCAACTTCTATTGTGAAAGAATGAAGTAAACAAAACGACCTGCGTCAAAGGGCAATTACGTCACCTTTAGAGTTCAGACAAAGGGATACAAAATTAGATTATCGTGGAAAAATGAAGCGTCGTCTATTATCCTAGTATAGCAATTAATTAAATAGTTCTGTATTCTGTATCAGCCCATATACGTCCCACTGCAGAGCACGGGCCTCCTCTACAATCGACAGTACGATTGAGAGTGGTTAGGCCATATAGTCCACCACGCTGGCCTAGTGCGGGTTGGCGGACTTACATACCATAGAAATTTTTATAAATCGCTATGGTATGCAGGTTTCCTCACGATGTTTTCCTTCACCGTTTTAGTGCGTGGTGATTGACTATCAATACACACATGACTCCGAAAAGTCAGAGGTGCCCTGGGATTCGAACCCGCGACCACCGTGAACATGTTGGCAGTCGCGTCTAGTCCGTTTACCAACAGGCCACCACGCACTTTTATATACACAATTAAATAGTTATAAAAATAAATAAAAGAAGACTACCTAATATTAAATCTAAATAAAATAATTTATATAATGATATGTATAATCAATTAATTTGTAAATATAGAATGAGTACTATGTATTGACTTGTCATAAGAGCTATTTAATTACCTACATGATCAATAAACCAATTTTATTTCAAGGAATAATGATATTCAGATCGAAATTTTCCACCAGCAATTTTTTTTCAAAAGGCAATTTCAAGCGGATGGATATACTGTATTGGTGAAGTAGTGGATTGGTTTGACCCGAGTTGTACTACTGTCTTACAAAACCCATGTAATGCAATGTCATTGCGTTTGGTTTGCTGAGTGAGATTGCTGGAAGCCCAATTATACTGAAGGTAATAATATATTGTACTGTACTGTATCAGCCCATATACGTCCCACTGCAGGGCATGTGCCTCCTCTACAATCGAGAGTACGATTGAGAGTGGTTGGTGGTTGGTCGTATCGCTTACCATCAGGCATGCTCGTCTCGCCTTTCACTGCAATAAACAAAAAACGCTAGCCCAAGATTTGCGGACTTGATACAAATAATTATAAACTATAAATACTTCACCTTGGCCTTGCCGTGTCTAGTACATTGTTGGTACTACAGCCGGCTGGTGCAACGGCCTTCTGCCCTTGCACCGACCCACCGCTCTTATGTAAAACAACGCACACGCACGCGTTCGACTCCGCGGCGGTGACGTGGCCACATGCTCTGTAGGAAGCTAGGAATTGCACGCGTCTGAAAACAGGAAAATGTAAATTAAACTGTTTGTGATAGTATTTTTTTAGAGATCCAAAATAGATAAAAAAATCCTGGAAGTAGGCTGAGATGCAGATGTTTAAAACGTTTGTAACCTTGCCAGTTGTAATACGGTATGATTGCAAAGCTGAGGTCTAGAGTTCAAATCCCGGGTGGAGCAAAGTGATATTGGATTTTATTATTTATTATTAGCCCGGAGTCAGGAATGTGTTCCCGATATGGCGATAGGCTCGCCCCCTATTAACACAGGGAAAAACGTAGGTGTCCTAGTACCACCTCTGCTTACCCCTCCTGGGATAAAGGCGTGAGTTTATATACGAGTATATATGTTTGTAATCCTAATGGGGTGAATAAAATGGAATGCTAGCGGCACTCATATTTTGCTGAGTTTTCTCATAATTTGATAGCTCGATTAGCGCTTGGCTCTCAGATAAGTACGCGTCTATATAAAAGTATGCGTATGCTGAAAGACTGTTCCTTATATAGTTGTAACTATTCGCACTTCCATTGAGCCGCGAGAGCAAATGTATCACTTCATTTAATAGTTTTCGATTCCTGTGCCAGTTGTAGCAACAGTTTTCAGTTGCCCCGATTCTAAATTACATAGTGACAGACAGCCTCCATGGCGTTGTGTATGTATGTGTCGGGTCTGGGCGTTTGTGGGACCGCAAAAGTCTCTCGTAGTTTCTCATACCCACAACACAAGACTTAATTGATCTTAATGTGTGGTAAGGACTATATATGTAACTGTTGGGTGTCTTTATTTTATTTATTTATAGTGTATTACAGGTTTTTTTTTATGGCCTTCGCAGGCAGAGGAGCATGCAGCCCCCCCCCCCCCCATACTCAGAGAAAGTTAATAATATCATTAAACGTGTCTGGGTGCGGCCGTGTCTCCTAACATTTTGTTCAATTCTTTTTTTATACTTAAAACCCACAAAAAATCCCCCTAAATATCAACTTATAATAAACAGATTAATTATCATATATTATTTGAGGAGGCATTATACTTTTTGCATTACGTCAGTTGCGTGAGTCGAAATAGGTCGTTGAATTGTGTTCTTACATCTACATGCTAATTGCTAAGTGACTTGTCATGAACGCAAGATGAACGAAAACATGAACCGGGTTCGATCCCCGCACCCAGAGAAATGTTTGTGAGGCCCACAAATATTTCTTTCGGGTCTGGGTGTTTGTGAGAAAATTCTCTCGTAGTTCGTGATACCCGGGATACAAGACTCGATGTTAGTGTGGGGTCAGGACTATGTATGTGACTGCTGGGTGTTATTTATTTGTTTATTAACATTTTCAAATTTTGCCCTTTATTTATTATAAGATGTTATTTTTAACTGACTTGAAACATATTCAACTGTTTACGTTTATTCTTGCGATTTCATCATAATTTCTCAAATACTACTAATCCAATCCTGATTGTTTTGTTATTAGTACACTGGATTCCGAAATCCATTTTAAAGTTCAAGACAAATTTACTATTTACTTCGTTCCATCATTTTTCTTCCATTTAAAAACACTAAACATAAGGCGCATAGAGGGATCATATTTCAATTACATCTGCTCTAACATAAGCGTACACTTGTAAGCCCGAGGATAGGCAGAGATGCTATAAGTACTATCCAGATTCAGCCAAGCTAATTACCTACGCAATCAAAATCGGTGATACCTTCATCAAGGGTCAGGTCAAAAGTACCCAGACTCGATGAGAATGCATGAAAAGGTTGATAAAAGTGGATGAAGTGAAAGCGGTATGTCAGGATCGAGAAAAGAAGCGATCTATAGTGTCTGCCTACCCCTATGGGATACACGTGTGACGATAATGTATGTATGTAATATTAAAGTGCTATTCAATAAAATCCTAAATGGATGATAGGTATTTAAGTGATTCGAAGTTAAAAAATATACATATTAACCAAAAGTACCTAAATTATCAGCAGAAAACATTGTTTTTTACAATACACATCGTATAATACTTAATTTATAACCGTCCATTTTCTGTCTGAATGCGGTTGAACTTTATGGAACACAAATTATATAAGTTTTCTTGCTACGGTTTTCCTCAATTAAGAAGATATTCAATAAAAACTTTGTCGACCCAAAAGCAGGTAAATATCATTATTGACAATACCTATTTAGAAACATCGCATAATATCATTAATTACATTCATTGTTATACATATATACAACGTAATAAATAACTTATTGTAAATGCTGTTTACAAATTATTGCAATATACAAGTTGCGTTACATGTTACAAAACACTTCTCGTACACAAAAGAATATTAAAATACACAAACACACACAAATCATGTCCCGACAGGATATGAACACTTTATGTGTGTGTTATTTCCCAGAAAAAAAATACACATACATATATAATATGTATTAATATTTTTTCACTCAATCTATAATTTCAGTGCTATATTTTTATAGCGCGGGTCAATGAAAGTTCGTACACGAATCTCTAATGCGATATGTGTGTGTGTGAGTGCAGACTGCAGTTTACACGTCTGCTTGCACATGTGTGTGTGCACCCTTCTCGTCTTGGCAGAATTACGTTTGCTTACCACAAAAAAATGCCACACACATTTAAGGTTCATAATCGCGTGGATTTTGGTTTAGCCAGCAGCGAATGCAACTTTGCAAGTTCTTATTTTGAATCACATGTTCATTGCAGGGGTGATTTGTATGTGTGTGTACGTGTACGGACAGCAACTGCGTGTGTACAATGTGTGCATGTGTGTGTTCACCTTGAAAAGCGCCAGTTCTTTGTGCAATGGGTTATTCGGTTAATGGCATCAAGAAAGTCAATGGCGCGGATGCTTTGTTTGTACCGTCAGCAGCGACGCAATCTATTAATGGATTAAGATAAGCGGTGCGTTAATTATTTTCTATAAGATTAATGCCGATAACTCTGGTAATTTCGATTATGTTTTGTTGTGTGCGAGCTTTTGTTGTTGCAATATGTCGCATTTGTATTCTAGTAATTAGTGTTTATTTAAAACGCAGTTGTTTTTTGACTTTGAATGAAATTTTAAAATTCTTCAAATTGTTTACATATTCATTATTTTCCAAGCCAGCCCGTTTGAAGCGGTCTACGTACAATAATTTCTTGGAACTTTTATTAGGTTGTTTGTCTGTCTATCTATCAAGCTAATGATTACACTCTTGGCATGCCTATTTTCAGCAGTGGACTAAATGTGCTGAATGTGGTGATGAATCAAATTTTAAGTAATTCATCGACGACTACAGCTACACTCCCTCGCAATTATAAAAAAAAGCCGATGTTATAACATTATATTGTATTGTTTAAAGAGCTCGGTGAGTCCTTCCTTCAAACTCTACACAAAGCAGTCGAATCAGACAAAAATATTTAGTACTGCTGATATCGCTTGCTGAGTCATTCTTAAAGCAAAAGACAAAACGGTGAGACCGGACCCCTTGCATAGGAAGACCACCCGGTAAACCCAAATTTAAATTTGGAACTTTCTGCATTGCAATTTTTTAGTTGATAATTATATCGTACTCTTGATTGTAGAGCAGGTCCGTTTCCTACAGTGGGACGTATACGGGCTGATACAGTTAATATTATAGCGTCTGTGGACGCAGCTAAGCGATTCATATGTAAAGCGATAGGCCCCAGGTTCCATCCCCACACCGACACAAATGTTTGAGTCATCCACAAGTATTTGTTTCAATTCTAATCTGGTTTGGAATGATTTGGTTTGTAAGACTGAATTTCACTTGTAATTCTGGTATCCATTAACACTTGTATTATGACATGGAGTCAAGAATATGTACGTGGCAAGTGAGTGTATTTATTTTAAAGCATATTGCAGAGAAACAAACACAAGTATTTTGGGTTTTACTGTGTAGTGTCTGATATTTATAGTATTATTGTAAATAAAGTGCTGTTGTAAACACAAGTGTTTTTGTACCGTATTCAATCAGCTACAAAGCAACTGATTGCTCCAATATTATGCAATAGCTTCTGGGAGAGTATTATGCTGTATTTTTAGTACCAAAGATTTTGATTAAAACATTATGATCAACAAGTTATTTTCATTATCATCATCTCAGCCACAGGAAGTCCGCTACTAAACATAGGGCTCCCCCAAGGATCTCCACATCAACCTGTTGGAAGCGGCCTGCATCCAGTGATAAGTTGTTTTACCCGTCCACAATAAATGAGTAAACTTTACTGCAATCTTTACAGTAGAGTATGAAAGAATCTACTAGTTTCGGTTGAAGCCACTGTTACATAAAAAACCGACGAGAAGTAACAATTTTGTCACAAGTATTGAATATGCACACAGAAAAAGTCAAATACAAGGGAAAGGCAAGTACAATGTCTTCTGTCACCCATTTTCAAATAGAGCAACTTTCTTCTCTTTCTCCCTCTCTTTGTCTCTTCTGCTACAGGAAAATCCTTAAGCTCTTTACATCGGTGACATGTTGAAATCCGTATCCAGCAATTTTTTGCAACCATAGCCATCTTCAAATATTATTACTACTGGACATATTGAGACTTGACATCTTACTGGTACATAAGACATGATGGCGAGCTCAGTGGAATGCCAAGCGTTGCTTTGTAATTCAAGGTGTTGTCTGATATTGCTACTGTTTATGAGCGATCGTATCGCTTACCATCAGGCGAACGTCATACAATGAAATTAATAAAAAATGGCAGTTTTGATAATAAAATGTTTATATGAGTCGTGTTTATTTTCCTAAATAATTAATCCTGATATTCCTGCGAGTTCTAGACGTAGAATATCACAAAAATAAAGTCGTGTCCCGCTGTCTCTATGAAAGCTAAGATCTTTTAAACTAAGCAACGGATTTAAATTCAGTTTTCATCAATAGAAATAGAGTCAAGAAGAAATTTTATAAGTATAATTTTTATATTTTTTATTGCATTAGTTACCAATTTAAAGTAAGATACCTTCACCCAAACCAAGTTGCCGGACCGCTAGTAAATTATAAATTTAAAGAAAAGCATATCCGCGGGTTAACCCTAGCTAAATTAAACGACTGTTTTGCCAACCGTACCGGGGCTCGAAATACCCGTTGGCTCGTCCTGTACCCCTCCCCGCCCGCGCCGCGTTGAGGTAGGTCCCATACCGTTCTGTAACCCGTCGCTGCAAAAACTCGCACCGGCTAGAACATTGTGGGGAATTGGTGCAAAACACGTTCATTACACGGATGAAGGTCGGTGGAGGGTTAAATTGTGCCAGCAAAAAATTACGGGTTAATTAATATTTTTTCAATCCTGGTTTGTGAGATAGAATTTAAAATTCGATTTAGAATTATTTATTTTGATTTAATTATTTCGGTATGTTAAAAATAGATATCCTTACTAATATTATAAAGGTGAAAGTTTGTATGTATGTATGGATGTTTGTTACTCTTTCATGAAAAAACGGCTCAACAGATTTTGATGAAATTTGGTATAGTGATAGCTGACACCCTGGATTAACACATAGGCTACTTTTTATCCCGAAAAATGTAGTGTTCCCGTGGGATGAGTCAGGAAACCAAATATACATATTTTCTACTCTTTCAAATTCAAATTGTTGGCACGGGATGTCCTCTCCTACGGAAGGGAAATATAGTCGACGGCACGTGGGAAATATAGTTAGTAGACACGCGAAATAATATGTTCTTGATGTGGATTGGACTCAAAAACTATCTGCACCCGGGCGAAGCCGGGCCCGACAGCTAGTAATAATATATAGGGACAAAAAATGAATTTTAATACGTTTAATGGAACGACAAAGCGACTGAAAGGCACATAAGGTGAGCTAAGTGCAATGCGAATAGAGTAAATGAGTTAGTTGTCTGATTTTTCTATGTACCCGGATAGGGACATACACAATATACTTATACGAGTATTTTGTTGTTGTTGACCATATTTTGTTTTAACTAAATTTATTTTAATTATTTACAAAGATTGAAAACACATGACATTCATAATTCCCGTTTGCAGATACTAGTGCATAATCTGCTTACGAAGACGCTGGCTAAATTATATCAGAGATAAATATATTTGGAGATAATCTACAAGTGATAGAGTCATGCTGTTGTCAGTCATGACTCAACATGAATGGCCGACTCATCTGGATAGGTACTAAAGTCTCATAAGAAATCCACGTGAAGAAACAGCTTTGCTGTCACGTTTAATTCAGTGAAATTTCCGGATGCGTAATACCCCTTTCCTCTTCCCACATTTTTCTTTTCCAATGTCCTCCCGAATTGAGAGGCGGGCAACACATGATATTGTTGGATGTTCAGTGCTCAAGTGCTGCAGTGATCATTTACCATCAGGTGAGCTGTTTGCTCGTTTGCCGGAACTATGTAATAAAAAAATCTCCGTCAGTGATATATAAGATGTTAAGTCTGTAACTGCACTGCACTTTACTGCCATCTATGTATTGTAGTACAATTTTGTTGTACCATAAAAAAACAATTCAACGACCCCCAGAGTAATTCATATAGAATATACAGGGTTTAACAAGAGTGCTACCGAAAACTAAGCCGGGTGGTAATTTTAGTAACTACAGACACACTGCAAACATATTTTTTTTTGCAAAATAAATAGACATTGTTTTTGTAATGTTTTAAATATTATCCATAGTTTTTGCTAAAATAATAATTTAAACCCTTGCCTACCGTAGCGTCTATAAAAATAAAAGGCTCTTATTATTTTAGGAAAAACTATGTTTTACCACCCAAATACGACGATAGGAAAAAACATACAAAAAAATCCTGACTTTTTTGCAAAACTATTACTTAGTTGCATTGTGTCTTAAGTCACTAAAACTACCAGCCGACTTCATTTTCAGTAGAAGTCTTGATACACCTTGTATATTTAGCTTTCTTCAAGCGAATAACGGAGGTAGTCAAATTTGCATGCCTGTTAGTGTTGACCCGAAACAAATAAAATTTAATTCACTTTTTGAGGTTTCGAAGTCAAGAAATAGTCGAAAGTGTTTTACAGTTTTTATTGCAGATTTGGATTTATCAATAATTAAGATGGTCCATGAATTATATTTTTTTATTGCTATGATAGACGAGACAAGCGTGCCATTCGCCTGATTGTAAGCGATTGGCATTGAACATACGACCACCCATGGACAGTAAACCCAAATAACACTATGAATTACAATGCAATGCTTGGCGTTCCACTGCGCTCGCCATCCTAAGACATAAGATATTAAGTCTCAATATGGACATATTGTTACATAGTAGTTACTATGGCTACAATGTCCTTCAATCCGAAACACAACAATGCATTTAAACTGCTGTTTGACGGGAGAAATAGACATTGCAGTGGTACCTAGGCAGCCTCTCACATATGAGAGACCTACCACCAGTAATTTAACTCACAAAATACGTTGAGGACAAAACGAAAACCTTCTAAATTTTCCGTCAAATTTTACGTCAGTATTATATAAGTAATTAAAAACGACGTGTGTGACCTGTTTATGTCGATTTCCTATTTGTATCTCTCGACTTCTAGGTAAAACCGCCGCGCCGACTACAACTATGGCTTAGGGTTGCCACTACATTATTTAAATTTATTATATTTTTCTACCTTATTTTTTGAAATTATAGCTGTGGGAGGCCTATTTTTAGCTGCAGAATTTTTTGGCTAACGTAAAAAGAGGGATGGAAAAAAAGAATTTGCAAATACCTCATGTTTTATTCTTCTGGTTTTCTTAGAGGGAATTTAAATAACGCGTTCCATTTTCAAATTACTAAACAAATAAAATATTCAAGTGGTGAAATAAGCTACTCCTATGCCTTTAAAAGTAAAAGGTCTAGAAGTCTTATTCTCTTCAACCATATGAAGTCCAATGGTGAACATAACCTACATCCTTGAGATGTTCACATCGACCTACATAAAATAATGGTGATTGATAATTGGTATTTTAATATTGAACAGTATTTTTTATTTATTAGAATTTTTTTATTAGAAATTATAAGATAATGATAGTTTAAGAGGCGGCCTTATTAGACTAGGTAATTTCTTCTAGGCAAACTTTGCATGAATATAAAATTGGAAAAATGAGTCGGCAGTCTAAGGTGTACATGAGATATTATTAAATACAGTAAATTGTAAATTAAAACAGATGTTTAGTTATTCCTTATTTTGATTTATTGTAATTAATAACAATATAAATACTTTTAATGATATTCTAACCTGTAAAATCTGAAATATTAATATTTGCACGCCTTTGCGACAAGACGTAAACCATACATTGAGATAATATACTAGAGGGGACACTGCAAACAAAATATTTGTAACAAAATGAAGGGTACATTCTATTTCTGTCTCTGTCACACCTACGAAATAACATTATCTTCCCTCTCGCTTCACTGTGTACCCATGTGCACGCACCATACGCACAGATTTTGTTCCCGATGTCCGCTCTAGTATAATACCTCAATGAGAGCACATAATATTTATTTAAGATCAACAATATACCTACCTATGTAACACAAATAAACTCTTCTTATTCTTTTAATGATTTGTTGGATTAACGCGAACGTTACACATAGAAATTAAACTATTATTTACGGATTTTATCGTGAACTTCGTAAGATTTTCACATTTCCCAATGTTTCGATCACTTTACAGCTTTCATTCAGCCCCGCGACCACGAAAGTTTTGTTTCTATATTTTTCTTATTTTTAACTTATCCAATTAATTACAACTGACAGCCCTAACTCAGGATTTCCCACAGGGTACATTTGAGAGGAAAATAGAGCGATTATTCATTAAAATTCATTGTTTTTTTATGTTATTTTGCATTTAGATCAATTATTCGTAATGTAAACTGTAATAGTTTTTGTATTACATAGAACTATGACTGTTAACAATAACAACAGACTGTTTGTCGTGGGCGACATTCTGTATCAGCCCATATACGTCCCACTGCAGGGCACGGGCCTCCTCTACAATCGACAGTACGATTGAGAGTGGTTAGGCCATATAGTCCGCCACGCTGGCCTAATGCGGGTTGGCGGACTTACATACCATTCATAAGTAATAAATTGTATTTAAACCAAGGATGGATATGAAAATTCTAATTTCTAAACTGGAGAGGAATACCAGATTAATTAATTAATTATAAGTATTTATTACGCATTATCGTATGAAAGGGTTTATAAAACGCCGCGCTGAACAGTGTGGCATAATATGAGAGAGGCCTATACCCAGCAGTGGGACCCTACAGGCTGTGGATGATGATGATGAAGTATTTATTTCTTTATTGGCTCCCCTCGGGGTACAGCTTGACAGTTATTCTCTTGATAAAACTACTTTGTTACGTCAACGGTTTAATACTAATCTAAATGAAAATTATTTGAAATGGCGATATTCAACCGTAATTAATTGTTGTATTTACTCCAGGAGTCTATTCCAGATATATATTATATTTTCTTTCAACCCCTCCTTCATTTTTAAGGCTTAACAGCTCTTCCTTTGTTTAAGATAGCTTAGTACAACAAAGGTTTAATACCGATTGGAAAAATTTCATTCCCCATAAATCCTTCTTTCAATTGTAAAAGAGGTCAGTACCCTGCAGTGGGATGCATAGGCCCCAAGAAGCTTATATCCAAATGGAGATTGCATACCGTTTCATAAAAGTGAAGCACAAAAATTTGACCTTGAATAACGTTGCTGTTGCCTGCTATCCTTTTCTTTCGAGTGACAATGAATGAACAAAAAGTCATTTTCATTCAACAGCGACTGCATTCAAGGTCAAATTTTTGTGCTTCAGTGTTTTATACGGAATGCAATCTCCATTTGGGTATAAGCTTCTTGATAGGCCCTGATACAGAACAGTACAATACAATATACCTATTTTAAAAATAGAATAATTAACGATATCTGCAATATACCTATTATTATTTACCTATTTATCAAGCGCAATGCGGCCACTACGCCGGGCCAGATTAAAAAAAAACCTAAACAAAAAAATGACAGAAAAAATGTTCTAGGAACTTCAAAGATTTTATTTGTATTTTAATTAACTTATAAATCTTTTTAACTATTTTAGATTAGCTAAATAACAAAAGCAATATAATTAAATTATGTCGTGTAAACGTTTTAAAATTTTAATGACGTCAATCGTTCCTTCCGCTAATATAATGATTCTAGTTTGCTTTGTCATTTCCATAATGTCCTACTTTAACGCTTGAGCCATAGATAATTAAAAAAATACCAATCAAACATATAGTCTTGACGTCATAGTAAAATACAAGTTTTTTGTTATTGGTATTAGAAAATTTCGGAGAACTTTTCGGTGTCAACATCTATAATCGGAAAATATTGATTTGTCAAATATTTTAGCACAAAAAGTCCCGAGTCTGCAATGCAATAAAATATTTCACATTCCGTGGGTGGTGGAAACCCATGGGATTTTGGGTCTTAGAATATATTTTTTTAATTAATATGTATGGTGAGACAAACATGCCAATGGCCTGATCATAAACGATACGATCTCTCATGGTCAGTAGCAAAACCAAACGACACCATAAATAACAAAGCAATGCTTGACTTTCCACTGCGCTCGCCATCCTAATAGATGCTAAGTCTCAATATGTCCAGTAGTTACTCTGGCTACAATGTATAATACTTCAAACCGGAACACAATAGCGCAGTTATGCTACTGTTTGACGGGAGAAATAGACATTGCGGTGGTACCCACCCAGGCAGCCTCTCACATATGAGAGACCTACCACCAGTAAATTAATATTAATATGAATAGTCAGACAAACATGCAAATGGCCTGATCATAAACGATACGACCTCTCATGGACAGTAACAAACCGAACGACACCAGAAATTATAAAGCAACGCTTAGCTTTCCACTGCGCTCGCCATCCTAAGACATAAGATGCTAAGTATCTATATATTCTATATATCCAATAGTTACTCTGGCTACAATGTCCTTCAAACCATAACGCAACAGCGTTTTTTTTTTTATTGCAGTGAATGGCGAGACGAGCAAGCCGTTCGCCTGATGGTAAGCGATACGACCGCTCATAAACAGTAGAAACATTCCACTGCGCTCGCCATCCTGAGACATAAGATGTTAAGTCTCAATATGTCCAGTAGTTACTCTGGGTACAATGTCCTTCAATCCGAAACACAACAGTGCACTTACGCAGTGTTGTTTCACGGGAGAAATAGACATTGCGGTGGTACCTACCCAGATGGCCTCGCACATATGAGAGACCTACCACCAGTAAACCACCAGTTACGCTGCTGTTTGACGGGAGAAATAGATATTGCGGTGGTACCTACCCAGACAGCCTCTCAGTTATGAGAAACCCACCAGTAAATAATCTCAGAATACTTAGACCCTAAAAATATATGATTGATCAAATGGCTTTTTTTTTCAGCGCGAAATTGGAAGCGACATCGTCTTGTTTTAAAGCCAATTTATCACTTATAACACCCTGAATGTTTTCTACAAAAAATATTTTCCAAAAAGCCCTTCTTCATTAATTTAAAGAGTATATATCTAACAGTGGATTATTTTTAGCTGATTATTATAAAATCCTAAAACGAAGGTTTGAAATCCAAAACCTGAGGTAAAGGGTTCAAATTTTAGTGCTAATTTTATTAGGATTTGAAAACTGGTTATATTAACAATAAATAATCTGGGTTTGAAAAAACTTTGTAAAAACCCATGATGTGTTTTACAAATAAAGATTATTATCATTGTTTTTTTAAGAGTTTTAAAAATATACTCCCGAGTATATGTAGACGATTTAATAATTTAATCTTAAATATTTCTTTTTTACACTTATCACCAATGCTTAAGGAAACATCGAATCCATTTTGATTTTACGTCCACCTTCCATTAATATTAACTCCTAATTTAATAATTATTCCTTCAAAGTTAATACAGAAAATTATGACATAAATACCTAAATTCCAACAAATATCCACAAAATTAAATATCAATACAAATCCAGAAATAAATATAACAGGAATTTGCTGGATTCAGGTCGCTCCCAAGAGCTCCATATGGACATCCTTGAGGGATGCCTGTGTTGAAGAGAAGACTTACTACAGCTTACAATGAACTTCAATGTATCAAGTTGTCCGTTTGAATAGCAAATCCGAAACTCTTAAACATAGTCATCTTAGACCGTCAATGGGTCAATAAGATTTTTTTTATTGCTATGAATAACGAGACTAGCATACCATTCGCCCGATGGTAAGCGATACGACCGCTCAAGTACAGTAGCACAACCAAACAACATTAATTACAAAGCAATACTTGGCACTCCTCCGCGCTCACCATCCTGAGACATAGCATGTTTACTCCCAAATCAATTCCTAAACGAGCTAATTAGTCTGAGGAAAACGCGTGGCAGACACAATCACATGTATGTACAATCCTTAATATGAGTGTCGCCAATCGAATTAAAGATGAACAGGTTTCGTGTTCCTCAATGCTCTGGCGCACAACGCTACGCGGCGTGAATCGATTAAAAGCCACGTGACGCACATTATCGATTGTTTGTTGGTCTTTCGTCATCATCAACGTTATCATCATCATAATATAGGATACCATACCATACCTGCATACCATAGCTATTTATAAAAAAATCTATGGTATGCAAGTCCGCCAACCTGCACTAGGCCAGCGTGGTGGACCGCCCTGACCACTCTCAATCGAAATCTCGATTGTAGATGAGGCCCGTGCTCTGCAGTGGGACGTATATGGTCTGTTACAAATTCAGACACTGTTTTCATGACGCGATTCAATGCATAAACAATTTAAAATCATTAGTGTGCGTCAGCCTGAGCGATGTTTGCCAAGCCGGTGACCTTGCAAGGGCGTTGTAATGTAATAAAAATGTTCGATTCCGCCCAAACCAATACCTACTTACACTGTTTATATAATTTGCAGTGGCATAAAGAATGTTATGCATTTAAATTTACGATCGTAACATTAACATCCTTCGATAAATTGCGAATTATAATGTTTGTGTTTTGATTTGGGAGCTTGGTTGTCGTATATATGCATACATACATAGACTCATGCCTTTTTCCTGAAGGGGTAGGCAGAAGTGCTAGCAGGACACCTACGTTTTGCCTTTGGGTTCTGCCTATGTTTTTTGTCGTCGAATGAAAATAAGCTTGGCCAACTGTAGGTGATAGGAGCCGCATTTCTGCCTACCTCTGGAGTTAAAGTGAAATTAATCTACAAAATTAAGATTCCTTGAATATAGGACACTATGCCATGGATACACTAGTACTATACCTGGTCAACTGTATCAGCCCATATACGTCCCACTGCAGGGCACGTGCCCGTGATATGCAGGTTTCCTCACGATGTTTTCCTTCACCGTTTTAGTGCGTGGTGATTGACTATCAATACACACATGACTCCGAAAAGTCAGAGGTGTGCCCTGGCATTTGAACCCGCGACCACCGTGAACATGTTGGCAATCGCGTCTAGTCCGTTTACCAACAGGCCACCACGCACCTGGTCAACTAGTTTAGGAAATAATTTAAGGGTACAGATTAACTCTGCTAAGAATAAAATATCAACTCTGTGGTCAGATTATATTAGATAACTTAAAACAGATATTACCGAATGATCGGGTTTTCTTTTAACTGCGTAATTATTGCCTGATAGTAAAAATTGACTTCGTCTGCCAGAATAACCTAGGCATTGGGGTGTATACCTTCGAAAACTATCGAGAATATTCATTCAACATTCACAGCGCAATTGAAGCAATATGCAGCTAAAAATAAATACAATATAGGTATTACTTCACATACCTTCGTAATTCACAAGCAGATAAAACCGAGGCCAAAAATAATACCCATTTCCATAAATCAGCACATACAAATAACATAAGGTCATTTACTGAAAAAATAAACAGGTTTTATCTTCCTCATATACACGACAAACATTGATAAGGCTTGCAAATGTCCACAGTAATCTGCGTTACGAAAGAAATGTACGTGTAACTGGAGCAAGGAGACAAAGAGTTACTGCTCTGTGTCAATATTTGGATTTTTGTTGAAAGTCTGCGTTTAATTATGGGTAGATTTTTATAATATGATTAATTAGTGTTCAAATCATGCATATGCTTTTGATTCATGACTTAGCTTATTTTACAATCGGTTCATGCGTCTTTGAGTAATCTGTATATGTACATAAAAAAAAGATTCCGACGAATTGAGAACCTCCTTCATTTTTTGAAGTCGGTAAAAAATTGAATAATTTCTAGTGTATATGCTCTAAGAATTGCTTATTAGTATGCTTATTAGTACTACGCACCTTATTATTCTACACAATATTTTTACCAATACCATTGAAATACTTAATATAATATATAGATTTCATAGATTACCTAATAGATTTTTTTATCATACGAACTGGTGATGCAAAACTCAGTATATAAAAACTACAAACATGCATAAACGTCACGCCTGTATCCCATAGGGGTAGGCAGCGACTACGGCTCTCCACTTTGCTCCATCCTGACACTACTAGCCATGCCGTAGATATGGTTAAAGTAGATCGACTCTGTAAGTAGTTTACACAAGATGTATCTTAATATTTCTGACTGCCTTAGTGGCATAGTTGTACTACAGTACGGTTACAAAAGGGGGGCCTCGGGTTCGAATCCCGGTTCTGGCAAAGATATATTGGATTTTTCTACTCATTATCAACCCGGAGTCAGGAATTTGTGCCCGATATAGGGATAGGCTCGCCCCCTATCACCTCTTGGGACGGAACAATATGGCAAAATTTGCGTGTCCTGTTTGCACCTCTACCTACTACTTCTGGGAAAAAGGCGAAAGTTTATGTATGTATGTATCTTATCCACACTAAAATCGGTATAAAGTGCCCTACAGTTGTCACTTGCACTACTTTAAAGGGTTGGGTAAACCTTAGTTCACCTGACTACCCAAGTACGGGTTGATGACCTTCACATAATTTGGCATGCTCTACCATTGCTCATACCAAAAAACAAACAGGAAAAATCAATGAGTCATATTAGAAATGTTGATACAGATTTCCTAGAACATAACACTGGGAGCCTGTTTGTAATTTCTCTTTATAAACACGGTTACTATCTATTAGTATAAGCGCTTTAGGATCTGGATGACATCACCTCGTTATATTTATTTATTCAATCCTTTATTGTACGGAACAAAAATAAAAATACAGTGAATTAACAACACAATAATAATACAAGAAGCGGCCTTATCACTCTGGGTAATTTCTTCCAGGCAACCTTTGGATGGATATTGACTAATAAATGAGTTTTCTTTCTTTCATATTGAAATAGGAAAAAGATAGATAGATGTTATCTATCTGATGTTCTAGTTACATGTTATCTTGAAATTATTGTCTAATTTTCTTAATTTGTTATGTCATTCAGTTTAATAATTAATAATACCCAACAGTCACATACATAGTCCTGACGCCACAATAAGATCGAGTCTTGTGTCGTGAGTATCAGGAACCACGAGAGACTTTTCGGTCTCACAAACACCCAGACCCGAAAGAAATATTTGTGGGCCGCACAAACATTTCTCTCGATGCGGGGATCGAACCCGCAGCCTCTCCTTTCAAAAGCGGCGTCTAACCAACTGCGCCACAGAAGCTGAGTTAGATGTTATCTTGAAATATTGTATAATTTCCTTAATTTGTTACATTCACTTTAGCAATATATACCTAAGATATGCTGAGATCGAATAAAAAATTGAGTTTATGCCGTCAAAGAAGGTATTATGACAACCAATAGTATAGCCACAAATAGTGTCGATGAAAGCTGACGGAACACACAAAGCAAAACCTGGGTGTCCTACCCCTTCTCGGTAAAATGTGTGAGTTTATAGAATGTTTATTTATTAACTTGTAATAGCTCTACTGAGTCCAAAACTTATAAAAAACACTTGAAAAGAGCAGTAGTAGTTGGATAAGATCAACAAGACTAGGATAGTTGGCGCTTGCAACCTAAGTCCAGCAGTGGAAAGTAATAGGTTTCAAAAGCCCAGAACTCTCTAACAACATACTTCCGAAAGGTCCTTTCACCGTAGTTCATCAATACATTTGATTTATTGCCGTCGATATCTGCTTGTTTACTGACCTTGCTTACACGCCGGTGCGTTGTCCACACAATAAATTACTGTCGACATGATGCAACGCGCGGATGCTTATTTATAGATACGTTGCTTTATTGTTAAGGATATTTTATTGTTGCACGTCCTCGAAAGAGTTTTTTATAGACTAGGAGCTCGACTTTGCCAGCGTACATATTATTTTTGAGTTCACACAATACTCACTTATTACCTCGTACTGTTATATTTTATATCAATTGGAATTCATTAATCCGTGTCTAAAATTACGCGTACAAAGTCCCACACAAATAGAGAAAAAAAAAACTTTGTGTTGGATTCTCGTAGTCGTTTATAGAGTCCCCATGATTTTTTTCGGAAATATGTGATTTATGGAATGCTGTATTCGCCGAATAAAACAAAACGATAAATGTATGTAGGTACATGAAAAAATCATCACCAATTCTCATAAATTGTTTATACTTCATTACATTCATTACGTACATACTTGTTGTTTTTACAGACATTGTTTTTTACCAATAAATACTTTTATCATTTAATAGCTAATAAGCGAAAAGTCAATGCTTCTATAAAATTATTTATTTAGTATAACAATATTAACAAATAAATATTTACAACTGACCTAAACGTTGTTATTTATATTAATACAAAATATTTGTAAAAGCATTAACTATTTGCTAATCATAGAATCCTTTGTTCTGTACAAGATTAGGTCACTTACATGCAACAAACATTGAAAAATAAAGTTACTTTTTATTTTTCTTGTGGCTTAATGTCGTAAAAGATAACATTCAAGGTAAGTGTTCATTATCGCATTGCAAACATACATAAATACGTTATTACACTTAGTAATCGTCCTTTATATACAATATATACTCGTCACTTGTATCCCGGTAGCTGGTATTTTTATTTTATTTAATGTTGAGAAGAGCATTCTACCACTGAATGCTCGTCTCAAAGGGCAGGCCTCAGAAAAGGTGGTGTGACAACCTCGACCAATTTAGAAGTACTTTGATGGCATCAGCAATTGATAGGGATAAGTGGAAGGAGGTGTGTGGAGACCTATGCCAGTAGTGGGACAGAAAAAAAATATGGGACGAGTAGCTCGCTTGTTCGCACGCTTCATTGATATGCGTCACCTCTGCCCATAAGAGTAACTTTCAGAACATTTCCTTTGTTTTGATAAGTTTTTTTATACTTTTATATACATACATAGTAAAAAATCAATTAAATATACATGTAAAAATGTTTTAAATAGAATAGGTTAGTAAAAATTTATTCCATAGGTCCAGCAAACATGCAGACACCTGATGGTAAATGGTCATTGCCACTCATGAATACCCACAACACTTGGATCGTGAATGTGTTGCTAGCCCCTGAAACCGGGAGGGGAGCGAGAAGGCTAACTGAAGGGAAAAGGAAAGGTTTATTGGCGATCCGACACTTTACAATCAACCTCGCCCCCCCACACTGACTGAAATTGACGGTTTCGATAGTAAGTTTATCTACCAGGCTGGCTTTATGTAAATAAAATAAACAAACACACCCAACCTTCACATACATTACTGACCCGACACTAAGATCTCGTGTCGTGGATATCAGGAGCTAGAAGTCACTTTTCGGTCTCACAAACACACAAGAGACAAAGATCTTTCTCGGTGCGAGGATCGAACCCGTGGCTTCACGTTACTCAGGCGTCGTTTAACCAACTGAGCTACAGAGGTTGGCTGTGAGTTGATACATTTCATATAACAGTATTGTGCCATAATCTTCGGCCACAGGTAACCTACAGTATAACACAGGCCCTCCCCGCGGTTTTCGTGCTAATCGATCTATCTAAAAGAATTTTAACCCAATGACAAACAATCCTTGTTGGTATTACGACACCTAAAACCCTAATTCATGTTTATTGGTCACAAAAACATTCTTGGTCCGTGGTAGCCTCAGACATTGCATTAAAACCTAGTTACCTACCGCGCACAAATATTTCTAGGAAAGGACTTTGTATCATGGATATCAGATATAGATATCCCAAACCGAGAAGGAGTTACGTGGGCCGGCAAAATTCTGTCGATTGGCAGACTTTTATAATTTTCTAAACTGCACAAAATAAAAAAAAGTGTGTGTATTAGTGTACACACGGAAGAAGTGAAACTTCTTTTCGAAAAATGATCTACTATTTAAAACTTCACAGAAATTGGTTAAATAAAGCTTAAAGAAGCTATAAAGATAAAGTTCTAGCAAAAAGCTTTTATTTTCAGACATGGATATGGACAAATAAATATGTCGCGTAGCGGAAAAAAGGCGCGTCACAGAAAAACGTTGCAATTTGCTTACATTACTATAAAATTTCTTTCATTCATCGGTAAAACAGTATCACCTCAAAAACATGAAATACACAATCTTACACACCAAAAATTCTTAAACGGTATCGATGTTTATGTAACTGTCGCAACGTAACACGCAGTAACCTGACGAAATAACCCAAGGTCTGCGTTATCAGCGACCTCACTTTCCCGCGCTATCACAACTGTGTCATTGTGTTAAGGATGTCGGTGTTTGCCCGAAACGTACGGCCGACATTAAGGCAATCGTTGATAAAACATTAATGACTTTTTGAACACAATTATTAAGACTAAAAGGAGATTCCTTGAGAGTAATTATAGTTCTCTGCCTATTCTCATCACACAAGAAGGGCATATTGCTGTTCTCCTTATATATAAAATATCTACAAATTAGACCACCAAGGTAGACTAAAAGTTGCAAGAAGTTGCTAAATTCTTCCAAAAGAAGCTACAGAAATGTCAATGGTCTTAATGTAACTGAAAATTATGATAATATCGTCATTTCTGTCAATCTAGTCGATTGATTGATTGGCGAAACGTGGCTTTCTAGATCTCTGAATCGCGATGAACTACATAGATCTTACTTTATTGAAATATGTGAATTAAATACAATGCCCCGAGTTATTTTATAAAACAAAGGCTATGCAAATTTTCCGTAAGTCTGATTGGCAAAAACCCTCTTGGTCCATTCCTACTCTTTGTCTTCATTTTCCTCCGGAAAACGATTTCCCTACAAAAGAACTAGCAGGAAATTCTAGTGTTGCTCCTTTTGAAACACGTTCACAATCCTTATTACTAAAATAACAAGTTGGTTTAATTCAGAACAGTTCATGAATGAGTTGCAAGCTCCAAATTTTATTTTCAAAATAATTATTTATGGAATTTATAATAAGCTTAAGTACTTTTATACCATTTATTATGTGCTATATATGAAATATCTTTATTTTACAGTGCCTTTTCTTTCTTTAGGATACATGTATGACATGTCCATCCCATGCTTGTCTGGCAGAAATTGTCTTAGAGCGATAAGACCACCATTTGTACTATGTTTTAAATTGTCTCTTTAAACTGTTATTATTTTTACTGTGTACATTAAAGTACACATAAAGTATAGAGTAAATAGATAGAGTTAAATAAATGAGTACCTACCATACGACGAAATTATATTGTAACAATAGGAAGGGCAGTAGATCACCGTCCTCTGAAACAATGACGTTACATTACCGTATCTGGGCTAGACATCGGTGCAAGCCCGTTATCAATGTGATAAGCTATCGGTGAGTGGACGAGCGCCCTTACACCGGTGTAGGTCGCCGGACGTATCCCTATAATAATATTATTATATTTATTTTTATTTTTTTATTTTATAATTTACGGAAAACTTACAGCTAGATTACATAAAAAATGTACACATAACATAAAAGGGTCATTATAAATTTTTCGCAAATAGAATACAGTATTTAGTACTGAAACTTAGAACGGATTCGGTATGTGAAAATAAAGAGTTATTGACCTAGTTCATTAATATTTTGATCGAAGTTATTAGGTCTGATTTTTCAATTTTGCCTAGTATTTCTCTTTATTTCGTACATAATCTTTTTAAGATTTTTATACATCATATTATAAAAAATATATAAAAACATACAATATGTCATATAAAAATATAAAAAAGTAATGACCCTTCGGTGGCGGGGCTTAAAACCCAATCCACCGGCGGTTAGGGATCCAAAGAGAGGAACCTACTCACTATGCGTGCCGTGTCCAACAATACCGCCTTTTGGATCTGGCTCTTGACCCAACGACCAATTGAGAGAATCTGAAGATCTTGGTCGGGGCTCTTTGGTATCAGTCCATGTGCGGAAACAACAATCGGGACAATAACTGTTAAGTCCACATCCCACATGTCGGTAACCTCGTGTGCCAAATCTAAATACTTATTGCCTAGTATTATTATTAAGCTTATTTATTTAAATTTAACAAGTCGATGTGGAGATCCTTGGGGGAGACCTATGTTCAGCAGTGGACTTCCTGTGGCTGAGATGATGATGATGATGATAATCAAGGGCACAATTTATTTATTACGTCACCTGTTTTAAAGTTTGGTATCCTACTTCTTACTAGATTTGTTAGATTAAAACTAAAAATTTTAAAAAAGGATTAAGGAAGGTTTTTGTCTTATTCTCAATATGTCCTTTTTAATTTTCCATGAGATTTTAGAGTTATCAAATGGTCGTTTAATAATTAAGCCAATAAATATTATTACTTAAGATATTTTTATCCCTCCGCCTCATAATATGAGCCACCGTATTTACTGGATGCCCCCTAACGTCACGAATGTTCCATCGTGTTTGCAAACTGCTTTGACATTTCAATAACAAATACATAAAATTGCATTAGTGCCTTTGAACTGTGCGGTCATGGGTTCAATAACCTAGTATGGCATATTATATATTTCAATTTGAAAAACAAAGATACATTCTAATAATAGAAACAACAAGGTCTATGTTATGTTTCGAGGTTGGGAAATCCATTTGGTTGTATTTTTTATTTTAAACCATCTTACGCAACGCAACTTAAATATAAATGGCGCTTAACTACGTTAATCCCGATTAAATGTACTGGCTAAGTGGGCCGTGCGCTGTTAAGAGCAACTTATTATTTGAATGGCGTTCCAGTATTCGGGCGTTAAAGAATTCCCTGCGATTTGATTTGGGTATACTATAACTACTACTCAGCTTCCTTTCAGTAGCAGTCTTGATATACCCTGTATAAATAAAGGTTTTTTTATCTTCTATTAATACGGTTCATTGTACTGATCTTGAGCAGGTAGGAAGAGTTTGTTTTTTAATTATTTTTCTTTTTTTTTATCAGCGACACGTTGGCTCTTGTTAACCTTATTTGAGAAGCGAAAAGAATCTTAATGGGTGCTAATACATTATTATTGGAATATTATGCATTGGAATATTAATATTATTCTTTATATACTTATGTTTTATTTGTAGCTAAATTTATGAATGCATAAATAATGTAATCAAATGTAATAGAGATTTAGAATAAGGTCACGATTTTCGGTATATCTTCGAAGTATGTATGCGGAACACTGTCCAAAGTTCATTGAGTTAATTCCGTCTCAAAAAAGCACGAACCATAAATTTAAACAAACTATGACCTGGGTTCGATTCCCCAGTCGTACCCTCCAGTTTGTATGAATACTTGTTTTTGATTTATGATCCCCAGAAACAGAAAGGTGACTGCGATGGCAATAGGCAAGTCCTGAGGCAGAATTAAGCTATCCGGACAATGAGTAGTACTATTATCCTTTCTACCTACCCTACAAGGATGTAAGCGTATCAATAACCGCCGGCTGTGAAACGAGAGACCTCGGGTTCGATTCCGCCACCGAGACAAATATTTGTGTGAACCACAGGTAATTTGTTTCGGGTCTGGGTGTTTGTGAGACCGAGAAGTATCTCGTAGTTCCTGATACACACGACACAAGACTCGATCTTAGTGTGGGGTCAGGACTATTTATGTTACTGTTGGGTGTTAAAATATTTCAAAGATAGCCTTAGGATGACTCTTGATAGCTATGGCTAGGTTGACCACTTGGGATGCTTTTAGGGATTAGCAGTAGACCGTGGACAACTGGTTAAAAACTACTGAACTCAGCGAATTATTAATGGTAATAATAGCACAACTGCCTACCCCTCCAAGGATATATATAGATATAACTTTATTTATATATAAATACTTTATTATTTTGCAACGTGACTCGGGGTGCCCTTCAGTTATATCAGACGGACGAAGCAATAGCCTCGAATGGAAAACAAAGTTAGCGCACTGTCGGTTACGATAAAACCCGATATAACGGGGAAAATATTATTCACTGAAATAATTTGATAAAGCTTATGATAAGGGTTTGTTATGTGTAAACATAATGCATTTAATGATGAGTTATTCTGGATAATTTTTTATAATAAACGTAGTGACAATAATATTGAAATCTAATTTATGTAAAACGGCCCCTAGACCTTCTATAATATTGTACAATATAATTGAAAATATATATAATCAATAGTAAAATTTCGATTACTTTACATCTTTCGTGGTAAGTATATAAATAAATAAATAATGAATATCACCCAACAGTCACATACATAGTCCTGACCCCACACTAAGATTTAGTTTTGTGTCGTGGGTATCAGGAACTACGGAGACTTTTTGGTCTCACAAACACCCAGACCCGGAAGAAATATTTGTGGCCCGCACAAACATTACTCTCGGTGCGGGGATCGAATCCGCGGCCTCTCGTTTTACATGCGGCGTCTAACCAACTGCGCGACGGAAGCTGTTAAAATGCTGCTGTTTATTTATGGTCAATAATGTTGCACATTTCGTTATATTGTGCAATATAATTGACAGTATAGTATTTATGATATTCTGGTATCGAAAGGTATCGGGAAGATACTAAAACCACCACCAGCTTAAAAGATCATGGCATTAGTCCCCTGTAGTGGGATGTATATGGGCTGATAGGTACATGAAAACAGAAAAATTCACTACCTACCAGAAACTAAATCAATACGCAAACAAGGAAATCTAATTTAATTATCACAAGACCGCGTCTCCAATGCAACTCATTTATGGGTGCAAAGATCCTATTGTAAAGTGCATTCAGAAGGTCGAGTTTCAAGGATAATGTAAAGGTGCACGCACACGTATATTAAAATATTTTTAGTCTGGTAGTCGTTTCGACCGTCAATTGTTTTTCACAAAGGTTTAAAGCTATATTTTTTGGAGACTGTCCCGCCCTCACACCCTCCACTGCAACTCCTGTAAGCCAGGATCAACAGTAGCACGCAATGTAATGACACCGAGCATTAAAGCTATATTATATTATGGAAATGTATCGCTTTCAAAGATAACTTTGGATCTAGTCAATTGCGTTTTGACTGACATAATTTATTGTTGGTGAAAAACGGTAAAAGAAAATGATATTCCTGTAGGATTTAAATATGATGAACGATGAGTATAATGAAACGTACGATAAATCACTATAGAACGTAGTTCATGTGAAAGAGATAAAGAATGAACGTCCCAAAGATAGAAAGAGCCAGAATGTAAATGAATAACATGTAGGAGTACGGAAGGACGGAATAGCAAAGAACTGCATGGAAGACGACAGAAGACATGACCAAAGCATAACGAAAGACGTAAATTGAAAGAAAGAAAATACTCTGAAGATTATTAATCCAATCTTTGTTTGGTCAATCCGAGACGAAACTATTTCCATATACCACTACTAGAATCCAGATAGAATATTCTACCATCACTTATTTACATAGGACTTCGTGCAATATAATGCAGACACGGCTTTTTAGTTCATTAAACTGTCAACATTTTGTCCTTGAAACAAAACACATTATTCTTTGTATGAAAATCGTGTCCTAAAGGTCTGTACCTTTAGAACACGATTTTCATACAAAGATTGTTGTCTAGTGCGTGTAGTATGCAATGTCTGTACATTGCACACTACTACACAACAATTTTGATAACATCAACTTATAATTATCATTTTAAAATTATTTCAATCAGGAATATCATACTCAAGTCATTAACCTTCTTTGATCATGGAAGTTCTTCCAATGATTCCAAAATAAATTCTGCAATATAAATATGTCCAATAAAATTCAATTTCAGTCTTACTAAACACTAAATAGGTGCTATTTGCTAATGCTAAACAAAGGCCTCTTCAAAATTTGAAAATGAATACTTAGAAAAATAGAGTTCATGACATGCAGTCCCATCTTAAAGAACACACTAAACAGTGCTAGGTTCAATACTCGGCCGCCCTAACTCCGGTCAAGGACCCGGCCGGCGACCCTCGCCCATTATCTGATCAAAATCAACAGACACTGCAAACAACGCTCTATTAGATTTCACGACTTTGTTATGTTCGCAGCTAAATAAATAACTTGTGCTAACATAACGCCATTTTACAGACAGGGATAATTTTATAAAATATGTCAATTTAAAATGGATGAGCTATCATTTATGTTACCTTAGAACACTATGTAAAAATTGTACTGCCCCATAAATTCTGTTACAATAATCCAGTCCATCCAAAGGTTGCCTGGAAGAGATCACAGCTAGCAATAAGGCCCCATATTGTAACCATGCCTTTAGTTTTAAGTATTTTATCTGTTTATAGTACCTTTTTTTATATATATTTTTGTGTACAATAATAGGTATAAATAAATAAAAACACCTGTTCAACATTGTTTTGGGGAAATATTAATTTAAACCGATAAGTACCTTTGTATCTTTTAAAATAAAGACTGTACATAATTTTAGTAAAAACTATGTACATTTATAAGTATATATGTGTATATCTCATTTACATGCAATTAAAAATGACACTTTTTGCGCTTAGCCAAAACCTAAAATATTGTATGTGATACAGCTTAACATTAAAAATTCGTAAACACAATTCAGTAAGTAAGATACTCGTATTATTTCCACACAATGCGTGTTAAGTTAATATGTTCTCTCATCGCGAATATTTGCATTTAAATAACTTGCAGGCATGTGTAAAGTCAACCTTTATAGTTATTTATAAAGATCCTTCTCAATCTACTTTGTAAGCGATTTCGGTTTGGAAAATCTCATATATTTTGCAGCTTGCCTGAGACTTGACTCCTACTAATATTATAATGCGAAAGTTTGTGTGTTTGGTGCCTCTTCACGCTCAAACCACTGGAACCATTTTAATTTATTTTGGTACGGAGATAGCTGACACCCTGGATTAACAAATAGACTACTTTTATCCCAACAAAATATAGTGTTCCCGTGGGATGTATGAATTGAAATACATTCGAAAATTTTTCAAACCCAAAGGAATGGGATGGGAAGTTTAAAGTACGGCAGTAATGTTAAGTTTAAATATTTATAACAGTTGTTACGGGAAATAGTTCCTGTGTTTCTAAAGAGGGGATTCAAAAATTATCAGCACCCAGGCGAAGCCGGGTCGGACCGCTAGTAACAAATAAATATACCCAACAGTCACAAGCATAGTTCTGACATAAAGACCAACCAAGTTTAGTCTCGTGAACATCGAAAACGATGACAGACTTTTTGGTACCATAATATTCAGACTTGAAAGAAATGCGACCGCACATAAACAGTATCAAAACTAAATAACACCTTGAATTAAAATGACTTGATGTAAGATGTTACGTTTCAATATGTCCAGTAGTTACTCTGGCTACAATATCTTTTAAACGGAAACACAACAGGGCATCTAAACTGCTGTTTGGCAGGAGTAATAGACACTGCGGTGGTACCTACCCAGGGGTCCTCATATATGAGAGACCTACCACTATTAAATATATATTTCAGCATTAAAACATTGACCGTGAATACCTAATACGTGGTAAGTTGGTGATTCAGCCGGCAACAATTTCCGCTGCGTTCGATGCTATAATTATACGCGCACCCCTTTACCAACATGGTATAAAATCCAGCGCCACGCGCCGCCCGAAATGCGCGCAGTGATGTATTTTACATGAGTTTTGAGGGGACTTAAATATAAGAAGGACACAAAAATTGCTAGAGAGTACATGGCTGGCTTAGATTCAATACATATCTCTGCAAGGAAAAATATTGTTTTTTGCAACAGATAATTTTGTAACTCGAGATATTTTGTGCATTTAAATTTGTGTTTTTAAAACGTACCCACATATCAATCAAAATTATATGTAGTAATGACAAAAAATAATCAGTTGGCATCTTATTTTGCCCAATATAAGAAAATGCAAATATACCGACTTTCGTTTCATCAAAAGTTTGTACAATCATATTTTTTATAAATAACATAAGTCACTCACAGTAGGGCTCGACCCCCACTAAATCCACCCAAATCCACCCGTCAATACATTTATTATTTTAGGACAGTACCAACATCCGACACAGTCCAGAAAAAAGATTGATTGCTATTGTAACCGGCGGAGGACAAAAGATCTTTAATGAGAAAGGAAATCGTCAATGTCTTTATGTAACCGTATATTATAGTTACCATTTCCTATGCTTTGGGAGAACATAAATACTTATATTTTACGAGACACCCTCCATAACGAACTTCTAAAGTAAACATATTTTAAATGCAATCGAAATCTGTTTTTTTTTGTAGTAGTGTAACCTAAGAATTGTCTTATTAAAAAATAAAATACTATGTTGCAATGGTTGAATAAAATTGCCATTGAAATCCGAATGACAAAAGGAACATGCAGCCAATGGTCGTCTTATTCTGTACGCTGCATTTTCACTTTGTGTCTTCCTAAGTAGTAATAAATAGAAAAAAAAAGTGCTAATTTATTTGTCTGGTCAGAAATACTCTAAATCGACAACAATGAACCGACCTAACCTAACCTATTTATCACAATTCACAAGTGAAATAAATTATTTGTAATAGGTTTACAAATCCTCATTAGGCTGATGGGTTGGCCTAAGGCCTAATCCCCTGAAGAGATTGATTTATGTAGATGAAACAAAATCGATGCATGAAAAGTAAAGCAAAAATGAAATCCTTACCTATCTTATAGAAGTACCTTACCGTATAGAAGTACTATAGAATAAAGAACTCGTCTATTTTAAGACATGCCTACCTGATTCTTTGTACCAAGTCTCGGTAGATACCTCTGCTAAAAGAATGAAAATTCCATTAAAAAATGACCTTGCCCGGAAGACTTGAATAATATATCGATGAATACTTGTTTAACCGTCCGCCAATGAGACACTGAATCTCCGAGTCAATGCCATTTGCAAGAACCTTGGACCGTGCGAACCCTTTCCATTCTCCAGGGGTGTGTTGACCTACTGCTGGTTTTTTCTTTTTAATTGCAAGTACCATAGCCACGGAAAAACGTTTTTCTTTTTTTGGACCACGAGTACTGACAATGAGGATAACAGAAAATAAGTGGTCTGTTCTGAACACTTGACATGTAATTTTTTTATGTGTTCCGACATTATCTTTTTTAATATCTTATATACCTGCTAGAGGACCAGACGCGGCTGCTGAGACGGTCATCACAGGTTCGAATCCACACAAATGACTTTTCACTCATGTGTATTGGTAGTGAACTAGTTAATTACTACGCTAGGAAACCTTCCTATTGTAGATTTTGTAAGACCTTTTATGGTATGTAAATTCCACCAACCTACACTGGGTCAATTATATATTGACTACCCTATATCGCTGTGGATACCTATGAAATGACATTTTATAAAACTAACAAATGTTTGAAGATTTTATGACAACTTGGTCTGTGGACTTTAAGACTCAAAATATGTCAAAACAAAGATCATACAGTCTTTAAGTATCAGTTTGCATCAATTCCTATATCATTCAATTAAAATATGAGAAGTAACAAAACGCAATCTTATGAAATTTTATCAAAAGCGCTTTTCAAGTTCAATACCGAACAATGATATAAACTCTACATAAAGCTACCACTATCCACACAGATTTAAATGCGAATACCTACGAAGAAAAATAAGTCCTTTACAATCTGCATTAAAATATAATATTCTGTATCAGCCCATATACGTCCCACTGCAGGGCACGGGTCTCCTCTACAATCGAGAGTACGATTAAGAGGGCTAAAGCCGCATAGTTCACCATAGCCAAAATAACATAATTCAAAAATAAATATATTTTTAAAATAAATCATTATTCAAAAGACATAGGTACTGATCGCAGCAAAAACTCCAGTGATATTTCGCGTTGGTCGTTTGGCGCGTAAGGACAATCTGGCGGGAACAGCAACAAAAACAAGATGGCGACGTCTGCGCCGCGTGGCCGTGAACCTGCGCGCTAAATTTACCCGACGCGCGTCATCCGGTGCATGTGCATTGATTATAAACGCAGAGACGGCGCACTGTTCTGATGCGATTTTAAAAAGATTCCTTTGGTTTGAAAATCGAATGTGATGGTTGGCGGCCATTTTGAAATAACTGTCAATATGCTCTATATTTCCTTATTGAATGATTACAATGCTTATCAAAGTTTTTTGGACATAATTATTATGCAAATTATTCAAAATTTGTATTTCTAAAATATTAACTTTTATTTTATTTGAAATAAATATGCGCTTTAAAAAATTTATATATGCACTGTTGAATTTTGGCAACCGAGAAAGTCTTTCAAAGTAACTTATAGGAAGCCCTGTATCCAGGATCCATCTGCGACCTCTGAAACTTATTCTAAAATTATTCTATCTATTTATCTCATGTTTTTTACATACTAAGTGTTAACCTACTTTGCCTTGTATAACTTCTTTATTATTAATATTCTTAATGTTTTCGGATATTTGTAACATTGGTTTACCTATTTTATTTTTGTTTTGTTGCATTTTGTAAACGCATATTGTTTTATCACAAACAGTGCAAGTTGTGACCGCCTTCAAAGGGTGTTACTCTTAATTTATTTATTGTGTATTTTATTAGTCTACGTTCTATTGTAACAACCACTGGCTGTCCTAATAAATAAATAAATAAATAAATAAATTCTATGTTCCTCATGGGTCTAGTGACAACAAACATACATACTATCTACGATATTTGTTTTTTAATCATAATTTTAGGAGCTTTTAGACAAGAGTCTATGACAGCCAAATCATTGCCTAATATTACATTACGATTAATTTTAACTAGACCTTAACTGCTATCTTACTGCTATACATAATTGTATACCTGATTCAGGAAGAGGATTCGACAAAATACTCTGTATACAATACAACATATATCATCATAGTACAACACTTGGGACATTAAAAATTCAATATTGATATTATCATAAGACTTTAGGACTGAAAGTATCAAGATAGTCGTTAGGCTGGGAAAAGCAAAAACTCTGCCGACCCCCTTGTTTATTTATTTGTCAATGCATTTATATATTTTACCTACATTCCAATAGTTATAATCTCATAATACGTACCTATAAAACGATATTACATCCTAGTCTATTATCTAAGTGATCGTTGCCATCTCGACAATACGGTCGCACCAACGCTTGTTCTTTGCAAATTGTGACAAATGATTCAAACGCCAAACCATTCCCAGACGGGATATCTACATATTTATTTTAAAGTATATTGAGTTGGCGGAACATTCGTATCTTCGTAAAGTATGTGATGAAAACCTGTCAGAGTGACCTTACTGTACAGTATCAGCTTATATACGTCCCACTGCACGGCATGGGCCTCCTCTACAATTGAGAGTATGATTGAAAGTGGTTTGGCCATATAGTCCACCTGACCTAGTGCGGGTTGATGGACTTTACATACCATAGAAATTCTTCCAGATAAATAAATACACCTAACAGTCACATACATAGCTCTGACCACACATGATCAATGAACTCTTGTGTCGAGGGTATCAGAAACTGCGAGATACTTAGGTCTCAGAAACACGCAGACCCGAAACAAAACCTGTGGATCACACATATAATTGAAATCGCTATGGAATGCAGGTCACCATGTTCTCTTTCATCGTTATAATGCGTGGTGGTTGAATATACACACATAACTCCGAAAAATCAGAAGTGTTATTTGAACCCGCGACTACCATGAATATTTTAGCAGGCCACCACGCACCACGATGAATACCTTATTAGGCTGGGACTACACTCAGCATCAACAACATTGCGTTTATTTTATCGTTGTAATAAAATCACATAAAATGTGGAAAATAATAGTCTGCCTAAGGATTTATAATTTCATAATGTAGAGTTTTGTCAATACTCACCACAATTGGTAGCTGGGATTTGCAAGGACGAAGATTCTCCAGTTGATAATGCTGCTACCCATCTTTTTTTAATCACTTATTCATCTTCAGTCTATCCCTTAAATCTCTCCCTCACTCTTCACCTTCAGGCACAGGAAGTCCACTGCTGAACGTAGGTCTCTCCCATGGATCACCACATCGACACGTTGGAAGCGTCCTTTAACTGCTGACTGAAATTAAAACAAGAAAATTTATCTTATTTTTATTAATCCTAACTTCACATTCAAACTATTCTGCGCAACCTAAGTGGTTCCAGGTCTCAACATTCCATTTTGTATAAAACCCCGAGACCAAAGAAGCGAAATGCACAGTACAAAAAAGAGGTAAAATTAGTGATTTTTAAATGTGATAATTCGGGTCTGCAACACATTTCATTAGCAAAGGGAAACTTGACGAAGGTCAGACGAGCCGGTTTCGTTGTTTACATGATCTTACTGCGCATAACGCTAAAATATACTCATATTCATTTACCTATCACGCATAAAAACAACATGGTGCCATCGTCTTAAGGGGAAAGCGGGACATTGTCTTTTTTTTTAATACATTTATTGGCGAGACGAGCATGCCGTTCGCCTGATGATAAGCGATACGACTGCTCATGAACAGTAGCAAATCCAAACAACACCTTGAATTACAAAACAATGCTGGCAATCCACTGCGCTCGCCTGAGACATAAGATGTTAAGTCTCAATAAGTCCAATAGTTACACTGGCTACAATGTCCTTCAATCCGAAACGCAACAGTGCATTGACACTGTAGTTATGCAAGCAAAAAGGTGGTAAGTGGTCACTGCCACCCATGAACATCCACAACGCTTTTGTCATGAATATATGGCTTATCAAATCGAGAGGCGAGCAGCAAGGCTAAAACATAGGAAGAGAGAAGAGGTATTGAGCATATGCGCCACGGAGGCCGTCAATAACAGTAATATGTTACTTAAGTAATATCTAGATTTTCCTTGTCCCTAGTCGTCTCAATAAGTAGTCCCACCTTTTTCTAGATTGCCCTCTTTTCTTTTCATTTTCTTATATCCATCCAAAGGTTGTCTGTAAGAAATCGCCTATAGCGATAAGTTATGAATAAATATATATTATAACAAGATCAAAAAAACAACTAACCTACATACTTCGTACTATAAGTGCATTAAATCGGTAACATTTTCCTTACAAGCTAGGAAACCTTGTGAAACCTAGGCAGATTTTCCGCGCTTTCCAGGATTAATGCAATATCTATTATTAACAACACTTACCTCACTTTAAAGACCCTGTATCGTGTGGTAAAGGTTTACATAATCTTAAAAACGTCAACATCGTAGTAAACAATTGTATCTTTAGGTAAAGTTTACGAAGCCTGACAATAACGATTACAAGATGAAATAAGTGTCGTAAACATCAGTGTGAGGAAAACTAGTAATTCCGCATATTTTTATTGTTTTGTAAAACAGTATTATTACGCGATGATCTGCACGTCGGCATTTTTCCGTGAAAAAAGGTTTTAATGAGATTTTTTATAACCTCCTTGGTTGCAAGGAGTAGGCTTAAAAAAGGTTGAATACTAGAATAATACATGTCAATGTTCGATTTTCAAACAATGGAGCGATTTTTATGTGATTCAAAATCCCTAATTGTAATTTAAGAAAGAAGGTGATAATATTATGTATCTTGTTAACATATTTTGTTAGTACGTCCTCAGATATTTCTCAATATAATTTTTCCAGAAGAAACAAACTCCTTTATTAATTAAATTGTATCCATAATTTTACGTCCAAGTTAATTACACTCATATCATCTTTTTCTCCAATAATAAATGACCAATTGAATTAAAATAACCTTGAGTAAAAAAAAACCTTACCCTATGCGTAAATATCATGAGGTAAACAATATTCAAGTTAATTTAATAACCAGAATTGGACACTATAATAACCAGTTATGGACACTTAAATACATAACCAGGAAAACATTTTGATGAGAGCCTATCATTGGGAAAAAGAAGCCTGCGTGGCAGACAATAGCCTAATTTTTATATTATGGTATTTATATTAGATTTTTCTATTCATCATCCGTCCGGAGTCAGGAGTTTGTGTCCGATATGGCGATAGGCTCCTGTCACATCATGGGTCGGAACACACAAGGCGAAAGGTAGGTGTCTTGGTATCACCTCTGCCTACCCTTTCTGGGAAAAAGGCGTAAGTTTATATATGTATACATAATATGTATTTATTTATCTAAAGAAATAATTGATTGTTTGTTTGCATTAAATAAGCTCTGAAACTAATGGACCGATTTCAAAAAATCTTCCAACGTTAGAAGCCTACATTGTCCCTGTTGAACATAGACGATAGAATATGATCAAAAAAGTGTATCTTTGCCCAGGGGGAGCCGGACATGGACGCTGGTTTTATTATATAACAAAGGGACTTTTCCTCAAGTCATCGCGGAAGAGTCGAAGTGTTTTCGCAATGACATCACTATCATGAAATGTAACGTTTAATTATAGAAGTAAACACATTTTACTATCCACGAGATTTGCTTCCGCGCGTCGACCTCGTAGTTACAACTTCCCTCTCATGATGATATGCGAATAGCAGACGGTTATTTTGAATTTATTAAGGACGCTAGGAATAGGGAGTAGTTTTGTGGAAAACGCAAGCGCTGCGGCCAAAATAAAATACATTGTTTAGGTTAAAATGTGGATTGCAGATCAAATATGTTGATAATTTTGCATTGTGTTGTAATGGTGTTGTTTGGTTTTGCTACTGTCCATGAGTCGTCGTATCGCTTACCATCAGACGAACGGCAAGCTCGTCTCGCCATACGTTGCAATCAAAAAAATGCAATTATGAAGGGTTGAAGAGTTTTAATTTAATCTAAAGAAATTCTGTTCAGGATAATACTCTTGTTATTAAAACAACTCGTTGAGTTATCACTGTCGCCTATCTGTGCATGTTTATTGCTTCATAACATTGTCCTAAGTTACACAATGCTTTACGATTTAACTTTTTAAATGCAACAATTGCCGGGGCATCGCTCCGTGCAGCCTATTGTATTCAAAACTGTCAAATTAATCTCCAGCGAGAATACAATTTAATGAACAATAAAAATATAAATATGCAAACATTACATATAAATTTTCATTATAACTTGTACAAGTAAGAACGAATATACTGAAAATTACGTTATTATTCGAAGACCAAGGTCGCGCGGGCGACATTCAAAATGGCTGACGCATGCGAGTCAACACACCGACTTTTTAACGAACATCTCGCTTTAAAAGGTCAACAATTACGCGTACACACACAATGGATGCAGGGCTGCTGTTTTGTAACCGAAAAATATTAATAATTGTTGAAAAACTAAAATATCTTAAACATTGACCTTTTAGGTTAAGTATATTATCTAGGCCAGCGTGGTGGACTATATTGCCTAACCACTCTCAATCGTATTCTCGATTGTAGAGTAGGCCCGTGCCCTGCAGTGGGACGTATATGGGCTGATACAGATACAGATATTAATTACATTATTTAGTTCTATAAGGTGCTTTTTAATCTTGTTATTAACTATTTACTAAATCATAAACATATAAATGGTAATATAATGCCTGTAAATGTAATTAAACAACAAATAAATGTGTCAAAAAATTATACAATTCAACAAAACCTTCGCTGTTATAATAATCAAGTAACAAGGGACTTATAAAATAAGTCCTTTTTGATTATATGACAGATGTATTGCTATAACGGCGAAGGAAAACATCGCAAGGAAACCTGCTACTGTAAGCGATTTGTAAAAATGTCTATGGTGTGTTAAGTCCGCCCCACCCGCACTAGGACAGGCGTGATGGACTATATGGCCTAACCACTCTCAATCGTACTTTTTTTTTTTTTTTTTTATAACGCATTTATTTATTGGCACAAATACTAGTTTATGATGTTTTTATGTGTGCGTGCATAAAAGCACGTATTTCTGCCTTGGAATCATCGCTTGTTTATATTTGTCGTAAAAGTGTCTGCTACACACATAGCTTCAGCGTTTTTTTTTTATTTGGCAAAGTCATATATGAGCGAATTAAAAATGAGACCAGATTGGAACTGAAAGTTCAATAAACCTGCTCATTGGGAGTTCAATAAACTGAATACCTACCCTCACCAAATCCACAGCTGTACAACACAAGGCTAACAACCAAGCACAGCAACGAAATATAAGACAAAGAATGTTGTGTACATTAAATTGATTTACAGTGAGAGAAAGAAAGAGGGAAAGAGAGAGAGAGGGAGAAAGAGAGAAAGAGCCAACGCTGGTCACGTAGGTATGTACTACTGCAAATCCCAGTAGGCCAGAATCTATAGCTACACTGAAATAGCTTCGACCACAGAAGCGTAATGAATCTGAGGGTCCTATCATCCATTTACGGTGACATTTTTGGATGTCTTTTTTTTTCATTCTTTCTTGAAATGTTCATGGCATACGAGTACCTTTGCAATTCCTTGGAAAAGTCTAAGTATAGCAATGAATTCAACAGCTTATAAATACTATGTATTTGTAATACGCTTCGTCATAAATATTAGCGAGTATAAAAATCAGAGATATTTGCAAAGTGATTCACGTTGCGCAACGGCCTTGTTCGTGCACATGTACAAACAAACGACAATTCCTACGTGTATTGACATTAAATAATATACCACAATCGAATGTGATGCCATTCGTAACTCAAAGAGTTCCAGGTATTTAAAAAGGTTGTAATATCTTTGGAGTTTCTACTCTTGTTTGTGAGCATTTTGCCTGGAATTGACTGGCCCATGTTTTTTTTATATTCTCCTTTCGGCTTAATTTATCTACTTGCATGTATTTGACTTGTGAATTTTAAGGTTCTAGGTTTTTATTTTGGTCATATACAACTCTTTGTGTGAATATTTTTCGGCCCATTATAGCATTATAGCTGCAAATGATAATAAGGAGGCAATATTGTCTGTTATCACATTTGTGGTAGAAAATAACAGTTTGTGACTATTACCACTTCTATGAACTCCTTTGTTAACTCATCTGCGAATATTTTTGCAAATACATAAGAAATAAATGCTTAATTAACAAAATATCCGACAAACATCGTGGCTTTCTCATGTTATAACTGTACAAAACGGTGCGCAGTCGCGACCTGCCACAATGCGCCCGCGCTCAAGGGCGAACAAACAAATGCGTGGAGTATACATTACCTATTAATTTATTGCATAAGTCCGGCTATGAAGCACACAGATGACATGGTGATACATGATTATCGGCAATGAATGTCTAAAAGGCTTAATTGTTGAAAGAGAAACAATAAGATATGAAGCGCATGGTATTGGAGATGTCACTCGCTGAACAATGCACGACGGCATTTTTTTATTGCAATGTATACTTCCTGATGGTAAGCGATACGACCGCTTATGGACAGTAGCAAAACCAAATAACACCATGAATTACAAGGCAATGTTTGGCATTCCAGTGCGCTCACCATCCTGAAACATAAGATGCTAAGTCTCAACATGTCCAGAAGTTGGCAGCAGCATAGCCAAATTGAATTGAAATTCCATCCTTGCCTATTTCTAAATCAGTCAAAAATAATTATCTGGCTCTATAACTGAAAATAAAATCCAATGTATAAATAAATATAAATCGCTAAAAATATTTACTTTATCTCAGGCCAGCTTGTTTAGTTCGAGTTAGTAACATTATTTTCATGATAAGACCTGTTCCCTCTTTACCTCACCCTGTTCTCCTATGCAACTAACACAATATTTACCTTACGTCTGGCTTCAAGTTACGTGTGTATTCTTAATGGTTACTTTATCAGTGAAGAAAAACATCGTGAGGAAACCAAGGTACGTGAATCTTAGGTGCACTACATATGAAAGCCGCCGTCCCGCCGGGACATACCCGACAACTTTTTGTTGGCGACCTAGTTGGCTTCACTCATTACAAGTCGAAAAACTTTGTTGGCGACATGTCCCCGGCCCGACATGACATGAACATTTTTATGGCGTTAAGTGTCGCCGAGCAATTGAGCGGAAGAATGAATTTTAGAAGAATTTCAAAGGTATGTCAAATCTTGAAATAACTTTGCCTTAAATTGTCTTCGAATCCAATAAGAGACTAGCTGGTATGTATACGCAAATATATTATTTATTATTAACCTATCAGTGGAGGAAAACATCGTGAGGAAACCTGCATACCATAGCGATTTGTAAGAATTTCTATGATATGTAAATTTCGGCAGCACGCCCTTGACCAGGGTGGTGGACTAAATGAACTAACCACTCTCAATAGTACTCTCAATTGTACAGGAGGCTCGAACCCTGCAGTGGGAGGTATATGAGCTGAAACAGATACAAGTCACGTACGCTATAGATAAAATAATCTCATTACCTAACATTAGCTACTATATAACAATAGTACTAACATAGTTATCTATAAACATGCAAATATGAAAAATACTGTGTCATTTGAAACAATAGACGCGTTGAAATAATAGTTTATGTAGGTATATACCTAAAGTTTTAAGGCCATATTCAACAACAATTTTAAAACCAATTTTAGTTATCAAATAAATTATATTTTATCTTCTTTGCCCAATTTGATTTCAAAAGTCGTTCAAAAAGGATAAAACATTCCATAGCTAAAATACGTTTAAACAATGTTTATGAATAAAGCTATTAATGATTACTCTTAATTCATTGTTAATTAAGAGCTAAAGCTATATTATCTTTTTTTAGTTAATATCCTTGATATTTAATATTTATGGAAAACCGTCATAGTGAATCTAGTGACTGTATATCTGGTAGTATATTCGATCTGGGTATTTGGCTACTATTTGATTTGGGCAATATAATTGTGCTGAAAGATGTTTTTTTTTCTAGCTTGTTGATTTCAGCTTAACGAAGCTTTTGTTTAGTGTTGTTCTGCATAGTTATATAGGCAATCGAACATCTTTATGCAATCATAAGATAAAAAAAATAGTATTGAATTACGGGATGTCATTCACATAATCATATTCATAGGTAGCTGATTTAAATAAACTACATACAGTACGACATAAAACACCCAGCATTTTTCCTCGATCACACTCCATATTACCTATCCATTTTCCTTTCAAAATGAAATAATGTCTAAAAAATGCGTCACCAACAGCCAAAAACTCACATATAAGAATTCCACAAACCTGATTCATCAAAAGAAAAAATGTACAACTCATGAATGTGCAAAAAATTTAGAGACAAATGACTCGAAGCCATTCGCTGTTCCGCCGACGAGTGCGGAATAACAATCATCGTCGACTCACGAAACGGACGTCAAGGCCGGACGTCGTTGCCCTCTCGTCTCGGCGCCGAAGTCCAACATAACCCAACATACCACACCGACATATACCAACATATACCAACATGTACCAACATATGCGATCAACATAATGCGCTGATACAATCGCGATGGAAATGTTTTGTTTTTCATTTTAAAAATGGAATAAGTAATTTTCCACGCAGTGATGCCAGTATCAAAATGAATCTATTAACTATAAATGTACCTCTTTGCATTTCTGTACTTGAATACGAGTATAATTGTGCTACGATTGGCTCAAAAATCTTGTTGTATAATTCCTACTTGAAGAACATTGTAGCCAGAGTAACTACTGGACATATTGAGACTTAACGTCATGTCTCAGGATTGCAAGCGCAGGGGAATGCAAGCATTGCTTTGTAATTCAGTGTTTGGTTTTGTTACTTTCCTTGAGCGACCGTATCGTTTACCACTAGTTAAATGACATGCTCGTCTCACCATTCAAAGCTCTAAAAACAATAAGTGGTTGTTTGCTCATCATGGAACTTGGTCTAAAAAACTAATATGTAATCATTATTCAAACATTTTATGAAGTTATTTATGCTACAACACTATTTTGTATAACAAATATATTTTTGCATGATTGAATAAACAATTTCAAGTTCATTTTGAATTTATTCAAAGGTTGTAGAACTTTTTCATCCAAGGTGCTTGCAAATGCCTCATCCCTGGAACATAAAAATACAGCGAACCAAGTAAAATATCCATTTAAAATTGACACTTTAAATAACGGTCCAGTCTGATGTTCCCAGAGAGGACAGTTCAGACAAGAATGTATGAGGTGAAATATGAAACTGGATAAGGCGAAAGTGATGTAAAAAAGAGAATTCTAGGTAGGAGAAGACTCTACATACCCCTATGGCATCATCAATCAATCAATCATCATTTTACTGGTGGTAGGTCTCTCATATGTGAGAGGCCATCTGGGTAGGTACCACCGCAATGTCTATTTCTCCCGTGAAACAACACTGCTTAAATGCGCTGTTGTGTTTCGGATTGAAGGACATTGTAGCCAGAGCAACTACTGGACATATTGAGACTTAACATCTTATGTCTCAGGATGGCGAGCGCAGTGGAATGTTGCTACTGTTTATGAGCCGTCGTATCGCTTACCATCAGGCGAACGGCATGCTCGTCTCGCCATTCATTGCAATAAAAAAAAAAAAAAATCATCATCAGCCTATTCGGGTCCACTGCTGGACATAGGCCTTTCCTATGGCACGCCACTGGGCTCGATCTTCAGCCCACCGTCTCCAACCGCTACCAGCCATCTTTCCGATATCATCACTCCACCTCGTTGGAGGGCGTCCTACACTACCCTACGGCATACAGTCATTAAAATATATATTAATTTACTTGTCATTCTTAATTAGCCGCACAAGTGTTATCGAGATTCAAGATAGACCAAATTCAATTTCACTGTAATACCCTCTCATCCAGTGCTTGGTAACGGACCAGACGCGGCTGAAAACATGATCACGGTGGTTGCGGGTTTAAATCCCAGGCCACACCTCTGATTTTTCGGAGGCTTGCGTGTATTGATAGTCGATCACCACGCACTATAACGGTGCAGGAAAGCATCGAAAGGAAACCTGCATGCCATAGGGATTTGCAATAATTTCTATATGTAAAGTCCGCCAACTCGCACTTGGCCAACGTGGTGGACTATATGGTCTATATTCTTTGAAGAAAAGGTGCGTGCCCTGCAGTGGGACGTATATGGGCCGACACAAAATATAGAGGTAGGTAGAGGCCTATAATCTCTACCTACCTCTATGGAAGTCAGGTGTGACGTCGTTTTTTCTCAGTATTTTGTACTGCGCACTAAATTTTACAAAATTAGATAATATATGTAAATGAGTTATTCTCGCCCACGGCGCTGGAGGTTGATCGAAGTTCGGACGGTTGTTGACTCCACCGTAATGTAATGCGCCTGCATATTGCTATACGACGCAATGCTAAATTATTTTTAACGCGTCAATAACATCTATATGGAGAGGTGGACGGAGAATGCTCGTGACTTATGTTTTGCTGGACTTTTGTTCCAAGATGTGGGGGTTATCATATTGTACTGTATCAGCCCATATACGTCTAATTGCAGGGCATGAGCCTCCTGTTCAATGTAGAAAATGATTGAGAGAAGATAAGTAATATAGACCACCACGCTGGCCTAGTATGTGTTGACGGATTTACCCACCATAGAAACTCTAACAAATCGCTATGGTATGCAGGTTTCCTCACGATGTTTTTCATCGGCGTTAAAAAGCATAGTGTTTGATCATCAATACAAACATCACTGCGAAAAGTTAAAGGTTTGCCCTGGGATTTGAACCGTGACTACCGTGAACATGTGGGCAGCCGCGTCTGGTCCGTTTACCAACAAGCCACGACGCACTTACAATACAAGTCACCTAGATACCAGATGGCTACCAGCCATCTTTCGAATATCATCACCCTATGGTGAAGAGTAATCTTCGCTCATAAACACAATTAACAACAGAGCTACCATTGCCACCTTACAAGGAAAGCGTAGGCTGATTTCTTTGTACAAAAAAACAAAACATCATACATATACAATCTCCGGTACATACGATTCGATTTCGATGCCTTGGATTGATTGCAGCGGCGGGCCATCCGCATTGTGTTTTGTGAATGATGCAGACGTTACAAGCAACTTCGAGTCACTACAACTGCGGAGGGATGTCGCCTCTCTAAGCATCTTCTACCGTCTGTATCGCGGTGTATATTAAAAGAACTGTTTAATTTTATCACCCCTCTTCTGCTATAGTTATTAACTGAATTGTAGCGATTTTTTAAAATTTAATTTTGACTAAGAATGTTTGGTTTGGCATAAATTGTACAAATCAAGATATTTCTCATAAAATATTACACACATTTCCAGAGTAACGTAGCGACATCTAGCGGTGCTAATTTGAAATAAGTTTCCATCGCCAAATGCATTTAATCGTTCAGAACCGTATTTTCATCATAATTAACAGGAAAACTCAGAGGCAGTTACGTGCAGAGCTCATTCATATTATGCTAGACCCCAATGAGCTAACCCAATATTCCCAGCGCGTAATAGACATCACATGGTTTGGTCGAAATATAATCACAAGTTACTGTACATACCCTATTTGTATCTGTAAGAGCCCATATACGTCCCACTGCACGGGCTCAGACTTCCTCTACAATCGAAAATACGATTGAGAGTAATTAGGCCATATAATCCACCATGCTAGCCTAGTACGGGTTGGTGAACTTTACATACCATAGAAATTCTTACGAATTCGCTATGGTATGCAAGGTTTCCTCGAGATATTTTCCTTCGCGTTAAAGTGCGTGGTGATCGACTATCAATACACATATGACTCCGAAAAGTCAGATGTGTGCCCTGGGATTTAAACCCACGACTACCGTGAACATATTCTTGGTCGCCGCGTCTGGTCCATTAACCAACAGGCCACCACTTACTTATTAACTATATAGGGTCAATGAAAGTACTAATAAGTTGATTTTGACGAAAATGCATCAAGAGGAGTGTAAAAGTGAACGCAGTTAAAATAATATCAGAATTTAGCAACATAAAGATCCATAGTCCCTGCCTACCCCTTTATAATATATTCGTGATTAATAATGTAGAAAAAATCGCCGTAAATACGTGTAATGTTAAACATAGATTTGGCATAGGGTTCAACAACTTCAATTTGGGAGGAAAGTGTTACGCGGAGTCGTTGACCCCAGGGTTAGGCACCTCGCGGTTGCCATGGCAACGGGTGCCAGGGTTGTTGCGTAACTGACCCCAGATAGAGATGTCTTTGCCCTGACAATATTGAATGAAAGTTATTTGATTAATCATGTTATTAGTTAAGCAGAGAATATATGCGTGAAATACGATTACTAAATTAATTAATTACAATGTGGAATGTATCTTATTTTATTGCGATGAATGGCGAGACGAGTCTGCCGTTTGCCTGACGGTAAGCGATACGACGGCTCATTGACAGTAGCAAAACCAGTTATAAAGCAATACTTGGCATCTCACTGCGCCATCTTGAGACATGAGATTTTCAGTCTCAATATGTCCAGAAGTTACTCTAGCTACAATGTCCTTTAAACCAGAACACAACAGAGCATTTACACTGCTGTTTGGCGGGAGAAATAGTTATAATATAGTAAAGTCATATGTTCATTGTAGAGCAGCAGAGTATTCGCCTGCTGTACGATTGTGAGGGATTGTATAGCCCACTACGCTGACCTAGTTCGAGTTAGCGAATTTTATAAACAATAATGTAAATAATAACTATGATATTAATGTTATTTTTTCGGAGTTCCTTGAAATTCATTTACCTTGCATCTCGAAGAGGACCAAAATATACATATACTTCTGTTAATTTAACTTTCTGATTAATTTCGTTGCGGGTTAAAGACAAGTTAGACATTCCCGGAGACTCGCCGAGCTTCAATGATCGGTGTCATTACGTTGCGTGCTGTGGTTGCGTGCCACTGTTGATCCTGCGACACAGGAGTTGCAGTGGTGGGTGTGAAGGGAGACAGTTTCCAGTACCTTCCATTTTCTAACAAAAATGAGTCCTGAATATTAGTTTTTCCCTACGATTCATCATCTATTGAACCACAAAAAATGAACAAAGGCTTCCACTGTTTTTCCGTAGTAATCGGAATTTCATTTTAGATTAGAAAATTGTTATAAAGATTACCTCAGACTGAATAATAATAGTAATATATCAATTACTGCTATTTGTACTGTACCGTATTTGTTACAAAGTAAAAAATCGATTATTAACCGCTGATAAATATATAAATTACTGTTATATTTTTAAGTAGCTTTGATATTTTAATAAAGTATATTATGAAAATGTTATTATTGATTCTTACATCACTGTGCCACATAACCACTAAGCGGTGACATCTCTGCAACAAGTTACCGATCTATTGTGTGGTACAAACCTATTGTTCCATTAAGCATTTGTGGAAAAACCAAATCAAGGAAACAGCATTGTTTAAAACTGCCCTGATTTGAAGGTTTAAATAAAAATAAAATAAATACACCCAACAGTCACATACAGTCATGGGTATTGGAGTACTAGAGACTTTTCAGTCTCACAAATACTCAGACCCGAAACAAATGCTTGGGGTTCCAATTTGTCTCGGTGCAGGGATCGAACCAACGGCCTCTCGTTCCACAGCCGGCGAATAATCAAGTGCGCCACGGAGGCAGTCTAAAATAAAAATAAATAAACAAAATATATGAAAACAACTTCGCAATCTACCTCCAGAATTGTGCTATTGACTGTGATAATATTTTTAAATCTGATATCCGATTGATATTTGCAAAGATGAGCGCGTACAAATAAATACAGGGGTTTCTCCTAAATGTTTTATACGTAAACGAGTTTGAATTCAGTTCGTAAGACAAAACATTTGATATTTAAAATAGTTTTAAAATTGTCTATGAATAACGCTGGTGTTTAAGGTATATTTATAAACACACAACAGAAAAATCGAAATACCTTGCAAGTTTATGTTCTTAGGGTTATCAGAAAAATGTGTTTTATGAATGCATGTCATGTCGTGTAATAGTAACATGTTTTAAAATCCTAATGACGATGTTCTAAATTCAAATTATTTTCCGATAATACTTGAAATATTAATAATCAATTAAAATCAACCCATCAGTATCAATGAGCTAACTGTATGACGTCACTCGCTTTCCACTCGTTTCCGGCCGCTTTCCCGGGCGGTGACCGCGCGCGAGGTCGTGGTAACGCACTGTTTTTAGGATATTACCACCTTTAGTTACTGACTACAAAATTATTACTGATTGTAGTCGCTACAAAGTGATTAATTATTCTCGAGTTGGAGAATGATTTGAGCGAAAAAATCTTGTGGCTCTAAATCCCAAAGTTTGCTTTTGAATATACCCTTTGAATACATTTCAGAACTCTGAATTTACTATAAGATATATTCATTTATTTGATTTTAATTTAACACTAAATAGCTTGAAGATCAAAATGTCATTTTTTCATATGTCTTTGCAAATATCCTCTACATTAAACCTTAAACCCAGTTCAATTAATACCTTCATTTTCATACAAAGATTTTGCAATAAATTTTGTCTTTAAAGGGCAGTTGTGTACAACGCTGACTGGACCAACCATTATAAGTTGAGCTCTCAAATCCCATAGTTCCAAGTTATCTCTGCCAAGATCTACTGAATGTGTTTGTATAGAACAGATCTCTGATAGCGATAGAGCCGCTGCGAAAACATACACTTTTGAATTTATTTTTCCTGTTACCATTTACTATTTGTAGTGAACAATATATTGGAAACAGTAAAATAACAATATATTGAAAATAATGACTTATAATAAAATAGAAATGGATAGAATAATAATAATACCACCCAACAGTCACATACATTGTATTGATCTCATACTAAGATCGAGTTTCGTATCATGGAAATCAAGAAATAAGATAGACTTTTCGGTCTCACAAACACCCAGACCCGGTACAAATCTCTGGGGACACAAACATTTATATCTATACGGGAATCGAATCCGCGGTCTCTTGTTTCACAGCTGATGTCCAACCAACTGCGCCACGGAGACTTATGACGTTATAAAAGTTATGACGGTCGAAAGGTACAAAAAATCTCGAATAGATCTCAAATAACGGCTGACATAGTATTTCATATTTTAGCATAAAGATAAATGACCTGATGTAAATCGTTAGAAATTGATAGACTCCTAAGAGAATAATATGCTATAATTTGAACCAAATTTTTGAAATGTGATTGTAATGTTACTGGACATTGCATTTCATTTCTTTTGTATTGCATTCCAGCCTCATCATACATCACATCATCATATTCCCAGCCTAATTTGCCTCTGGCATTAAGTCCGCCTATGTACATATTTGTATATAAAGTTAAATAAATAAATAAATAAAATAATTTAAATTGTTATTAAGAGAAATATTCCTTCTATTGTTTCGTTAATCATTTTTCTCTAATAATATGGGAAGAATGTCAAAGTTATTCATTAATATCATCCAACGCTTACATCACTACACCCACAACATGAACAATCACAGCCATTAAACAATTTAAAAACAAAAATAATCACTTATTTATATTGAAACAATAACAAAATAAGGTCACAGCAATAAGTCGGCAATCAAAAAATCAATCAATTAGTAAGAAACAAAATGGCGGACTGAATCGCCTAAATTATAGAAGTTTGGCGGTAGGTTCTTCAACTCAGTGATGTCATGCGACACGACACGTAATGTATGGAAAAAATGTAACTGCGCCATTAATTTGAACGTTATTTCATAGCTTACAAATATATTTAAAAGAATAGCGATACTTAAGTGACGTGCAAAATTTAGGATTGCCCAGTTGATAGTCGATTTTAAATTTATTTTAAAAAATCAACATTAAAAAGAAATGTAATTAAAATGCGAAATTGTTCAATCCCACATCGCAATATAAAGAATTAGTAAAATTCCTGTTCATAATCCACTTAGGTATGCAATTGGCATGAGCCTTATTTGTCATAAATTTGTACTATAAACCTTCTTAATATCAAGGAAATCATTTAGATTTAAAGAAAAAAAATTGATGAAGAGTATTTTGGAGACTGTCCCGTCCTCACACCCGCCACTGCAACTCCTGTAAGCCAGGATCAACAGTGGCACGCAATGTAATGACACCGAGCATTGAAGCTCGGCGAGTCTCCGGGAATGTCTAACTTGTCTTTAACCCGCAACTGTCTTTGATGAAGAGTATACTTGAAAACTCTTAAGAAGATTTTAAATATATATAGGTACTAGCCACCCACATGGCAACCGTGGAGAGTTAGAATCTAATCCTTCCCAAAAAACGTACATGAACTCATAATTTGAAATGATCATGAATGTATTACCTACAATTTGGTCAATACGTACACAATACATCCCAAAACGCGAATTAATTTTTCCTCAAACAAATATTTTGCCAGTCAATTCGCGGACTTATATTTCCTGTACAAAATTCAATTCCTTAATTCTGGAGAATTCAAAAACTAGAGCGCGTGCGAGTGATCACGTGTTATTAGTAATCCATCATAACCGTACATATTTGCGTATGTAATAAAACAAAACTGGGTCGTACAGTTCAGTAACACGCGGATTGGACGTTCAACCTCGCGGATACAGCGGGGGATTGCGTTAGATAAAGACACCTGGCTGAGATAAAAATACATAAAATATAAAAATACAATAAAAATATATGTGTTGTGGGTATTAGATACTCGTACTAAGAGTGGCTTTTCGGTTCCCCTTCTAAAAATCAGTACTATTCTCTATGCTGATCATTTTCTCCGATTCAGGTTTTCCCATTCCAAAAATCAATACTATTTCTCTATATTGGTTATATTATTTCCTTCAAACTTATTCTACAATTATGACGTACGATTAGAGGATTCGATCCCGGTCGATTTTTCTAATCCCGGGATTTCGGGATTGTCTACAGTTAATCCCGGGATCCAGCCCGATGACAGCCTGCGTTTAGTCAATCAAGAAGTTGTTTAAGGAAGCTAAGCCATTATGGACTACGATGGCAGGGTGGCAAACTCCACAAATTAAACATATTCTTGTAAACACCTCTATAACATGGTCTAGTTGCACTGATATACTCTTTTTATAACATAGAATAATATTTTACATAAAATTATTAAATAAATATGTCAATAATATTATTAACAGTATTTTTTACAAATAGTTCACTTTAAATATAATTGGTGATGGCCTATATTCTGCAGGAGTTAGAATGAACGATGAGAAAAAAATACTTATATCAAGAATATCCATTGAAGAATTATGATATATAAAGTATAGATATATTTATCTTAATTATCAGGTACAGCAATATCTACATATTAACCTATCAAACAGCAGTTTTAATGCACTGTTGTGTTTCGGATTGAAGGGCATTGTAGCCAGAATAACTACTGAACATATTGAGACTGTACATCTTAAGTCTCAGGATGGCGAGTGCAGTGGAATGCCTAGCATTGCTTTGTAAGTCAAGGTGTTGTTTGATTTTGCTACTGTCTCTGCATAAGCGCTCGTATCGCTTACCATGAGGCGAACGGCATGCTAGTCTCGCCATTCATTGCAATAATAAAAAAAAACCATGCTTCAGCGCAAAAATACTTAAATGCCCTGAGCTATAAATGCTTACACAAACAAAACCACATGGCAACTTATAAAAGTTGCCCCACAAAAGAGCCATAAAACGATCATGCTCAAAAAAGTATTCAGACATTGTTAAAATTGGCGTTTCCGTACATAAATATTTATACACATAAATCTACTAACTGAACTAACGTTTGCACATCACGTTAGGCTTATTATAGTAAATAGGCCTAGTTACCAAGCGTTCCGGGTTCAATCCCCGAATAGCACAATTTTTGGAGGTCAATGTCCGAATGAAAAACGCGAGGCATTAGGCGGCTGTAACTGAAATATATCGGTTTATTACAAAACTTCAAATGTGCCGATGAACCCTGCGGTTCATTGCGCTACAGATTTCAGACTATGATATTAATTTAATTCATACAGCAATTGAGCTGAGGGATGGTTTAATTAGCCATGTTTCCATTTAATGTTTTTTTTAATATTTAGTCTCAGTCAAACTGGCTTAACAGGCAGTATCACTTTAATAATTAAAAATAAACAAATTGGATTTTATAACGAACTAAAAAGGTTTTGCTTCTCTGTGATAATTTTGACGTTCGCGATTTAAATTTAAAAATGTTGCTTGTTCTTCTTTACTCATTAGTTGCATTTGAATTTAGAATTCCTTATTTGAATTGCCAGAGTAAAGAAACACGAAAATATTAATTACGTGCCAGTATTTTCATATTTTCCTCAACATAATGGCGAATAGAATTACAGCACCCATGTGACATTATTTAGGTGTAAGTTCATTGTCCTTAAGTGCGTGGTGGCCTGTTGGTAAGTGCGTGGTGGCCTGTTGGTAAACGGACTAGACGCGGCTGCCAACATGTTCACGGTGGTCGCGGGTTCAAATCCCAGGGCACACCTCTGACTTTTCGGAGTCATGTGTGTATTGATAGTCAATCACCACGCACTAAAACGGTGAAGGAAAACATCGTGAGGAAACCTGTATACCATAGCGATTTATAAAAAAAAATTCTATGGTATGTGTAAGTCCGCCAACCCGCACTAGGCCAGCGTGGTGGACTATATGGCCTAACCACTCTCAATCGTATTCTCGATTGTAGAGTAGGCCCGTGCCCTGCAGTGGGACGTATATGGGCTGATACAGTCATTGTCCTTACGTTAAATAACTTTCATACCGTAAACGTTGGGTAATGAATCGTTTGTGACGTCATCTGCGCTGACATCATATGATACTTACTGTGTCGTTTATTAGTAATGGACATTATAGCAGTTTAATTTCCCATACATTATCTTTATTGAGTCTATATTTATGAACAACAAATTCATCTGCCTATGAAAGAGACAGTACTATTCATGCGCATAACGTATATATTTTGTTTCAGGTTATATTTAATTTCATTTGTTTCGGGTCTGAGTGTGTGTGAGACTAAAAGTCTCTCGTAGTTCCTGATATCCACGACACAAGACTACACATCTTAGCGTGGGGTCAGGACTATGTATGTAACTGTTGGGTGTTATTTATTATTTATTTACCTATGCTGGCGTAGGTTTTTGTTAGGGAACCGATTTGGCTGCAATATTCAAAGCGTGCCGGTCTGGTAGGCCAGTGGCACTGACATACCCCTTACAGCCTTCTCCCTAGTACCGAAAGGGAGCTTAACAACTTTATCTTCTGACCCAAAAAAGGCAACCAAGCTACTCGTGCACGACTGACTCCGCACTAAGGCAGTGTGGTATATGCCCCAAGTTCTCTCACTCGTGCTCTCAATTGTAGAAGAGTCTCGTGCCTTACAGTGGGATGTAAATAGGCTGATACAGATATTAGCATGGAATTTTCTAAATAGAGAATTTCCCCAATAAAACAATATAAGTGATTATCTGTACGGCGTTCCTACGCAAATCGCTAAAGTTCAAAATCCTACTCTTGAGAATAGATCGTCGGGGCCGAAAATAGCTGTGGTGTGGCATTCGCTAACTTCATTGATGGATCACTCGGATTAGAATCTGTGTTACTTTACCGATATTAAACTCAAAGAGTTTATTAACAGTTTTGTTGAGAATCAGATTTTATTTTTATTGGTACAGCGGTTTTGCAAAATAAATGAGTGGTCAAGACTTTTTTATTGCATAGGTCCAGAAAACTAATAAAGTACTCACCTTCTTTGTATCAAATTTATGACCTCATTATGTTCATTATTATACCGGGTATATCAAGAGTTACCGAAAACGAAGCTGGATGGTAGTTTTAGTGACTAAAACACAATGTAACTAAAAATTTTGCATAAAAACGTGACTATTTTTTTATATATCGTCGAGTTTGGGTGGTAAATCCATAGTTCTTGATGAAATAATAATTTAACGCATTGCGTGCCATAGCATCTTTAAAAATAAAAAGGCGTGCACTATTATTCAAGAAAAAAACTATGTATTTACCACCCTAATACGACGATAGAAAAAAAATATCAAAAAAAATCGTCACAATTTTTTGCACAAAATTTAGTTGCATTGTATCTGAAGTCACTAAAACGACCATGCAGCTTCGTTTTCGGTAGACTCGTGATATACCCTGTATGTTCTGAGAATATCGTCAATATACCAAGTGTTGATGTATCCATTAAATAATTTTATAAATAGAGATTAAGTATAGTATGTATTGACATGTCATAAGAGCTATTTAATTGCCTACATCACCGATAAAAAAAAAAGAAGAAAGAAATACAGCTTAAGAAATAAAATAACATGTTGTACATGTACAAAAACAAGTGAATCTTAAGATGTAACCAAATATAACCATTGAAGATATCTTTTCATAAATAATAGCCCCATATCAATCTCACGACCCTTTGGTACAAATTTTCCGAAGATTGATAAACTCAGGAAAATGCCAAAGTTGAAAGGCCGCATTTTTCCGAAGGACAATGACCGCAACTAAACACGATAGAACAATAAAACTATGTGGATACAATCTAAATCATTATTTTCATCAAAATTATATCCTTACTAATATTATAAAGGTGAAAGTTTGTATGTATGTATGTATGTATGGATGTTTGTTACTCTTTCATGAAAAAACGGCTCAACAGATTTTGATGAAATTTGGTATAGTGATAGCTGACACCCTGGATTAACACATAGGCTACTTTTTATCCCGAAAAATGTAGTGTTCCCGTGGGATGAGTCAGGAAACCAAATATACATATTTTCTACTCTTTCAAATTCAAATTGTTGGCACGGGATGTCCTCTCCTACGGAAGGGAAATATAGTCGACGGCACGCGGGAAATATAGTTAGTAGACACGCGAAATAATATGTTCTTGATGTGGATTGGACTCAAAAACTATCTGCACCCGGGCGAAGCCGGGCCCGACCGCTAGTTGTATATAATATTGTATTTTATGAATATGTATTTATGTTTATCATTATTTAATATGTTGATTATTTGTAGCTTATTAAATTATTTGTATTTCATATACTATTCCGTGTTAGCTTCTATCCCTTACACTAAATAAATGAATAAATAAATTTCCTTTTCCTACATCTATCCCATGGTTGTCTGTAAGACATTGCCTTTCTGCGATCAGACCGCCAATTGTACTTTTATGATGGTAAATTTCGTGTGCGTATCTCTCGAGCTAAGGATAATAATTATTAATCTTGGATTAAATAGAACCGATTGAAATTGAAATAATTGAATAAATTGAAATAAAACTATTTTTGCGTATTTTATCGCGGAGAGTATAATTTATACCGTTTTTTTAACACCCGACGCGCGACGTTTATTTACAGCTTTCGAGGTCAGAGGAGGAGGGAGGGGGGCTGTACGAAAAAATGAAAAAAAAAGTAGAAAAAATGAAAAAAGTAAACCAAATACGCGATAAAACCCGTAAAAATAGTTTATTTTAACGTTTAAACTTCGTGTAAACTAAAAAACCATCACACAGAACCGTAATTATTACTTTTAATTTAACAAATAATTAATTTATTTAACCTCATACGAAGTATACACAACATGTGCTCAATTTTTTTTATTTTGCCTCTAAATACAGTAACAACTTTGTATTGTTTATTAATTTTGCGTTAAATTTTATATACTTATATGATACTCAATTTTATGTCATCTGTATTTACATACAATGTAAATATTTGGCTGCAACTGCTTAACACGAATTTAAAATAAATAAATATTATTATTGTAATGGTATTAATTTAAATGTTATTTATGATATTTTTAATAAACATATGAATACATTTTATAACCATTTCAAACTAGTAAGACGTAATAGGTAGCTTATTTTTTTATTGCTTAATTTTAAACTTGTGTTCAAATAACTGGTTGCGAAAATATGAAAATTAGTCTAAAGCGTGTGAAAAAGCCTAGGTCAGTGAATGCATTTTAAGAAGTCATGAACAAACATTATAAAAAAACTTTTATTTGTTTTGGACGTGAAAATATTTTTCTAGCCAAAGATCGTGTACACAGATAATTTGCTTTTAAAAATATACCCACAAATCACCATGACGCAACACCAATATTGAAGTGACATCGGACGCCATTTTTTTCCCTCAATCAATGTAGTGTTTTGGTCGACGGCGGGGCGACGACACGTCGGCCGCTGACCTTGCTACGTCGACCTTGCCTGCAGTTCAACGCCCTGCAATATTTTCGGGCGTTTTTCTCTAAGGAAAATGCCCTATCGACCAACCATAATGACCCGCGAACTCCTCTCGCACGACCCAAAACCAAAGAAACGTAGGGCGAGTGGATAATTTTCCAGGGATCTTCTTATACTGGTCATTTTTGAGGGCAACGTTTCGTTCACACACCTACGCGTATTTGGATTTTTCTAGAATTTTCTTTTAGAGTCAGTTAAAATGATTTGCCGTTGATTTTTATACTACTGACCTATTTAGTCTTTCCGTGGTATGCGGATGAAGACTGCGGTATTCTGAAGGCGTGTGGGTGGCCCACAAATAGCAAGGTGGCCATTACCCGCCATGAAACGACCAGTAGAGCCCGACAATGGCCTTAAGCCCACGCGGATTCCATAAATACTATTAATGATATAAATAGTGAATACGAAATTAAATTCAAGTGTACTGAGGATTTATGGTTATGTGTTATGATACTACAAAGACTTTGATGAGTAAGCTCAGTATGTGAATGTAAACTGGAAGTCGCAGGTTCAATATTAATATAAAACTAAAAATATTTTTCTTCCAGAATATTTAAGTTCCTACAATGTATCTAAATTATCCCACAAATATTTCAACCTGAGAATCGATTAACCCGAATACCTTTGTTGATCATACAAAAATCTCAGTGCTGAGATAAAACACGCATCTGATTTCACAGCCTCAGTTCACTCACATCGCCTTGAAAGCTTTAAAAATAGTTCGTCCTTCTTCGCTATAAAACAAATATTCATATACTTGTGTAAAACCTCAGTGTAAAACGTTATTTATATATTTACAGACCCATTTAAAGAAGTAAAATATGCACCCAATGTGTAATGTACATACTCCTGACTCCATATTAGAATGTCGTGGGTACCAATGTTATAGGGGCTTAGAATCACAATAGCCAAGCAATTAAAAACATACTTGTGATTCAAATATTTATGTCAATACTGGAATCGAATCCGTGACTTCTACTTTCAAAGCCGATGTCTAACTAAGCCACCGAAACTATCATTCAAAAAAGCCTTATCAGCGTCTGTATATATATATCATTTATGAATATGGGTCTTGGTAAAACGTTTAGATTTTCTATCTTTTCTATCTACCCTTTCCTTCAAAAAATCTAGCAGTCTTGTAATCGTATTTGTAAATCGTATAAAATTACATTTACCTTGGGCTACTGTAGGAATGACTCAATCGAAGTGGCACCAGAATCTCATAGAAAATCAACGTGAAGCGATGGCTTAGTTGTCATGTTTCATTCGGTCAGTTTGTCGGAGACTTGATACCCTGCTTTTTTTTCGTCTCATATCAAAAGCCCTAAATTCTTGTTATATAGATTTCTAGGGGCGGTAGTAATCAGTATCTGGTTAACCGTTTCATTGTTTGCCAAAATTATTAAAAAAAAAACACAAAGACCAAATATTCGATCCCGCGACCTTTTAGTTCATGACCCAGACATGCTGTTTCTACGTGATGAGGCGTAATATTAAACATTCAAAAGGAAAAAAATATCAATTTGTGCCATTTACGTTATCTATTCGGCATGATAGACGTTATCACTGTCATTTTGAATGCTATCACAAAAATATTCCAAATAAATAACCGGAACGTCCTAATTTACTTTTATCGAATAATCTCATACACGGACAATTACTTCATTGATATGTATCTATTAATAATTATTTAAACAAAGCATTATCTTTATTATTTAATACGTTGTTTAAGTCCGGGAAAGATGCAAATCTCTTGTTGGTTGGTCAAACAGAATATAAGATAGTAATATAGAATATATTAGAAAATAAAGTATATTTTTGCATTTGTGTTCTTGGTTATAGCTTGAGGAAGGATCTGAGAAACAAATAGGAAGGTTTTTGATACTCCAAATATTTTTATACACAATCTTAAAATGCGATCGAAAAAACTCAATTCTATTATCAAAACTTAAACGGATTCAGTAGAATACATACACCAAAACTCCATTTACAAAACTACCGTCCAACAGAAACGTATAAAATCTATTAATACTAAACGTTGCAAATCCAGTAATGTAGTACAAGAGTGATTTATTTTCATATAACATTTGACGCAACATGTTGCGTTCCGTTGAGTTTTGCGAAACTCCACACTGTTGCAAACGGACCTTGACTCGAGACTGTCGCTTTAGTAACCGGGCTATATCTAATATTTACTAATATTTCACGTTACGAAACATGAATATTTTGCCTATTTTGTGTAGACACTGGTACTTGAAACTCTAGTACTAGCGGCTTGAATATTAGGATTGTAAGATTGGCAATACAGAAATTTGAGTTTCGAACCCAAGGCAGCACTTTTCCGGAGTTATGTTAGTATTATCAGGCATATTAATAGCAAAGAAAAGCACTAATAGAAAACCTGCATACTAGATTCATCTTAATAAGATCCATGGTATATGCCCTCTAAATCCCAATAGGCTAACGTCATTGCGCTTTTAGCCATCTTATTTATAAAGAAGATGTATATTCTAAGCCACGCTGTTGTAAGCCATGACGAAATATGATTGAACAGGCTCATCCGGAATGGTACTGTCTCATAGTAAATAGATATGAAGAGACAGCTTAACTATAAGTTTATTTGGTGAGTGATATTTCCAGATGCCCTATACCCCTTTCCTCTTTCCATCTTTTTATTCCTGCAACCCTCCTGATTTGATTGGCCGAAAACAAGCGGATCCATAACGCTTGGATCATATATTTTCCTTGTAGTATTTTCACTTATTAAATACATTTCTTTAAACAGGGGTCGAGCACCTTAACTGCTGTAATCTTTCTTGATAAGAGGTTTACATAGCGACATTATATTACTAAAATTAGAACTACACGTTACATCATACATTTTGAGATAAATCACAAATTATATACAGAAATGTATGTACTTAAAAGTATACAAGGCTCGGTATATTTCTTCCACCAGACAGCATAAATGCACTATTCTGTTCCGGTTTGAAGCACGTTGTAGCCTGATTAACTACTGAAAATAATGAGTCTTAACATTCAACAACAGTCCGCCCCGTGACCACGAAAGCTGTAAAGTAATCGAAACGTCGGGAACTCAAAAAATGTAAAAATTAAACCAAATCCGCGATAAAATCCGTAAATAATAGTTTTATTTCAATGAGTCTTAACATCTTATTTGTCAGGATGGCGATCGCAGTGGAATGCCAAGCATTGCTTTGTAATTGATGGTGTTGTTTGGCTTTGCAACTGTCCATAAGCGGTTTTATCGCTTAGCACCAGGCGAATGGATAGTCATCTCGTCTTTATTACAATAAAAAAAACGTTTAAAGTTAGTTGCGGGTTCATCCTTGGCATCAACTATCATGACTATACTTTAATAAATCTATGGTTTATATTTGAGTGTTACACCATTCAAAATCGTCATAATTTTTATTAATAATCCAAATACATTATGCAATTATACGACCGCATTATGTGTATGACTCTAGTGTATTTCTTTATATTGACTGAATATATTGATTTTGAGAACACGTGATCATTTGATCAATTGTTTTTTAAACCTTGACATCCTTTAATAGTTTAGGAGTGGCATGAAGCAGGAAAATTGTTACACGCCTTTGATAAAACGCGACAGAGAGCTGTAATTTCATATACTGAAGAATTACATAAGGGCGAACTTCTTTCTTTAATAATACTTACAAAATGATCTAACAATTTTATGGTGGTAATACGTGACACTTAACCGATGTTAGTCCTACATTACACAACGCTATTATGACGTCAATAAGTACTTAAGATATTTAACGAGTCTTAAAAAATGTACCAATATAGATTGACCTCAACGGTACATGGGCCGGGAAATTTCCACAGGTCAATTTACATTGGTCTATCGAACTACGCTAAATTGTGCAATACCCACCTATTTCGTACCACCGAAAATTCGCCGGTCGACGACCCTCAGTATTGCGCACACACACACACAACGTCGCGACGCTCCGTCAGTGTATGTACACTATTCGCACACACACACATTCGTGTACAGACAGGGCGAAAAGTTGCGTGTGTGGGTGCGAAAATGGAATGTACTCAAATGAGGGCAAATAGGATAAATGTAACTTTTTAATTTACAGCTCGCAAATTGACTCCGTGATTAGACGGTTTTCGGTGAAGAGTCAATGTCGTTGGCATATCGATTTTGTTTTAATTATTCTAATTTTATTGTTTGCTAAAAGAAATTACATTTATTTAATTCAACGTTGTAGCGTTCGTATTTCAGCATTTTATATAAATGTGTCGTTGATAAACAAATGTCTGAAAGGAATTTATTGCGTTATTGCATAAAGAATAAATATTTGCAAATATGTCATGAAATATTTAGAATAAATTAATAGTAATGAGTATTTTGAAATTAATGTTGCCATTATGTCATTTGCAATTAATAGTATCATCCTTGGATAGAATTTCTGCACAAGGTTGGATTGTTAGTTAATCAATATTACAAACTCTTTAAATCATGGTGAATGAAATCTTTCGTGGCATACATTTTATAGAAAAAATATTTTTAATTTTTTTATTTTTAAAAGATCCATATCGGCATTGTTACTATATTCTTCTTTTTTTGCTTTATATTACTAAATTGTATTATAATACACTGTTTCCATATGTATTGGTAACGAATACTTAGAAAACAGTAATGTATTTGACCTTTCGTGACAGGAGACCACGTGGCTTTCCCAAAGCGATAGATAAAGTAGGCCAACGACCCCGATATGCGGTAATTTTCACAATACATAGATTACGCGAATTTAGAAATGCGCGCAAGATATACATTTAAACGTACATTTCTTCTGTTCCAAAATATATTTTATTTTGAGAACAAAGTTGAATAACACGTATTTACACTTGCGATATTTACGTATGTACCTAGAATATGGTTGGCTACTGACAAAAATATTTGTTACATTTTTAACCGACTTCAAAAATGGAGGAGGTTCTCATTACGTTGCTTTTTTTAAATATGTGTTTACCGATTACTCAAAAACGCATGAATTAATAAGGAAAATATTTTTTGTTTTAAAGATATATGTCTTCTTTATAAACCCCCAAAATAGCAGAAGCTCTTCGTTAGAATACGATCTGGAATATTTTCAAAAGCGTTAGCCTCTATTGACTGATGACTGAAAATAATATATAGATACGCCCAATTATTCATAAGGACTGGTCGTTTTCTAATGCCGCTAATAAAAAAACGTTATTCATAGAGGTAAAATATCACTAATCAGCATTTTATCAACTCATTAACTTTAAAATAGCCAAGTTCCTAATTCAAATACATTTTAAGCATAAAAATGGTGGATTTATATCAGCTGGATGTCTGATATTACTGTTAACTGATTGTAATCACTTTTATTCTGCGGAATGGCAACATTAATTAAAACATTTACAATTTGTTTTATTATGAGTAGCAAAATTTAATGAACGTTTTATTTTCTTAACATGATCAAAAATGATATCAAATTGACGTTTATGTATCCTTTTTTATGCATAAGGGGTTTGAGAAAGCCTTTGTCAAGCAATAGGATCAAATAAGGCTTACTGTTAATAATAGAACAGTCCAACATCTATCCGCCTGCGTCTATATATCTGCGTCCTGGCGCAAAATAACACCAATGTTGGTTCCTTCTCTCTGTCGAACTATGTAATTATTGAACTCTTCTTTAAAAGCAGAATCCCACAAATGTATACGGATTTGTAATATGGGATCTTAAAATTAGTATCATCACCCCACAAAGTCGTGGGTATAAAACACTACTAGGCAATCCCAACCCCACTTTACCCTCATACCCTTTCATGTCCCCTTCAACACTTGCTGAACTTTGCGTCGCGAATTTTTCCTATTACTAGTGTACGCGCGGTCGTTCACCCCGCCCATCTCGGATCAGTGAACCCGAATCAAAATAAAACATTAGATAGCTTGGTGATTACGTAACGCCATTGTCAACGGTGGGCGCGGTAGAAGCACTGCCCGTGCAGGTTCGATTCTGAGAATATGAGACTTATTAAAATTGTATTTTTAATTTAACATTTAAAAAGTTTGATTATTTATTTATAATAAGCTTTTTATACTAAATAGTAAGGCCTATACCTGCAGTGTTTTCTTACAGTCTTAGAGTGGTGTAGAGATGACGTACAGCAGGTATATTTAGATTAAATTAAGTGATAGGTCTTTCATATATCTTCCATCTAAAATTCTGAACTCAAAAATTAAGCAATATACAATCAAATAAATCAATTAAATTATATGACGACCGATCGAAAAAAACATATAAAATAATAATTAATATGGCAAATCTTTTTAAGACAAGTCACAAATACTTATTTTAGTAAATTGACCAAAACCAAGCCCACTGAGTTTGACTCGCTGGATCTACTCAGAAATGGGTCGCGCCGCGTAGTATCCAGTGGTAAAGTAAAGCCCGCTGAGTTTGTTCGCCGGGTCTTCTCAGTCAGGGCCGCGTTGGATCCGGCAGTAAGCCTAAACATACGGGACGTATCGGAAATACTTATGGTCGTTGTCTTAAGTTGGACCCAAAACAAGCCCACTGAGTCTTAGTCGCTGGATATACTCAGGACTGGGTCGCGTCGCGTAGTTCCAGTGGTAGTGTAAGCCCACTGAGTTTGTTTCGCCGGGTCTTCTCAGGAAGGGCCGCGTTGGATCCGGTGGTAACTATAAACCGCTACGCACCGTTGTAATATTTATGGTCCGCAAATAATATAATTTAATTTGACTAACGTAAATAATGTATTTCTTTGACAAATAAATTACTATAAAGTAAAAACTAATACTTTAAATAAAATATGAATAAAAACTAAATAAATAAATAAAACTAATTATAAATAAAAATAAAATTAATTTAAAAATAAATAAATTGATAAAAGCAAGAAATTAAAATAAGTAATAATAAGTATAGGAAATATATTGTAAATAGAGATTAAGTTCTATGTGTATTGACTTGTCATAAGAGCTCCTTAATTGCCTACGTGATCAATAAATACATTTCATTTCATTTCATTTCATTTCATAGATGAGAAGCTGTCTGGGTAGTTATCACCGCAATGTCTATTTCTCCCATCAAACAGCAGTAAATTCACTGTTGTGTTTCGGTATGAAAGACAGTGTACCCTGAGTAACTACTGGACATATTGAGATTTACCATCGTATGTCTCAGGATGGCGAGCGTAATGAAATGCTAAGCATTGCTTTGTAATTCACGTTGTTGTTTGTTTTTTTGATTTTGCTACAGTTCATAAGCGGTCGTATCGCTTATCATCACGCGACTGGCATCTCGCCATTCATTGCATTTTTTTTTTACAAAGAAATTAATTTCTATATTTGAACAATAGATGGCGTTAATATTAATTTTACAATTTCAATAATATTGAACACATTCCACGCATGATATAAGCAGATTCAATATTAGACGTTCAAAAATCATTAAAGTAAATATTTTGGGATCAGTGCAATGTCCCTAGACAGTCGCGACCTTGCCACCAGGTCGCTCACCCCACCACCCCTTTGAACTTCAACCAATTAGATCAAAATTCAAATACTAACTTAATTTTATTAATCATTCTTCATTAAATACAAACATATAGATTTAAAAGAGATAGAGCAGATGAACTGTGAACCGTTTTAGTTTCATGTCTCGGGTCAAAATCCAATAAAAACATGAACATTCCCTTTTTTATAGCGATGAGTGGCGAGACGAGCTTTCCATTCGCGTGATGGTAAGCGATACGACCGCCCATGGACAGTAGCAAAACCAAACCACTCATGAATTACAAAGCAATGCTTGGCATTCCACTTCGCTCGTCATCTTGAGACATAAGATGTTATTTTTCAATATATCTAGTAGTTACTTTGTCTCTTAGCAATGAAAGGACAGCATGGCGTGCAAGTATAAATTTATTTGTTTCCAACTTCTATTTATTTTTTCTTTCTAATTACCATTCATTTCACCATATTGTCTATTTCTCCCATCAAACAGCAGTGTAGAAGCACTGTTGTGTTTCGGATTGAAGGACATTGTAGCCAGAGCAACTTTTGTTGCAATTGTGGCTGCATGCGCTGGCGATAAAAAGAAAGATTAACTTGTTGTTGCTATGTCTTCTAAGCTGTTACTTTATCAACCTATATACTACAACCCATATACTGCAGAGCACGGGCCTAATCTTCAATCAAACCGGCTTATACCGAAAAATAAGAACACTTTTACCATTCAGAAGGGTTAACAAGCCTAGTGTACATTTTGTCAATTCCTGTATTGACGGAAATTATATTATTACCGTTTAGACACCATGACCACGTAAACATTTCAAAGATAGTTACAGATACAATCATGATTGATAACGGCCGTTCTCTATATCCTATCTATCTTTAACAAGAGGTTAAAATGGATATCGTTACTATGTCGATACCACTATATGCTTCAAAAATCAAAGATAGTCATACAATATTATCTAGCCTAGATATGTATAAATATATGCACCTTATCTAAATATCCCTGTCTTTCTTTATTGAAGCAAGAAATGTATCGAAATTTCGAGAGAAATCTCTTGTTAAAGATAGATAAATTATAGAAACCGGCCGTAAAACAACACTCAAACGAACCCCGAAAATTGTATGATCTACAAGGAAAAAGTCACGCGCGTTCCCACACTAATTTTCCCTTTAAAAATGACAGTAGAATCCAAAATTATGCAATATTGTTTCCTGTATTAATCGATATAGACCGCAACAACTCTTCGTAAAAGTAAACATTGAGGAAAACAAACACCTGAGTTCAGACATTTTTCATTGTAACATAAACAAGTGTTACACATCGACCGCAGACTGATCCTTACGTATCCTATAGGTAGACCGCCCCTTTTCCAGGCTTTTGTCTGGAGTAAATAGCGCAATTTACAGGAAACGGGATTTGTCATATATGCTGGTTAGTTTCTGCGAGTTCATTGCTGTACATGATAGAAAACATGTCATGTTGACTCATGGCAATGTTTGCAATGCACTTCGTATCAGCCTATATACGTCCCACTGCAAGGCTCAGGCCTACCCTACAACCATTGAGATATTATACTAGAGGGGGCACTGCAAACAAAATGTTTGTATCAAAATGAACGGTACCGTACCACTCCTTCTGTTTCTATCTCTCTCACTTCACTGGATTCCCGTCTGCACGCACAATACGCAGAGATTTTGTTCCCGATGTCCGCTCTAGTATAATACCTCAGTGCTTACAACCGAAAATATTACGATCGTGAGTGGTTATCATAGCCACGTTGGCTTAGTGCGGGTTAGCAGACTTTACATACCATAGAAATTCATACAAATCGCTACGATATGCAGGTTTACTCTCCGAGTCGAATGTTTGTAAGATCCACAAGCATTTGTTTCGGGTCTGGGTGTTTGTGAAACCGAAAAGTCTGTTGTAGTTCCTGATACCCATGACTCAAGACTCGATCTTAGTGTCGGGTTAGGACTATGTATGTGACTGTTGGGACTTGGGTATATTTATTTATTTAGTGATACAACACCAACTTAAACGACCTATTGCTACTCCAGAATTAACCAGGTACAGCAAAACACAGCCAATCCTAATTTTTTTTTTTTATTGCAATGAATGACGAGACGAGCAAGCCGTTCGCCTGATGGTAAGCGATATGACCACTCATAAACAATAGCAACATTCCACTGCGCTCTCCATCCTGACACATAAGATGTTAAGTCTCAATATGTCCAGTAGTTACTCTGGCTACAAAAAAACTGCTTATGATGACTTAAACAAATAGCTACATGCAAAAGTCGTACACATAGGTCTAACACCATTTTAAAGTATTCGCCTGATACGACCGCTCATGGACAGTAGCAAAACCTAACAACCTGAAACGCTCGCCATCCTGAGATGTAAGATTTTAAGTCTCAATACGTCCAGTAGTTATTCTGGCTACAAAGTCCTTCAAACCGGAACACAACAGTGCATCTACTCTGCTGTTTGGTGGGATATTAGACATTGCGGTGGCACCTACCCGAAGACCCTCTCATATAAGAGAACTACCACCAGTAATAAATTGAAGATAACTTAACATTTTACTCTGTGCCGGGATTAAAATCCTGGAACCTCTTTTCACAGTCGACATAAACATATGCTAAACGATATAAAAAACAATACTAAGGCTGAGTTGCACAAACTAACTTTGCCAAAACATTTGCCTTTGAAAATGTCATCGCCATACATTTGAGACGTATCTGACCTTGCAAACATATGAGATTGACATTTTCAAGGTCGTAAAAGTTAGTTTGTGCAACTGATCTAAGTTGACCTACCGTTATCCCTTCAACTATAATACATATTCTCATTTGCCCTACTGCAAACCTTGTAACTACGACAGCACCTGTTCAAACTGATGCTGTTTGAATGTTATAACGTTGTTATTAGAAGAGTTCTTTGACATCGCGGTCGAGCACCTTTGTTTTGCCTATTACAATAACACGTACTATAACTTGCTGCTTTTATATCTTCAATATATTGACAGCCTCCATTGCACAGTTGGTTAGACATCAAAATCAAATCAAATCAAAATATTCTTTATTCAGATAGTCTTTCACAAGATCTTTTGTATCGTTCATTTCTGCTACCACCGCTTCGGAACGTGTTGTAGCTGTGAAGAAGAAGCGGCGCAAGAAACTTTGGCAGTGAAATGTGAAGCCACAGATTCAATCACAATATTCCACAATATTTGTGTGATCCATAAGTATTTGTGACTGGTCTAGGTGTACTTGCGAATGAAAAGTATTCTCTAGTTTCTGAAACCTACGACCTTAGAGTATTTATATATAGAGGGAGCGCTGTCATACATTCGCGATTTGAAAAACGTAGATATTTTCTTGTTCGTAATGTTGGTAGCGCACCTATATTAGTAAAAATTGAATTAATTATTTAACAATAAATTACTATAAACTCCTTTATTAGCCAAAATTATATTTAGCTATTATCCTTTTAAAACGAGTTTGAGTGGAATTAAATATACCTAAACTACTTATTTTTAATTATTTTTTTTTCAAATAATTTATGTATGTTGCACAACCTGTTCCAATATTAGCCAATAGGAGGGCAGAAAAAGGTGGGCCGGCACCACCATTTTTATCTACGTTTTTGAAGTACCAGCGCTCCCTCTATATATATATATATATACAGGGTATATCAAGACTGCTACCGAAAACGAAGCCGGGTGGTAGTTTAAGCGACTTCAGACACAATGCAACAGAAAAAGTTGCAAAAAAAAGCGACAATTTTTTTTTGTTATTTTTTTCATATGACCATATTTGGGTGTTAAATGCATTTTTTCCTAAAATAATAGTGTATACACTTTTATTTATAAATAATCTAAGCTATAAAAGAGTTTAAATTATTATTTTAGCAAAAACTATGGATTTACCACCCAAAAATGACGATATTTAAAAAATCATAAAAAATAACTGTCGCGTTTCTTTGCGAAATTTTTAGTTGCATTGTGTTTGTAGTCACTAAAACTACCACCCGGCTTCGTTTTCGGTAGCAGTCTTGAGATACCCGGTATATATACTCTAAGCCTACGACATAAGCCTAAATTTAATTGTGGGGTCAGGACTAAGCATGTGACTGTTGGGTGTTTTTATTTATCAGATTAAACTATAGAATGCGCACGTACTATACGAAACCCGAGTTGGTAGTTTATGGTTTTTTATGGTAGTTACGAGGCCCTGCGAAACTACCAGTGCTAACCATGCGTGATTAAAATGTTTGAACCTTTTCTGTGCTGAAACTTAATAACCGGAAATATCCAAGGAATGCTGAATAGTTATTTTATTGCAATTTTGAATATTTACACCTTCGCTATTTCTTATATGAAACTTATACGCAATAAGGTTGCCAGGAATATCCTAGCATAAGCTTTTGTTTTGTCAGATAAGCATAGGTCTTGGAAGGTAAAAAATTAAAACAATCGGTTTGCACGCTGTATATGACTGATTTAAGATTAACAACACTATGAACAAATTGGAGGTATTAGAATGTTCTTTGTGGATATTTAAGGAATGGGTGCAATCTTTTCTGAAGGGTCTGTATCGGTCCGGAAATACCGCAGAAGAAAGCTCATTCTACAAGTTTGTAATGTGAAAGTTCCATTTAAAACGAACCGATCAATGATTAATATATTAAAAATATGATGATTAATTTCATTTCAAAATACCTTTCTTAATATTATTTTGTATGGAACTAATTACTCAAATATAACTATGTGCTGCTTACAAGTTTTAAATGTATACTAGATAAGAAAATTTTATGACAAAATCTTATCATATTTTAATGGAACCCAAAAATATGTTAGTAGGTAATCCTAAATTTAACTCCAAAATCCTTAAGTTTATTTTTAAACAGCTGTTAAAAAAATCAAAACTAATTAATTGCCGCCGATTGTACTTATTTTTAATATTATTTTTAATTTCTGTTATTGTATTTGTTTTTTTCTGGTGTACAATAAAGTTTATAAATAAAAATAAAAATAATTGTAACAAAAAATTCCACACTTTCAATCACTTCTCTCAATACAAATAAATTCCATTCCATACAACAAACAACTCTGGAATTCCAATTCCATTACAATCACATCACATCACGTGTCGATAAGAAAACAAAGTGATCACGGGGCACGGCTCGCCGAAAATACGCAAGTCGCGCACGTGAGCCGAAGGTCGCGGGTTCGATGACTCGTTACGCAACCCGTGATTCACGCCGTCATCGTCGCGATTCATAATGTACGACAAGTTTTAAAGATTTCTTTATTATACCACGGGGTAGGTTTATGAAATTAACTTTATCATTAAATTAACATTTTAACATTGACATAAAGGACGGGACGGAAACTGCGTAAAGTGTTCCGACATAAGTGGTGCGCACGCTCCAGTACATCTCTAGTTGTCTAGTGTAGTCAACCTTTAAAGTTCAATAAAATAATATTGATGCATTCAATTAATTATCCCAAACAACCTTGACTACACGAAATTCATTCACCTATCACGCCTGAAATAGACTCGATAATAAGCAACTCACTCCCTCCACCCCTTCTACTAAACAATAAATCATACATAAAACTCCATACACATGAGTGATCGCACTACAAACTTTTGCAACAAAAGATGGCTGCAGGTTGTCCGCGTTCTTTTACCGAAAGCGCTGAAATGTCAAAATAATTTAAAAAAAACATACAGTCGATTTGAGAACCGCCTACTTTTTTGAAGTCGATTAAAAAATAGTTTATGTCACCGTCTTTCTTTTTTTATAGTAATTGATTTAGTTCTCTCGTCACATTAAATAAATAAATTCACCCAACGGTGACGTACATAGACACACATTGAACCCACACTATGATCAATACTTTTGTCATGGGTATCAGAAACTACAAGACTTTTCTGTCTCACATACACCCAATGATAACCTCCTTGACGCATTTGGTAAAACGCTGGCTGCAAAATGAAAGGTCGCGGGTTCGATCCTCACGCCGATCCAAACGTTTGTATGCTCCAAAAGTATTTGTGTCGAGACGGGGTGTTTATGAGAGCGAAAAAATCCCGTAATTTTTAATACCCTAGACACATTCTCTCAATGCGAGTCAGGACTACGTATGTGACTGTTGGGTGTATTTATTTAATATGAATAATTATTACCTGTAATATACATCAGTTGTAACGTATATTTTGTTAGCCTCATATTTATTTTTCCTCTAAAACTAATGAATGATATTTTTTTTGCCTTCAACACGTACGCAGCACATTTTTACTATCAAAATGGATTATGAACCGTTAATAATAAATATTAACGATACACTATTTTCCTTCACAGTCAATTCTTAATACTAATACTTCTGCGAATGAAACTAAATCGGGAAACAACAGCTTCCCATTATTAATTAGTACCTACAGTATTCAAATTAGTTTCATATCGTTTATGGGAAATATGAGGGTATATCCCGGGATGAGGAATTTTACAACCAGATTAATTAAAATGCCAATTTAGCTACGTTGAGAATTGTAATTTAAAATTAAAAAATACGCAAAATTTTGTGTTCGGCTTATTAAACCTGGCCAAATATTTAAACCCTACTACTTGTAAAATGTAACTTCTAAAATTGAAAGAGGTATTGATATCATTTAACAATATTTTATAGTTGTCGTATATGTTTAATTGTATATATTTATTGTTTTATTATTTATACACAAGAGCTAATGACTATATACTTAAACATTTATATCGTCGAAAATTAATCGAAACAGTGTTTGAAAATGGGTTGTAAAATGAAACAGCATTTGGCATTTTAATGATAACTATAAGAAAACCATATATCTCAATCACTTCTCATCGGTACTGTATGAGTGACGTCATATTGTACAATACCTGTCCTTTTTGTGTTATTTAAGATTCGACAATAACCACTTATAAGTTGATTTCACATTATTGAGAAATCTTAGCAGGCTGGCATAATTGTGTCAAATTTCATGGGACTACCGTCTGATGCCAATCGATACTCTGTCTGGACGACATTTACGTTTACCATCAGGTGCAATGTGGTCTCTATGCCTGACCAGTATTATAAAACACAAAAAAAAAATACTCATACGAGTTCAATGGGACTGGAATTTGCGACATGGCGATAAGCTCACCCACCACCACATAATTAAACTGACAATCACCGTTAATTATGGATCTTACTAATATCACTAGTTTACTTGTCTACCCCTTAGGGTTTTAGCGTTATTTTAGTTTTTACTAGCCAATAATTTCATAATAAACAAATTACAATAGGCATAAAGTAATTTCTAAACGCAGTCAATAACCTTTTTTTTTTATATAAAATATTTTGTCATCGCTCTAACAATTTGACTTTCAAAACAGCTTCAATAAAATAGCAGTTTATTTATGCATATTAGTTTTACTTAATAGTTTATTAACAAAGCACTGCAGAGCACAGCAATTTGAATTATTCATGCTTTATTTGAAGTATATCGAATTGATTATAGTTAATCACCACGCAGTTTAACGGTGAAGGAAAACATCGTGAGGCAGTTTTTACAAGAAAAAATATTCGACAGCCTCCGTGGCGCAGTCGGTAAGACGCCACCTGTGAAACGAGAGGCCGCGGGTTCAAGCCCCGTACCGAGAGAAATGTTTGCGCGACGCACTAATATCAAGATCAAGAAGCCCTCCCCCCAGGATTTCCACATCGACCTATAGTATACGAACTTCAGCCAGCGACTTCCTGCAACTTCCTATGTACCGTATTTCTGCGTTGTTTCTTAAAATTGTTGTTTATTCGAGTCGAGTAAGTAGGAGACCTACCTGAGTGACGCAGGTTTGGTTCTCGGATAGGAATATTACTGTTACATGTGTTTCCTCGTTTACACTAGACATGACAAATACGTGGTTTCTTTATAGTTCAATCAATGCATTACAAGTAATAAAATTACATTTCTCAGTAATGCTAATACCGCAGACATGTTTATTATAAAAAGGTCAAGTGTGTGGGGACTGAAGAATTAGAAGTTCCGTACTAATGGATATTAGTCAGATTCTGCTATGTAGAAGTCGTATTGGAAAGAGCACATAACCCAAAAAAATAATGACTGATTAAACCGAAAACCGCATCCTGCATACTCAGACACGTGATACGGAAAGGCAACTTGAATTTTGAAGGCAGAATTCTTGAGGCAGAATGCCAACCCGATGGACAGTCGAGATTAAAGACTCGTCTGCCAAAAGTTTCCACAAACTAGTGGAAGAAGCAATGAACAAAACCGGTGGAGACAATTCGCTCTAAATATGGTACATACAACGATGACCACGATCCTCAGCCATAAGGGACTAACTACATACATAAGGAAACCGAAAATTGAAGGGTAAAAGAGCACGTGGACGCAACCCAATACGATGGTCCGATCAGATCCTCATCACACTTAATATCACACTATAGAAAATCATGCAAGTTGACAATTAAGATCGATGGCGTGACGTCATATGACGGAACCTGGTGGGAGGATATCACAACCCTTAGAATTGAGGAGAAGACGCAACGAGAAAGAGGAAACCGAAAGGTTCTATCTGGCAGGCGCAGCTTCGGACCAGCCCCGAGGTGGATAGATAACCAGACAAATTCCAAGAAGTCACTAGATACAGGCCACTTCAAATAAGTTGCTATGGAAATCCAAGACTTCCTGAATATGATATAGACGTAGACATTTTATTGCTGATAGTCTATGTTTGCATAAATCATTCATCAATATAGGTAACACCAAAATAGAGTAAAATCCTCCAAGACCTTCTTAGCAGTAACCCATATTATCAAAGAAGCTCCTTAAGCTAATATGCATATCAAAAAAGTTATGTAAGCAAATACTTTTAACCTTGAATTGACACAAAAAAATATTTATTCTTCCTAGTCATTTTCCTTCTAAACAGTTTTTTTCCAATTGTTTATTCAAATGAATAAAAATTATATATTAGGTTTCCTCTTAGGTATTTGTGGTATCTTGAGGGACCTTAAAACTGAAGAAAACACTGAGGTAAACCGTAAGGTTGGTCATTACATTAATCATAACAAAAAACCCGAAACACGTGTATGACGCAAATACTCTTCCGTGAACATAAACATTGATAGCGCGGCACGAGCATGACGCGGACATTTCCAACCCTTTATTATGCATTAATTAGATAACTAACTAATGCCCGTGAGTTTACCTTCCTTTTTTTACTGCAATTAATGGTGAGACGTGCATGCCGTTCGCCAGATGGTAAGCGATACGACCGCTCATGAACAGTAGCAAAACCAAACAACCTTGAAATACAAAGCAATGCTTGGCATTCCACTGCGCTCGCCAGTAGTTACTCTGGCTACAATGTCTTTCAATCCGAAACACAACAGTGCATTTAAACTGCTGTTTGATGACAGAAATAGAAAATAGACCATTGCAGTGGTACCCACACAGGCGGCCTCTCACTTATGAGAGACCTACCACCAGTAACTTACCTGCTTAGTTTAATATATTTGCAATAATTTAGTGATGGCCTTATTCGTAGACAGTTATAAAACCTATTATAGCTATCGGATGTTCTGTCTTCTTCATTCAAACTGTATTTAAAAGTCGTTGGAAAGGGACACAAATTCGATAGCTAAAATAGGTTTTAAAACTGTTTATGAATAAGGCCTTGTATATATCGTTAACTATGATTGTAAGTTTACAGGGTAAACTGTTAATTATCGTTTTTTTATAATCGAATTGAATGTAACAAATATACAGAAAGCTTAAAGCTTAATAACAAAATGTAGTTGTCTGCTCTAACGAAATGCAACAGCAACACTGTCGCTTCAAGTCAATCTCCTTTGAGATAGTGGACGCTCCGGACACACAAACAGCGAAATGGAGAGCGTGGCTCTACCACTTTTAAAAACTTCTGCTCCGGTAAGCCAGAATCGATATGACACATTTAACACTGCCGAAAATCGGTGGTTTTCTAGGAATCTCTAAGCTCTATTGAACTTACCACGTAATAAACCAGAGTTTAAAAGAGTTGGAACCAAAGAGGTACGTTCCAAACTCCATATTTAAAACAGTTTACGTTCAGACACCGGCGTAACATTGAAATCACGACCAACCTAATTAAAAACTATGACTCAATTCGTAATAAACATAATCAAATTATGTAAATATACAAATCATTGCGAAACCCGCTACGTGACGTGTAACATCCGATCTCTGAGACCGATGACGTCACATTTATGACGTCACTCGTGTTTCCCTAACCCGAGGGATCGCGCCACATGACTCATGGAATAATTTCGACGTGGAATGTTTTCGTATTTACAAATAATTGTTTTATAATGGTTTTATTCCGCTTGGAAAATTAGTATTGGGTGCAGTCTTTCGTAGGAATTAGCGGAGTAAGTGGGTTATGATTAATTTGCCGGAGACAGGAAAAGTTTTTGCCAGTCATGTTTTGGTGAAACTGTATAACATTAATGTAAAAAATAGTATTTTAAAAAAATATAAAGGATTTGCAGAAAAGAAAAATGAAAAGCTATAGAATAAATACTGTTAAAATCCTGGAAAGAGCCATCGTAATAAATAATCCGATACAAACCCAAAAATCTAATAAGACCAAAAAAGCCTATTATTTTATTGATGAGTTTATATTAAATATTTGTAAATCTTCATCATTCGAATCAATATGAACGACGAAAAAGAAATGTTTTTATTTTATTGATGCCAAAATATGACACGGTCTCACAAACACCCAGACCCGTAAGAAATATTTGTGGGCCGCACAAACATTTCTCTCGGTGCGGGGATCGAACCCGCGGCCTCTCGTTTCACAGGCGGCGTCGAACCAACTGCGCCACGGAGGCCGTCAAATATAAGTATATACACCGAATCAATACCTCTCAATCTTGCTAACTGAAACGTAAAATGGATCGAAATATCTAATGAAATCTCTTGTTAAAGGTAGATAAAGAACGGCTGCTAATCCGTGCGGATATTGATATCCTTAGATTACATCACTAATGAATGTTTATAAATGTGTACCGTGTTCCGCGCCTTGCATTTCCCAGGTTCAAGGCTCGGTAATAACACCGGCAATGTGTTGCGCAAACACTTCCTGTCGTATCAGGTATGTTACAATGCAGTTTATACTCCATTATATTGTGTGAATGTCGCAGATAGTTTAGCTGTCTTAGACGAGCATGCCGTTCGCTTGATGGTAAGCGATACGGCTGCTCATGAACAGTAGCAAAACCAAACAACACCTTGAATCACAAAGCTTTGCTTGGCATGCCACTGCACTCACCATCCTGAGACATATGATGTAAAGTCTCAATATGTCCAGTAGTTACTCTGGCTACAATGTCCTTCAATCCGAAACACAACAGTGCACTTGCACTGCTTTGCGGTGGTACCCAGGCGGCCTCTAACATATGAGAGACCTACCACCAGTAGAGCATAGGATCAATCCTACTACTTAACTGCTTTGTTTTCTCTGTGCACCATCAAAAAGTCGACTGGCAGAGAATGCCTCAGGCATTAAGTCCGTCTTTGTACTATATTGTATTTAAAATATAAATAAATAAATTCTATTTTTATATGTTATATTGACTAGTAAACGGTTTGCCTACATCCACGTAATAGATGCTATAATAATATGAGGTAAACACTAGTTACTACAAATGAGAATAGGTAATAAACATGTGCATGCGATCTTCCATCCAATATAATGGAATATTGACAAATGTACAAACATTTGACCCAAAGCTGAAAAACATGATGTCTAAATCGCGAAGGTCTGAAAAAATCGATAAATTCATTTCAAAAAATTAAACACCAAAACCCGAACCAAAGTTCGTCAACCCGGGCATTTTTCACGTCATTGCTTAGGTAATGTGTGTGTTAAATAATTTTTTCGCCGCATCCGTATCCGGTCAGAAAGTGCGCAAACAGTTTTCGTAGTTTCACTAAACAGGGCGCGCGCGTAGCATGCACAAGCGGCGCGGCGGCGCGAAAGTGCCGCGCGCCCGGAATTATAAGCGGACGGATATCGTACTAATAGATAACGCTGAAAAAAATAAGAGCAGTTTTATTTGCCGCCTTTTTTTGTTTTTTTTTTTATAGGTAAAAAATACGCAAAGGTCGAAGGAACGTACAGCCTTGTCTGTCACGCAATTATCTAAATGAAATATTCGGATGAATGTATTTTTTATAGAAAGTATTCTTACGCGTATTTTTCCTTGTAGTAAATTTCCTGGTAATATCAGTTATCCATTTAATTGGATATCTATATTTTACTTCGTTAATGCAAATATTATAATAGGCAAAGGAAGTCAATGAATGCAGCATAGTCTGCGGTAAATATTTTGCCTTTATTTAGTATACACGATAAGTTTTAATTAATTACAAGGAATTCATTTGATTTTTACCATTCCTTTGAATTGCAGTCACAAACGATTTTCCTCAACAAAACGGATATATTTAGCTTCATAGGAAATATGTATTATTGCTAACTATTTGAAACTGCATTTTACGCCGTGTTTGAGAAATAGACTACACTTTATTTAATTTCTATTCTATAAATTATTTTCTTACAATTGATCGAAACTTATCAGAATTTCATCCGCTTTTAAAAATCAGCATTTACAAATATGAATGCACGGTGACTTATCAGAAACTGAGCGGTCGACTGGCGGAATGGGTCGCAGTTTCAATCCACCACACCGCACTAAGCCAATATCGTGGTTTATGGCCTAATTGTAATGGGACGGGAGTATAAACAGCCAAGGATTTTCACATTATAATGTATATAATATATATTTCTACCTGTAGCCAGCTAATTACTGTAAGGTATATTAGTTTAAAAGTTATCTGGTAGGTATACCTGTAAAGTTTTCAAAGTAAGGCTTTGTAAAGCTAGGAAATGAAGAGTAAGAAGCTTGGGTCTACATGAGATCTGATAACTTTTTGTCAATGTAAGTCATAAGGTTTCTTCTTGGGAACATTTTACATGAAAATATGTTTTTTTTGGGATATTATAGACTGTATTATTATAGACGGGAAATACATACCAAATGGTACAAGCCAAATAAAAACAAAAGACAGTAATTACCAATTACAATGGTTGCATCACATTAGATAAAATTCACTATCAAAACGAAAGTCTACGGAATATAAAGCAGGTAGGTTGAAGTAATGGGTTATCGACCGGCGCGCGGGTCGACGTTCGATTCCGTCAGGGCCACAGTTTGCATAACGCTAATCTATAGTAATTTGAACTTTTCCACGTATATTGACCCTGAGTTCCTTGACACAGTTTTTTACTAACCAGTGTTACGGAATTTTCGTAAAATATCTACAATATCTATCTATTATTTTAAATGTGCGAGAATTGACTAGATGCAGAGCTCTTCCCCTCGGTACATGCTTGCCTAGTGAGGGGACAACGTATGATTTACAATGTTTAATTCCAAATAAAAGCAAATATTTTATCCTATTTGTTTTAAACGTCAATATGCTAAAAATCATTTAACTTTTTGTGATTTTTAATAAAAAAAAATCCATTTTCATTTTCCCACAAGTAAATCAAAGTTACTGTGTTTAGCAGTAAACTTCTGTGGCCGATGAAAAAGATAAATTCTATTTAAAGGATTTCTTACATGAAGACAAAAACATCCGGGGTCATTCCTCGATGTGAGACTCACGTCACTTACCTTCGACCTTGCTCTCTACCTTCCTAGAAATGCCCACAACGCTGATATCCTTCTGTCAATTGAATAGGTCATCTGCGTTGATTTTTTCGTTACCAGTCACTAGCCATTTTCCTATTGACTAGCAGAGTCTACCCTCAGCAGTTGTAAATTCGTTCCCCAAAAGATGTCAATCAAAGCCCTTTAGCTCTGGCTAAGGTTTCTGGAAGTCGCTGGATGCAGGCCACTTCCAACAGGTCGATGTGGAGATCCTTGGAGAAGGCCTATGTTCAGCAGTGGACTTCCTGTGGCTGGAATGATCATGATGAAAGCCCTTGTATATACATACATTCCTATTTAAACAATGGGAATTAGATGATATCAGAGTTAATAAGTTGGAAAGGCAGAGATTCAAACACATAATTCACAGGCATGGGTCATTGACTTTACAAAATGTTATTAGGCAGGCATAACGTCCATCTTTGTTATTCATTAATTTACGGGTTAATGGCATTGTAGTGTCCCCAAGAGGCTCGGCGAACTTCAGTGTTCGGTGTCAATTTAGGATGAGTTATAACTCGGCAAAAAGAGTATGATGCGGTGACAATAAAAAAAAACAATCATGGCAACACTATCAAAAATGTCATCGTGATTTTTTATTTTATATACATTTTCGCATGGTTTTTGTTATTTAAAATAAACAAAAAAATTACAACAGTTAATAAAAAACATGTATCTAAACATTTTCCGTCTTAGTATATTGGGTTGCCATATTAATATTAAATTCGATTTTAGCGCCCTCGTTAAAACAGACTCTTTTTTATCAAGCTATACAATTATATCTAATAGTTTGAACTAGTTCGTAATAACAATATTAATTATAACAATACTACGTTATATAAAATAAACGATGCCATAAGAAATAATGTATTAAATACATTTACAGTCAATATTAAAGTGCAAACAAATATATTCGCATTACTGGTCATTGTGAACCAACAATATCACTACATATTATAATATAAATTCGCTGTTCGTCTGTCTGTTCCTAACTTGTTACTGCCTACTGGTGGTAGGTCTCTCATATGTGAGAGGCCGCCTGGGTATCACCGCAATGTCGATTTCTCCCATGAAACAGCACTTAGCACTATTGTGTTTCGGTTTTAACGACATCGTAGCCAGAATAACTACTGGATATATTGAGACTTAACATCTTATGTACCAGGATGGCGAGCGCAGTAGAATGCCAAGCTTTGTTTCAAAGGTTGAGTTGCACAAACTAACTTTGCCAATACCTTTGCCTTTGAAAATGTCATCGCCATACATTTGAGACGTATTTGACCTTCCGAATTTATAGGATGGACATTTTCAGGTTCAAATATATTGGCAAAGTTAGTTCGTGCAACTGAGACAAAGTGTTGTTTGCTTTTGCTACTGCTCATGAGCGGTCGTATCGCTTACCATAAGGCGTAAAGCATGCTCGTTTCGCCTTTTATTGCAAGAAAAAAATGTATGTATAGATCAGGAATGTTCGCATCCGCATCCGCAAATGCGGAACTTCCGCATAAATTTGGACATCTGCATCCGCATCCGCATCCGCAATAATCGATGCGGATATTTATGCGGATGCGGATGTAATACAAAATGAGACAAGACAGAAATTTGGCGGTGCCGCCGAATGGCGCGTGCCGTTCGGACGTGACATTGACCAATGGGAGTGAAATAAATAGTGACATGATCCGACGCGTTTGTTGTTGCTATGATGTTTGATTCTTCTAGTGAAAATAAGAGTCGAGAAATACCAGAAAATGGTAGCATTGAAGCTGTACTCCAAAAATAATGTCTTTCTTACCTCAATAAAAAAAAAAGTCTATGTGGATGAAAATCCTATTAAGTGGTGTTTATCGAGAGGAATTTAAAGATATTATTGCCGATAGCACAAAGATTTTTATGTACTCCACTAAGAAGTAATCCTAGCGAACAATTATTTGCACCGTGGGTTTAATTTACGAACCTCTTCCTAACCGCCTTGCTATCAGAAAAGGCGGCGCGGCGTTATAATTAATAAATGAAACGGTGTTCTTTTGCGAGCTCTTGGGGCTACTCAAAACGAAGGCAATGCATTTAATTATCAATAGAGAAGATGGCTAGAACCTTGCACAAGCATGGGATCGAATTCTACACTTAATTATATCGGAACCAAAAAGACCAACTGCCCGACATCAAGACACAGTGAGCTTCTTCTGCGTAGAATGAAATGCAAAGACAGATTAATGTTTTAAGTTAACTTTTTAATTTAATTTAATTTTTAATTTAATAATTATAAATTACGGGTAATTAAATTCTGCTCCGTGGTGACCATGAATCCTTTAAAGTAATCGAAACATCAGGAAGTTAAAAAATATAAAAAAATAACACAGATAAATCGATAAATATTAGTAAGCGATAAAATCCGTAAATAATTGTTTAATTTCAATATTAAATATTAATAAATTTCAATATTAATAACTTGAAAATTACAGACCAATCAGCCTTCTGTCACAAATATACAAAATTTTTGCTAAAATTATCTGTATGAGACTCACACGATTACTAGATGAATACCAGCCAGTAAAACAGGCTGGATTTCGAAGTGGATACTCTACGATAGACATACATACTATCAAGCAACTGATAGAGAGATGTAGAGAGTACAACAAGCCCTTGTGTTTAGCGTTTGTCGATTACGAGAAAGCATTCGACAGCGTTGAACACTGGGCTGTATTTCGGTCTCTCATCCGTTGCGGTGTCGATTACAGATATGTAGACATCTTTCGAATCATTTATGAGTCGGCTACGATGCAGGGGCCCTACTATATTCATCGAACGAACGAACGAACGAACGAAGGACCCTACTATATTCAACGAAACGAAGTTCGAAACTTCGGACAAACGAAGTTTTTTATACGATACGAATGTATATATATAACGTACACCGTAACTATAAGTCTATGGTTACGACCATAAATCAATAACGACCATAAGTTTTATGTAGGTACATTCGTATCGTATATAAACTTTGATCATCCGAAGTTTCGAACTTCGTTTCGTTGAACATAGTAGGGTCCTTCGTTCGTTCGTTCGTTCGTTCGATGAATATAGTAGGGCCCCAGGTACGCTTGCACAACTTAAGTGACTTTATCGCAGTAAAAAGAGGTGTACGTCAGGGAGACACAATATCACCAAAACTATTTACTAATGTCCTTGAAGACGTTATAAAGACACTGGATTGGGAAGAATCAGGTATTAAAAAAGACGGTAGATACTTATCACACCTACGCTTTGCAGACGACCTTATTTTAATAGCCGATAATGTATCTAGTATCCAAACGATGCTAGAAAACTTACAAACTGCATCCTTGACGATCGGTCTGAAGATGAACATGACTAAGACTAGGATCATGGCGAGTCACCATTTACATTTACCCCATGTAACAGTGGTACGATGCACAGTAGATGTTGTGGATGACTACATATATCTTGGTCACTGTTTCTCTTTGGACCAGGATATCCAAAGGAAAGAAGTCTCCTGACGTATACAGTTAGGTTGGGCTGCCTTCAGAAAGCTTAGGGATGTCTTCCATTCGCGCAAAATACCTTAAAGTCTGAAGACTAAAGTTTTTAACCAATGTGTCCTGCCAACCCTCACTTATGCAGCCGAAACTTGGACGCTCACACAAGAACATGTGCACAACATAAAAGTGGCTCAACGTGCTATGGAGCGATCCATGTTAGGTATATCGCTCAGAGATAGAGTCCGCAACGAGAAGATCCGACAGCAAACAGGAGTGTTTGACGTCGGTCAACGCATTGCTGGACTCAAGTGGAGGTGGGCAGGCCACTTGGCCAGACAAAGCGATAGTCGGTGGACTATGGCAGTTACGGAGTGGTGGCCTAGGGGGGCCAAGAGAAAGGTAGGCAGACCACCCGCCAGATGGATGGATGACATCGTTAGGTTTCAAGGGAAACGGTGGATGAGACAAGCACAGGACCGGAAGAAGTGGTGTAATGAAGAAGAGGCCTATGTCCAGCAGTGGATTAATGTGGGCTGATATGATGATGATGATGATGATTCATTCCTATACTATACTAGCGGTCGGGCCCAGCTCCGCCCGGGTGCATACACGTTTTAAAATGGCGGTCAAAATGTTTGATTCTGACTATCAGTTTGAATACCGACCAATCGGACCACGAAAAACGAACAAAATTTCTTCGTATTTGCTAGAAATATCAATATTGCTTTCCTCCTATAGGTCATAGCGTGATAATATATAGCCTATAGCCTTCCTCGATAAATGGACTACCCAACACTGAAAGAATCATTCAAATCGGACCAGTAGTTCCAGAGATTAGCGCGTTCAAACAAACAAACTCTGCAGCTTTATAATATTAGTATATAGATTTATATAATATCTTAAATATCCGCATCCGCATCCGCATCCGCGGATGTGAGCCTTTGAAAATCCGCATCCGCATCCGCATCCGCGGATGTGAAAAAATCGACATCCGCAACAACCCTAGTATAGATCTTTTAAAATTATGCATCGGATTTTGATGCGGGTCTTTTTATCTTCAGGGCGATTCAAGAGGCGGATTTATTATTTATAATACATTTATTTATTTATTTAATGCTTTATTGTACACAAATAAAGGAATAACAGTTTAGAGGCAATACAAAACAACAAAGTACAAATGGCGGTCTTATCGCTCTAAGGCAATTTCTACCAGACAACCATGGGATGGATATATGAGTAATGAGCAGGAAAAAAGATAGGACAGTGTAAAATAAAGATAACGAAAGCATGGAGGCATAAATAAAATCACAAAAAAACATATAAATACACATACATGATGTCCCAGTTTGTAAGAAAAATAACATACAATTATGTATATCTGGTGTGGAGTGGAATAAAAAATCTGCACCCAGGCGAAACAGGGACATGCCGCTAGTTTCTGTAATATAATTTTGCACGTAATAAAACTATGTATTTAAATCACATATTATGTACAGGGTAAATAGTCTGGTATGGAGTTTATTCCACATTTGTTCAAACAAATCGTAATATTGTAAAAAGGTAAACACGCATTGGCTATGGTTACACTAGAATTTATTTATTAAAAGAATATAATTACTTATTTAGCGTAACATGATTTTATGTATAATATAAACAAACACATATACGCCTACTGTACACAAGACTCCTTTAAAATAGGGGTCCAATTGAGAAGGCTTAGGCCGTAATACAATATGCTGGTGTAAGATCAATTGCCAGGCTTCGAATACCATAGAACTTTTTTTAAATGGCTTTATGGTACGTAGATTTCCTCATGATGACTTTCTTTACCATTGCCAAGTGTCATTTACCAAGTGCGTGGTAATTTATTGCTATTACTCTGCATAACACTCTAGTGAACTTCAGACTGCCCCGCCCTTAACCCCGCCTATAATGAAATCCTTACTTCAGAATTCTCTGTAAGGTTTGCCTAGTCTTTTTATAATTGAGGGTTAAATAGACCTATTCTACCACATGGTTAGACATTGGAATTATTAAAGTCAATAAGCTTTGCACGTTTACTATAAGCCTTGTGAGCTTTGAAACGAGCGGTTTCAGATTCAATTCCCGCCCCGAACGAAATATTAACAAGTTTCAAAATGTTTCGAGACTTTGTGTCATAAAGTATCTCCTAGTTTCTGATACACTACACATAACTCGTATCTCAATATATTCAGGACTATGACTACTGAGTGAAATAAAAAAAATAGGAATTGAACCTAGAAATTCGCCACCAACATAACTCTAGACATTCATACACAAAAAACAATATACATAGATATGCAAACTGTAGTACGTGGCGTATACAACTACGTAACAGTACGTGGTGTCATCGACCCGACGGTCCCCCCCCCCGGCCGCCGCCGCCCCGCGCCTCACCCCGCGCCGTGATGACGTAATGTGATACGTTTAGTGCGTGGCCCGTGCTTTCTCACTTTCTACGGGTAACGGTTGCCAGGGTCGATTGGACCTACGTATGTGTTTTATGGGATGTTGGAAACATTTACGGCTTATAACCGGTTTTTAGGCGGCTGTGTTGACATTGAAGTGTTAAGTAATTTTGCGTTTGAAGCTATTGTGGGTTTGGAGTATTTGCAAGGTTTTTTTTAAAGAAGTAAAGTTAAATATAAATTTTCAATGTCTTTTATAACGAAATTTAATTATATTATATTGCAATATCGTTAGCTTAATGAAATTAAAATCAACGGTAACAAAAAACAGCTAAGTCCTTTTAAGCAAAAATCAAAATAACTCAATTTTGTATTGTATTGTATTGTATCAGCCCATATACGTCCCACTGCAGGGCACGGGCCTACTCTACAATCGAAAGTACGATTGAGAGTGGTTAGGCCATATAGTCCACCACGCTGGCCTAGTGCGGGTTGGCGGACTTACATACCATAGAAATTCTTATGAATCGCTATGGTATGCAGGTTTCCTCACGATGTTTTCCTTCACCGTTTTAGTGCGTGGTGATTGACTGTCAATACACACATGACTCCGAAAAGTCAGAGGTGTGCCCTGGGATTTGAACCCGCGACCACCGTGAACATGTTGGCAGCCGCGTCTAGTCCGTTTACCAACAGGCCACCACGCACTCACTCAACTCACTCAATTACAAATGAAATATTTATTCCCATCTCACTTTTAATAGATCAATATGGGTTTAATAGACACAACTACCTGAGATAACTATTTACACAGACAGAAACAAAGGCTTCAATCTGAAATTCAATTCTCAAAGCTGTTAAAGCGCACAACTATTACAAAATGTCCTTAAAGTTATCAGAAAGTAAATTCCACAATAAAATATTAGAACGAGTTCATTCACTCACGTGTTTGAACGCAGGCGTCGAGTGATTCACAGGCTGTTTAGCATTCTGCCGACGACGAGGCAACGCAGCCTTTCACGATCCACTGTAGTAAATAGTAGCGTAGCCTTTTCATCAATAATTAAGTAATTTATTAATAGACTTTATGGTAAATCTAGTTTATTAGGTATATAGCAACGAAATATATAGATCATCTATTTTGGAGTACGGCGAAGTTCAGCACTACATATTAAATTAATTATTAAACTGCAATGTCTATTTCTCCCGCTAAATAGCAGTGTAAATGCACCGTATTGTTACGGTTTGAAGGATATTGTAGCCAGAGTAACTATTGGACATATTGACACTTAACATCTTATGTGTCAGGATGGCGCGCGCAGTGGAATACAAAGCTTTGTAATTCAAGTTGTTGTTTGGTTTTGCTAATGTTCATTAGCAGTCGTCACGCTTAGTATCAGACGAAGGTAAAGCTTGTCTTGCCATTCATTGCATTAAAAAAAGATTATATTCAACGCATTGTTTGAGATATGCATTCACAATATAACAACAAGCATTTATATTCGTAATCAATCGTATTAATCTGTCCAATGTAATAAAATCATCATCATCAGCCCGTTGCAGTCCTGTTCTTTACATAGGCCTCTTCCAAGGTACGCCATAGAGCCCGTTCTGCTGCTTTATGCATCTAGTCGCTGCCGGCCCTCTTGTGCAAGTCGTCCCACCACCTAGCGAGGGGACGTCCCGCGTTACGTTTGCCAAGACGCGGTTTCCACTCCAGGACCAAAAATGTAATAAAATGTGGAGGGAAAATCTATCCTTAGAAAATATGACAATAGCGCTTTCAGTAACAGAAGAACGTAGAGACGTAGATGATAATTATTTGTACACCTAAAGGTGCCCCAATTTTCTTTCGTTCTCTTTTATCCATCCCATGAATATCTGACAGAAATTGCTTTAAGCAATAAGACCGCCACTTGTACATTTAATTTTTCTCATCTAACGCTGTCTGCTTTTATGTATCTGGTATACAATAAACTCTTAAATAAATAAAAATCGATCTCCGTGGTAAAGATGCTAAAGTGGGCTGAGAATAGAGACGCCTTAGGTTTGATCTCGCAGCGAGACATTAATTTTAATTGGCGTCTTGAGATTCTGATAGTTCTCTCGTATTTCCTTATACCCACAACACAAGTCTTGCATCGTAAAGTAGATATATCTTATTTATATTTTCACATAGCGCGGCAAAAGCTCTAAGCGTCTATACTCATATAAGGTAACAGATTTCCGCCTTGTTAAGCGAGTAAAATAGCCAAAGCCCTAGAACTTACAGGTGTTCACCTAGTAGTGGATATTCTACTACTATAGTAGCCGTCATAAACGATGGTGAGGACCCACAAAGTGCCGTGTTTCGAATCAGTCAGGTTCAACTAAGCCAGCATAATTATTTCAACCAACGTAACATTAACATCTCCACTGGTAAATATTGTATTTAAATTGCTCTTCACTTTCCATAAATTCCATACCCAATCATACCATCTCATCTTTCCTAAACTTAAACCATTGAAAAAACAGTCAAAACAGAAAACCTCCTCTTTTCGAAGTCGTTTAAAAAATCCGCAATACGCGTCACCCGTCAAGGACATAGAAAAGCGCGCGACACGTTGGTCGCGGCGGCGCGGGCGTCGACCGCTGACGCAACCGCCGCGTAACCGGGCCTTGAACTGAACACCGGGGGGGACTCATCATCATAGACTAACATTCATTCAGTATTCTCCGCCTTTTGGATTTGTTCAGTGCCAGTGTGTATGTCTTACCTGCACTTGTCTAGCGTGGGGGATTATATGGCTCAACCCCTCTGAACCGTACTTGCAATATCAGCCAACCTACACTGGCCCAGCATGGGTCCAATATCGTCCAAGGCTACCGTTTTTTTTAATGAAATTAATGGCGAAACGAGCATGCCGTTCACCTGATGGTAAGCGATACGACCGCTCATGAACAGTAGCAAAACCAAACAACGCCTTGAAGTACAAAGTAATGCTTGGCATTCTACTACGCTCGTTACCTGAGACATAAGATGTTGCCTCAATATGTCCAGTAGTTACTCTGACTACAATGTCCTTCAATCCGAAACACAACAGTGCATTTACACTGCTGTTTCACTGGAGAAATAGACATTGCGGTGGTACCCAGATGGCCTCTCACATATGAGAGACCTACCACCTGTAAATAAGTAAGTAGTGGCCTTTTAGTGCCAGCATACATATACGGCCCAACCCTTCTCAATCGTACTTTCGAATATAATGGAGGCCCAGAGGACGTGTAAGAGCTGGTAGAGATACACATATTACGGAGTATGGTCTCACATGACCCTCGGGCATTTAACTCTGACACCAACGTAATAAGCTCTTTGCATATTCATAGTCACCCTGAACTAGAGGATTCTATGACCGTGTTGATCTATTGGCAACATGTAGCGACCTTTGAGGTCTTGGATCAGATGCGATGATCATCAGATGATGAGGTCAAACAATATATTTCGTTTGTCGATTTGAAAAATCTCATATTAGGGGTTAATATATACCCAGCATGTCGATATAAGCTATTTTTTTATTTATTACTTTATTCCCTGTTGTTACAGTTTCCCTCTCAGTACAATAACCTCAAGTAGTGGCTTATGGCTTATTTCTGAGGAGGCATGCATTAGTTTATTCTCTTTCACCAGACGATGAGACAATGCCGCCAGGCTGGTTTAGTCTGGGTCAACAGTTTTCGCATACCTGTGACATTTTTGTGGCAAAGGCACAAGTTAACGCCACGCCCGAAAATGCGTTCCGGGTTCAGGTTATACTCGTATATATCCGATTATTTTTTACACCTACAATAATAATTCTCGTAATTTTTAGTTATCAACACTGCCCATGGACATCTAAAAACGATAGAGCATAGAGGTGCCTTGCCGGCCTTTAAGGTAGGAATACGCTCCTTATCGATCACCAGATCGTATTTAAAACAGGCCGGAAAAACGACTCCAACCGCACGAGACTCTATCATAGCTACTTATAAAAAGCGTCATAGTCAAACATCATTACCAGTATAAATTATCAATCGAGTATTACGAAACAACACAACTAGCTGTTCCTAGTGAAGTTCCGTCTGTCAGTTCCGAGGTTCAAGGCCCGCGTTACATAAACATTTCCTCGCATTTCACCTTACGTCACAACACAATAACGATGCACATAATGCCGCTCATAATACGCCTGTTGAATGCCGCTTTCTTAACTTCCTCGCCTGTTGCGTAATTATAATGATTGACGTGTGTAGCATCCGTGGTGACGCACTGTTTCATGGAATCAGGCAGATGGTCGAAAAGCTTACGTGCATACTCACGCCTTTAGCCCAGAAGGGTTAGGCAGAGGTAGTATCCACGAGTGCACCCACGATTTATAATACCTTATATAATAAGGTATTATAAATCCACTATCACTTCATACGAACCGGGATTTGAACCAGTGACATCGTCTTTAAATTCATACCGTAGTTTAATTACGCCACCGAGGCGTCTGACCAGTCCACTAAGCAGGTCAAATAATTTGGAATTTGACAAACTGCGTCGATGCAAACACCTCTTAGATACAGAGAGCCAATGTGAAAAACAGAAGTTTTGAATTGACAACCTCTGTTGGTAATAACTCTTCCACAAATATCTGTTTTTAAAACAGTCGAATTAGGTTTAAAAACTGCAGTCGAATTTAGTATAAGCGCTATAAGGAAGTCAAAGGAAGATCTTCTGAATTCTTTTTACCAAAATGAAGTTCCACATAAATCAAAGATATTTTCGGTCATAAAATGTTACGACAGACATAATTCTACGTGATTTAAAATTAACTATTTTTTAAAAGTTTAATTTTGCCAGATTAGCACATATTGAAGATTATACTTTTGTTTTAAAACATTTTTTTGGAGACAAAAAGAAAAATAATACGTACTGAAAAATGAAAGTTCGAAAAACTAATTCAATATTATATCATTTAGTCTCCATAACTATCTAATACCTAAGTTCAATCATATTGATTCCGATGATCGATGCGTAGGTATGCGAAGCGACTTCCCCGGGTTACGCAACAGGAAAGCGGGGGTGTGGCGCGCTCCGGACGCGCAGTGAAAGTGAGGCCGACGACCCGCGCCGCCAACCAACGCCTAATGTCAATGCGAAAAGCGCGCGCACACGACGCTACACACGCCACGAAATAGGTTATGTTGGAAAGGTTATTCTATATTTAAATTAAATTTATAATTTAAAAAATGGAATTTATTTTTGAACCACAGAGGTGTTGATCGAGGTTGTATATCTGGCTATTTGTTGCCCATTATGCATTATTAAAAAAAAATATTTCTTTAACACAAACGTTGTACATGCATAATGAATTTTATGTGTTTAGTATGTAGAATTATTTAATAAATATACAATTTTATTTTACCACAAAGGCGTCAATATTTGACAACACAAAAAATGGGACTGCTGCTTACAAAATAATGAAATGATTTTAATTTTGCTTATTGCTCAGACGTCATTAAAGTACAAATTACACAGGTGCACTGCATTCTATACATTTAACAACTGTTTGTGATATAGTTATGATATTAAAAAATACACTGAGGTAATCAATTTAATCACATGTCAAATTAAAATTGGTGCATAAGTGTGATAGAGATAACGCAAATGTACCTACGGCTTATAATTGTCTTGAGGTATTAGCAGTACTGTCGCTTTGTCTTATAATCTTCACTGTATACCGGGTATATCAAGAGAAGAGTGCTAATGAAAACGAAGCCGGGTGGTAGTTTTAGTGACTACAAACACAATGCAACTAAAAATTTCGCTAAGAAACGCGACAATTTTATTTTATTATAATTTAAATATCGTCGAGTTTGGGTGGTAAATCCATAGTTTTTGCTAAAATAATACTTTAAAGCCTTGCATACCATAGCGTCTTTAAAAATAAAAGGGTGTACATTATTATTTAAGAAAAAACGATGTATTCACCATCCTAATACGACGATAGAAAAAAAATAACAAAAAATTTCGTCACAATTTTTTGCACAAAATTTAGTTGCATTGTGTCTGAAGTCACTAAAACTACCACCCAGATCGTTTTCGGTAGCAGTCTTGATATACCCTGTATATCAATTATAATCTATGATCATTAGGTATTAATTATAATTACAGGTAAAAAAATATCGTACGTGTCTTTTGAATAAACGCTTCTCACCGCGTCATAACAATACACTGCAGACTGGATATTTTTGTATAGTTTCCTCTTGTATTCAGAACTTTTACCATTCGTTGCCAAGTTTTCCAGACTCTTCCTGGACAAACATGTCCGGCAAAGTTTTCCTTTACTCATATTTTAAAAACTAGAGATCCGAAGTTAAAGATGTGATTTCAATTTAGATGTCTTCCAAATATAATATTACTTAATTGTGTATGATGTTTGTTTACGTTTCACTTAAAAGTAATGAATTTGCACGAAGAAAATGTTAATGTAAATTATAAAAACTTTGTAACAGAAAATATTGTTATTATTACATATAGGTTTTCCCACTTAAGAAAATGATGGTAAAAATACAAAAAAAAACATAAATACCGCTTGTTTATCTAATTAGAATCTTCCGTAAAAATGTAACCATGATAAAATAATTACAACTAATTTACATACAAATTGAAATCAAAATGGACGCCGGACGGTGGCGTCTGCCATAGACAATAAAAAACAAATGGCTGTACAGACGAATTATAGTATATTTACTAATGAATTGACTTTCTAATACATAGCGTATTACTATCGACTCAATCACACTTGGCACATCGAGACGAGCATTTAGTAAATGAGGTGGCCGCGATGTTTGGCGCTGTTGCACGCGCAGGGCTACCAACATACTACCACAAACAAAGGCCATAGTGCACATTGCTAGGGAGGTATCAAATAAAAATGATTTCTTTTTTTGTTAAATAGACAAATGCATATTTTTACCTCGTGGGTTTTTTAAGATTTCGAAAATAAATGTCATTATAAAATTTAAAACACGGCAAACTCATCACCATACTAGACACAAAATCCTATCTAAAGCAACACATAATATTACTCAAACCAAAACAATTCACACATAATTCTTCTTTCGCCATAATATGACCACAAGTCTCTAAGAATTTCCACAGCAATACACTCAATTGAAAATAATCTACACCGTACAATACGAATATCTTTGGCAGCCCTGCAATGTCGGCCGGTGAAATGGGAAAGCGACCTCGAACGTACGTCTATGGCGCAGACTAGCCACATAACGGTACCGACGCGTATACATACTACATAGTACATAGTACTCGTGTGTATACTATACTGGAGCTAGCTGTAGCGGATGCACCTAACAACCTTTGGAATAAGACCTAAGGCATTTATAGAGCTTTTTTCAGGATTTTTAGGACTAGGTAAAGGGGTAAGAAATTAGGTAAAGGGTATATCAACAGCAGGGAAAACGAAACCGGGTGGTAGTTTTAGCAACTTCAGACACAATGCAACAATTTGTTTTGCAAAACGGTGCGACTACTTTTTTATGTTTTAAATATCATATTGCTGGGATGGTAAATACATAGTTTTTCGTAATATAATAATTTACACCCTTTTATTTTTTAAGCCGCTGTGGTGCGCAAGGGTTCAATTTATTATTTTAGTAAAAACTATTTACAACTCAAACACGACGTTATTTAAAAAATAACAATAAAAAAATTCGCGTTTTTTGTGTTTTTTTAGTAGCATTGTGTTTTTAATCACTAACTATGACCCGATTTCGTTTTCGGTTGCAGTCTCGATATACCCTGTATATTTGCGAGGTCTGGTCAAAGGTCAACCCTCTGAAAATTTGGAGTCTTTTGAATATTGCTAATCCAATACGCTTTAAGGGTGATTTAAATACTGTAGGGAAACTCGCTTACTATAAAAAGCATATTCTGTATCAGCCCATATACGTCCCACTGCAGGGCACGGGCCTCCTCTACAATCGAGAGTACGATTGAGAGTGGTTAGGCAATATAGTCCACCACACTGGCCTAGTGCGGGTTGGCGGACTTACATACCATACAATTTTTTATAAATCGCTATGGTATGCAGGTTTCTTCACGATGTTTTCCTTCACCGTTTTAGTGCGTGGTGATTGACTATCATATTGCACACTTAGATTTTAATTTTTCTATGACATGTTATTATTTGTAGGGTTGGGCCTTCCAGTTGAGGTTGTAATGGTTTTTTTATAGTAATGAATGGCAAAACGAGCATGTCATTCACATGATGGTAAGTGATAAGACCGCTGATGAACAGTAGCAAAACCAAACAACATGAAATACAAAACAATGCTTGGCATTCCACTACGCTCGCTATCCTGTGACATAAGATGTTAAGTCTCAATATATCCAGTAGTTACTCTAGCTACAATTAATAATAGGTAATTTTATAAAATATGTATACAAACCTAATGATATAATAATATGTAATTTTACTTATTATACATTCCATAACCGTTTCTAACCGGTCGATGTGTAAATCTTTTGGGGAGGCCTATGTTCAGCAATGGATTTCCTGTGTCTAAAGAGAGTGTAGGAGAGAAGAGACAGAGAGAGAATTAATTAAAAGTATTAAGCCTCCACCTTGATATTAGTATGACAACTAAATGAAGGTGAATTTACTTTTTAAACTTAAAAAGCAGTATGTTATTATATTTTATAGATACAACATGTTAAAATACATAAAAATGAAGTGAACTCGTGAGAATAACAAACAATAACATACATACAAACATACATAAACTCACGCCTTTTTCCCAGCAGAGGTGCCTAGACACCCACATTTCGCCTTGTACATATGTTCCGTCCCATGATGTGATAAGAGGCGAGCCTATCGCCATATCGGGCACCAATTCCTGACTCCGGGTTGATAATAAATAGAAAAATCCAATATCACTTTGCCCAACCCGGGATTCGAACCCGAGACCTCAGCTTTGAAAGTGTACCGTAGTACAACTATATATTTACAACATATTACTTATTTAATAAAACCACATATGTAATACTATTATACAATTCAGACATAATCTTAATAATATTAACTAATTTACGTTTTAAAACCTTATATAATAGTCTTACACATCAGTCATCACATATCATCTAACATTACAAAGTCGATAAGTTCGTGAGAAAAAGATATAAAAATGCCAAATATGTGATATGAGCTCGTGCGGTTAGTTTTCCAACAGGCCGACACAATAAGAGCGATGAAAGTGGCCGGGAAAAGTGGTGAAAATAACTGAGCACTTCCCCGCACCGCATTCTCATATACACTGGTAAAGAATGCGCGTAGTAAAAGATATCTAATATACGAAGATATGCTGAGATACTTTTTGAGTGGTAGGGAACTGTGATATGAGGGATTTCGTAAGTTATAAAAGTTATATAATGCTTATTCAATACGTATATTTAACGCATCGTTGACGCTGTTGTACTAAGATATGATTGCAAAACTGTTGTCTTGGATTCGAATCACGGGTTGGGCAAAATTATATTAGATTTTTCTATTCATTATCAGCCTTGAGTCTGGAATTTGTGCCCGATATGGCGATAGCAATCGCCCCTATCACATCGAGAGATGGAAAATTAAAGGCGAAACGTGAGTGTACTGGTTACACTTCTGCTTACCCCTTCTGGGAAAAAAGTGTGAGCTTATGAATGTATATACTCGTATATAGATTTCTTGATATTTTTTGAATTGTCTTTATCGCCTCATGATTAAGAAACTCCTTTAAATACTAGTTATTAGGAAATTTATAGAAAATAGACGAGGCTTCGATTTATTTAAATTTTAACTGAAAACCAAGATTTATATAGTCTGATTTCGACAGCCTCCGTGGCGCAGTTGATTAGACGCCGGCCGGTGGAACGAGAGGCCGCGGATTTGATCTCCGCACCGAGACAAATGTTTGTGAGGTCGTCGAATATTTGTCTCCCGTCTGATTGCTTGTGAGACCGATAAGTCTCTCGTAGTTCCCGATACCCACGACACAAGACTCGAGCAGCGCCGGATCTAGGTATTTTTCAAGGCGGGGCAAAAACTGAAAAATGCCGCCCCCACCTGCCTATATTTTTATCTTAATCATAATCATCCATTTGGCAACCATATGACACAGGCCTTCGGGAAAGAACGCCATTTTACCACCAGGTTAAGCATTTTTTACACACTTTATATAAGGTTCACTTGTATGTAGTATTTTTGAGGGTTAACGTCACTCGCGTCCGTAGACTTTAACCCTAGTTTCACTACACGTGACCCCTGGGTAGTGCCAAATGAATGACACAGTTCGTTGTGGTAGGATTTAAGTAGGTCGTAAAGACCGCCGTAGTGATCCCCGTAAGGAACCAGTTTCCGGAATCAACCCGTGTTATTCCGGTTTTTTGAGGGGCTTAACTCCGGGCTTGAGATTGTACTGTGCGGGTATTATCGGTCCCTGTCAAAAAGAAAATTGTTGCCTCCTGGTCAGGGAGACCTGTAGAAACGGTTGCCCGCTGGCCGCCCGCGGTACAGTACAGGGGCCCAATCGTGGCTAATAACCACGAGACGCTGCCTCACCATGCCGCGCATAATCTTGGGTGGCTCCGACGGCGTCTTGCCGATTGGTGACCGGATGTGAAGTCCCGGCGGCTCATCCCGGGAGAGTACGGTGCCTTTCCATCCGGCGGATCAATTCGCAACCTGCCGACCCTTTTGTGCCGGTGCGCATTCGGCCTTAGGCTCCTCGATACCTCTTCATCAAACCCATCCCCTCAACCTCATGGCAGTGCAATTAAACAGAGCAGGTGCATAACTCCAACACCGCATTTACTTTGGAATTTACCAACATCTGCGGGCTTCATACAAACCTCAATATCGTCTACCATGATCTCGAGACAGCCCGGCCTGCTTTGCTCTTTGGAGGCGCAGATTGGTTGTTTTTCGTCTGGCCAAAAATTCCTACCTGATGTACCCCCTTTATTTGCTTAAAGAAAACTTCAAGCCGAAAGCCGGGATATGCTTGTATGTACGGTCGGACATCTGATGTTGCCGTTTGCGCTGCATGCGCCTTTATAGGTCTCACAATGGGGAAAATAAGACGACTCGGCTGCTCAGGTATTTTAGCCAGACGGCTGAAGACGCGCGGGCGCAGTTCCCGCCGGCCGATATGGGGGTCTTCTTGGGGATCTTGGGCATCTTGGCATCTTGTATCTCTTTCAATGCACATCACGAACTATGGCTCCTCCAAAACTGATTCCTCTGGTCTCTGGGCACTTGCGATCAATGTCTGTTTGGGTCGTCAGTAGTCGTCGTTCGCTTCACCTCCACGTACCGTGCAGGTTGAACGGAGGGTCTGACATTACTCGTCGGCAGATTGGAATGGTGTGTAAATTTATTTCTCATCTATCCCTTGGAATTGTTAGTTCTCTCAAAGAACCCTACAACCGAGCCATCAAGGCCTGCAAAAAGGCCTACGTTAGAGCGGATGCTCAGTGCGTTAGCAAGATAGGGCGTGCGTTGGCCAATCACTCAACTAGCAGTCGCTTATTGGAGTTTGGCCAGGGCCGTTCAATCTAACTTCTGCCGTCCAGCGTTGCCACCATTAAGGTACCCGGAAGGGTCGCTGGCCCACAAGCCGCAAGAGCAGGCTGCTTTACTGGCAAATCTCTTTGCGGTTCCTTCCCGTCTCGAGGACCGTGGTTCCCTGACGCTGCATACATTTTCTGCGCATATCGACGAGTGTCACTCGTTGATTAGTGACAGACATCGCGGATTCCGTCAAAATCCACCAACAGGTGAAACTTCTTGCGTTTGTCCTGTATCGCTGAGGTGAGGTTGATTGACTGGCGTGGCGAGGCTCTTACCTTGACATAGCCAAGGCTTTTGATAGGGTCTGGCACCGTGGTCTTCTTTCCAAAGTTCCGACATACGGTCTGCCCGACAACCTGTGTTCGTGGATTTCTGGCTTTCTCCATTGGCGTAGAATACGTTTCGTCGTCGACACGCTTCGGCGCTCATGTCGGTAAATACCGGAGTTCCTCAGGGCTCGGTGCTGCCGCCCACGCTGTTTATTCTCCATATCAATAATATGTTGTCGCTAGGCAATATTTAATGCTATGCAGATGACAGACCCGTTCTTGGACGATGCCGCTATGGGCCTCTGGGTTGCCCGGTCGACACTGTGAGGGGACGCGAAGATCTTGACTTTGAGCTCACATGGGTTTCCAGGAATATGGTTAAGTATAATGCCAAGAAAACCCAGGGGTGTGCGTTCACATGCAAAATATACCCGTTCTCTCCCTTACCAATTTTTCAGGGTGCTCCCCTCGCAATGCAGAATGACTTGAATATCCTCGGTGTGCATATACGCTGTTTATATCCATCTCAATCCAGGAATCACGTCGAGGGCTTAATATCTATCAGAGCACGCAAGCTTGGAGTCCTGAACCGGGTGCGTCGGCTTTGTTTTTGAATATTAGCTATAGGTTAAAATAAAGGTTAATTTCATAGCCGAATAGAAGATGGGAAGGAACCAAGAGAATGTATTATGTTGATTTTTGTGAAAAGCTTTCGGATGGTTTACAATGTAATGTAGTTGTAGCGGTATAACGTTAGTTTGCTTTTACAACCATATTATCATAATATAAACGTAGACGAAGCCGCGGACAAACTCCTGTACCAAATAAAATAATATGTGTCTTCGTTCGGTTAATCAACAAAACTAACTAGTAAACACAATTGAATATTTGAAACCAAACGTAATCGTTGAGATCGATGAAGGAGTTTCCAAATATTGCTTCATCTCTTTTTCACACGCCCCTATCGCCTATTCAACAATACTCGCGCCCCGCGAAAAAAAATTAAATTCTGCAGTGCCTGTGTAAGTGTTGTTACTTTATTGGTCATTTGTGTAGTTGTCTCCCAAGAATCAATATGCCGCCCCCTGAACGTGCCGCCCGGGGCACAGACCCCGTCTTGCTCCCCCCTAGATCCGGGCCTGGACTCGAGCTTACTGTTGAACTATACTTGTGACTTTATTATTAGGTGTATGTATTATTTATAAATAGATAACACATCGCATATCTTTCACTGTGTCTCAATACTAATCAGCATCTATTAATCACCAGTAATACGACATTAGCACATAATTCGCATGAGATGTGTGTCGCGCAACGGTATCACGATGACATGATGCGTTGTGATTTACCGTTCCAATACCACACGCTGTTCGCACTAACAGTATTACACGGGATCAATTATCTCCGCTTAGCATATGTTATAAATATATCACGTAATAAAACGGACATTTTGATATTCATATCTGCTCGGATCTATACGGTTTGGTTTTAGATAACCATGTAAGAAGGATTTATTCTCAATAAATTTAGCAGGTTCCTCTGCTGAATATGGCATTTTTGAAAAATCCTATAAGGACCTGCTGAAGCATCATGTATCTAGAGACTTCGTGCGACCTTCATTGCATCTCCTGCCCACTGTGTGGGAGACCAATTGAGAACATCTCAAAGCCATCGGCCATCAGTTCTCCGCGCTGTATCCAGGCCATCCAATATTCAATCCTCTGGTCTATTTCAGTTACTTTTGCTTCTATACTACTGGGAATCTAAGAAAAAGTTTTTGAAAATTTATCTCTTAAGGAAGTAAAATTACTATCTTCACGTCTAATTATATGTCTTCCCCAAGTGTCATAACTGCCAGATAAATAATGTAATGCAAAATTTTGAATTGTTTTTAGAATCACATAAACATAACTTACATGTATCCAATAAGTTAAATAATGAACGGAAAATATCATATTATTAAAACTTAAAACATTATGTATTTGAAATGTCGTAATATTTTTAAATCTATTTTTAAACTACTGATCTTATTACATTAATTATAATAAATCGGCTCCTTTTTTAGGCTAATCAACAACATAAATCACAGGTCGTTCTAACTACAATGAGGTGCAACCCAAAGTACCAAACACCAAAACAACATAATCTGCTTCCCATCCCAAATTCACACTTATTGTTCACTGCCAAAGTTAAGTTCACGGTCAGAGCGAAGTAGGGCACGTGGTGAAAGTACAGCGAAAGGTGTCCGCAAGGAGGTCAGCGCTGTCGTCAAGTTACGTGTGTGCTCTGCGCTGTGACACTTTCCTTGCACCGTGCAGCTTGCAGCGGTTGACGCTTTATTCCGTCAACATAGATCTAGAAAGTTCTGTGCAGTTCAGGAGGATTGTGGAGGCTGTAGCTAGCAAAAATTCTTTGCAGCGTGCTGCGGTTGACGCTTTATTCCGTCAACATAGATCTAGAATGTTCTGTGCAGCTTAGAGAGGAGTCATGGAGAGAGGATCTAACAACCTTGCACCGATGTGCAGCGATTGACACTTCATACCGTCGCCATCGTAGAAGAATTTAGTATTATCTGTACAGTTTAGAAAAGAAGAAAGGCGGACGTACGAGCTGACAAACACTAACACTAATTGCATCACCGTGCAGTGTCTCATGCTTTATTCTGTGATTCCACACTTCGAAGAATGATCTAGAATGTTTTGAAGAGTTTAGAGACAGAAAAATGTGAAGAGCCAGTAAACTTTACTTGCACCGATGTGCAGCGCTGTGCAGGGGCAAGCATCGCTGGACGCTTTATTCTATGAAAACTTTTAACAGATAGATAAAGAATATTCTGCGCTCTTTGGAGTAGAAAAATGTTGAGATTATAGCTTTAGCGCTTTGATTGTACCGTGCAGCGTGCAGCGATGGACGCTGCATTCCGTCGTCATCTTAGATCTAGAATGTTCTGTGCAGTTTAGAGACGGAGGATGGTAGAGGGAGAAACTAGAAAACTTTCCTTGCATCGCCGTGTGGCGTGCAATAATAGATGTACTATTCCAGAATGCCATTCTAGAATATTCCGTACTTACTAAAAGGATACACTTAGATAGACGAGCTAATATACATTGTTTGCATCGCCGTGCAGCGCTTGATGCTTTATTCTCAGGTACCACAGCTTAGAATAATCTGGAATATTCAGTACTCGTTACAATAATCAGGCGGTAAATGCAGCTAGAAGTCGTTGGATACATTCTGCTTCTAACAAGTTGGTGTTACTATCCTGTATGGATATCTATGTTGAACCATGGACTTTCTTAATGAATTACGGCAAGTAAGGAATTACAAAACAACAGATAGTGGATTCAAACCCTATACTTTGGAAAATGTTATTAAATAATTAGAATGTTGGCGCTATTGAAAAAATCACTAATTGCTTCTCTTGTTCATACTAAGAAATAAATCTTACAATGAAGATTAAATTATGTATATTTATTTCATTTATGATTAAATAAGTTTGTATTGATGTCAAATTATGATAAACCTACTTATATGCTTTGAATGTAGCGACCTAGATTTTTTTAGCATCTATTGAAAGATACCTAAAAATACAAATAAAATACTCGAAAAGAAATCTCTAGAGCTCTTCAAATTTGTCTTCATTTTAAGTCATCAATAATTCTCTTAGAATTAATAAAATTTGTTTATGCATAAATAAATGATTTTTCTTATCTACTGTCCTCAATCGCCATTTGTAATTAACGGTAATGTTTCCCAAAGCATGTCACTTGACATCACCTCTTATTGACGTCATCTACCTCTTTCCTCTCATTGCCTTAGGCTTTTTGTTCTACAAATAGAATATGAGCACAAATACGCAGTATGAATCATGTATGAATACAATTATTATCAAATTAACACTATAAACAATTCGCGTAATACACAAATCGTAATTTTAATTTTAACCATAATAATAAATAAATTGTTGTGATGTTATGTCATAATTGTTAAGTATAATTAAAATATGAATCATTAAAATGTTACTATATTAATGACATAACCGTTAACCTTCAATTTTATTTTATTTAACATTATACAATCAAGAAAAATGAATTGGAGTTAATGTTGTTAATTTAATAACTAAACAAAATTTGTTTATAATTTTAGTCCTGCATTCACGAAATTTTGTTTTAATTCTGCATAATATCTTTACCCGAAAAAGTAATCGTCAATAAGGAATGTCACCACCTTAGAGAAGCCTCTCTGTCTACGTAAAATACATAACAAGTAAATTATGCTAAATGCAGTTATGAGAATTATTAGTAAATTTCGTAATCACAAAAATACTTCAACTTCTTTAATATTCGCAATTTTGATGTTACAAAACGGCCTTAATTGACAGTTATCTATAATAGACACACATTCATGCATTTCATTTACAAGCTAGCTCGACTTGAAGTCAAATAATGAGGCAGTTCAGTTAATCTGTTGCAACAAGCCTCCACAAGCGGCGTTCAAATCACAAAGGCACGCGGGAACAACTAGAGCTGGCGGATGTCCCACATCCACGTCCCGTTAGCGGGAGAAAGTGCCACTGAGACTCCGCTGCACACACTATGCAAATTATGCAATTAAACGCCAACCGGCCGTAACAAGAGACTAGCCGACGGCCCATCTGACGCGATGTAATTGCATTTTTAATTACGTTTTGAAAAAGGAACACAACTATTGATATAACCTTTCTAATCGATAAAATCGATATGGTATCTTTTTTAATCTGTTAGGTTAGGGTTGACGTTTTTTTATTATTAGCTATCAAAGGACGTTAATAATTTAAATCGTGTTTTTGTTGTTTTTATGAGTAATGCATAATTTGTATTAAATTTAATTGGTTGGATATTTCCACGGATATAATAGATCAGCTATCAGTTACATCATTCTCCACAGTGAGTTACAGTTATGCGACTCCGTTCCAAGAAGCAGAACACAGCTTTCGAACAGCGTCTAACAAGAATGATCTAACGTGACAAAGCGAAAAAATGATGCCACCCGCCATATTGCTGTAATGTCTGCCACAAAAAAACTAACGGAATAAAATACCTAACAACCGCGCGGAGAAAGGCTTTCGATTGCCCCACATATCACCGCACGCGAATCGTTCCGCGACTTCAAAACGGCGGAACACTGCGCCGACATTTTCAAATAAATAAACGACTTTATTTCGATCGGGGAACTGTCAAAGTCTTTTGGCGGGAAATTTGACGTACACTACGCTTCGAAATTTAAACGCAATACGCACAATACATCCATCTTCTTTTAACGCTGACAAATTGTATAGCTGTCCTTCTTACCCGCCGACATTGAAAAAGAAAGCACTGGATTTTTTTGTCGTCTATTTTACTCAAGAGTATGTCGAAGAAAGCAAGCGAACTGCATGTGTGTAATATTAGAAAGGTTGGTTTTGTGCCGGTTGCATCGCATTAAAGGCGGTTGCATAAGAAAATTGCATTTCCCCTGTGCTCTGTGCATGGGGGAAACGGTATTTTCTCCTTTGAATAATCACTTGGTAATTGGCACGCTCCGAAACTCTCATAATTGTGCGCATAATCATCGTAATCTTTATCAGTTGCGTCATTAACGGTGTGAATTTTAATCTATTGGAAATGTGGAAAGAAAGTTTATTAGTATTTTTATTGTTGTATTGTATCAGCCCATATACGTCCCACTGCAGGGCACGGGCCTACTCTACAATCGTAAGTACGATTGAGAGTGGTTAGGCCATATAGTCCACCACGCTGGCCTAGTGCGGGTTGGCGGACTTACATACCATAGAAATTTATATAAATCGCTATGGTATGCAGGTTTCCTCACGATGTTTTCCTTCACCGTTTTAGTGCGTGGTGATTGACTATCAATACACACATGACTCCGAAAAGTCAGAGGTGTGCCCTGGGATTCGAACCCGCGACCACCGTCAACTTGTTGGCAGTCGCGTCTAGTCCGTTTACCAACAGGCCACCACGCACTTAGTATTTTTATGTGTAACAATAATAGGCGCTACCCTTTGATAACACAATTTTTAAGATAGTGTTAATTATATCAGAAAACGTATACATCATTTCATATATTCGGTGTCTACCCACCAAATACCACAAGTTTAGGAAAAAGTTGGTCAATAAACATTAGAAATAAATGTAACACAATTGCAGACTTCATAGTTTCTAGACTAACAGTATTCTAAAAGATATCATTTTTTTCTGATACTATATAATATAGTACGAATTATCATTCTTAATTGAAGCCTAGTTTGTAAAAATGATTTTGTCTACATAACGCAATTAGGGTGCTTTTATTTTTTTGTACTACTGCCTCTGCCTTCCAAACCTTGCCTTATTCTAAATGTTTTTCAATATTTGGTAAAGAGTATCGGATCAGCAAGTTGAAGTGGCAGTGAGATGATCACATTTGTTGGAGAACCGACAACCGTTGGGGTAGACGTGTTCTCGAGTGGAGACCACGTCTCAGCAAGCATAATGTAGGACGCCCTCCAACCAGGTGGAGTGACGATATCCAAAAGATGGCTGGTAGCGGTTGGAGACGATGGGCTGAAGATCGAACCCAGTGGCGCCCCATAGGAGAGGCCTATGTCTAGCAGTGGACCCGAATAGGCTGATGATGATGGGTAAAGAGAGGTTACAACATTAAAAAGATCTTGTTGAATTAATAATAAATTCAAAAAAATAAATTCACTTATTCATCCAATGTTCTACTTAACGCTTATCCTACTAAAACGTATCTTTTCATAATAAATCAATATTTTTGAATCAACAAACACATCTAGAAACTCGCAGTGTTTACAAATAATATTTCTGTCCACGCCTTACAGATAAGCTTAAAGATATCCATGTTTACATAAGTCTGTACTCTGTAGGTCCGTGCATAAATTGCAGTCAGTTATAAATTAATAACCAAACAAGCTACAGCGACAGATAATTGCGACGGAACTTTCTTTACGCCTCTACTGCACAAACTACACTGTTACATTGTAACGTCCATATATTAAATGTACATACATATTTTCGCACACAACTTAAATCTTTTGGGGGTATATACAGGGTATATCAAGACTGCTACCGAAAACGAAGCCGGGTGGTAGTTTAAGCGACTTTAGGCACAATGCAATAGAAAATGTTGCAAAAAAAAGTGTAATTTTTTTCCTTTGGTCGTATTTGTGTGGTAAATCCATTTAGTCCCAAAATAATAGTGTGTAACCTTTTATTTATAAATAATGTAAGGGATAAAAGAGTTTAAATTATTATTATAGCAAAAACTATGGATTTACCACCCAAAAATCATTATATTTAAAAAATCATAAAAAATAATTGTCGCGTTTCTCAGCAAAATTTTTAGTTGCATTGTGTTTGTAGCCACTAAAACAACCACCCGGCTTCGTTTTCGGTAGCACTCTTGATATACCCGGTATAATTAACGCCCGCGCAAATACTTTCTATAATTGTGAGGCTAATTTCATTTTTTTTTACTGGCCCTTTGTGACCACACTGTACCTGATGGTAAGCACAAATTCCGTCTAGGCAGAGTATCGATGGCAACGAATGGTAGCCCCATGCCAGACAATTATGCCGGCCTGCTAAGATGCCTCTTCACACTACGGCGGCAGGACACAGGATTATAGGAAGGAGGGAACATGCGAGACGGCAAACAATTCCATAGCCTGACGGTATGGCACAAAAAAGAATTTGCGAAGCAATTGCATAATTTTAATAACTTTGTTTTGCATTGAAATAAAACTATTATTTACGGATTTTATAGCGAATTTAGTTTATTTTTTTCCATTTTTGACTTCCCAACGTTTCGATTACTTTACAGTTTTCGTGGTCACGGGGCGGACTTCAACTTTGTTTTGCATTTTATAGGTTTGTGAAGTTTACCACAATTGCAGACCAGCGTAGTAGACTGATCTGCATTTTCCCTGAAGGGTTGATGTGAGATAGGCAATTGTTTGGAAAATCACCAGAAAATTCTCTATCGTGGTTGAAAACTCTGATGTTCCTTACCTTATTGAAGTTACATTGTATTGTATCTGTCGTTTCATATTTGTGTTTTCGTAATAGTTCCTCTTAAAAGATGACGATTGTGGAGTTGTAAGAGTTATCATCTTTACCAGTCATGCTATAAAAATGAAGGTTTACTATTGTTATCTACAAAGAGGATGTTTCCTGTCGACGTTTAAAACAACATAGGTACTAGTGAATTTTCAAAAGCAACCATCATGCTTCACCCGATCGTTTGTCCATAATCAGTAAAGTAATTTAAAAATTAACATCTCCACACATTTCTAACAGAAACCGTAACAAAATTATAAAAACCGCACCGCAGAAACATGGTATTATTTAAGAATCATAACAACGATAAGATCTAGCGTGTAAAGAAACGTTGGCCGCCATCTTGCACGGATCCGAGCGGACATTAACTGGAGCGAGTTTTTGGGACGCGTCACACTTTGCGGCTAACGGCATGCCGAAGAAAGTTTGTTTTCGACCGGCTTCGAGAGCCGAGAAGACTTCTTGAAGGAGATGTTGAGCATGTTATATTGATACTATGCAACTAGCCAGCTAGGTGTAAGTGACTGTAAATCCGTGTGAGAATTCTGGGGAATTCTTCATTCAACGGTAGATTTCAGATATCAGATCGTTACAGAACTTAAGCTGTAGGCTATTCTGGTGACGGTAAAATGGCAATCTGTATCAGCCCATATACGTCCCACTGCAGGGCAAGGGGCCTCCTCTACAATCGACTACCGATTGAGAGTGGTTAGGCCATATAGTCCGCCACGCTGGCCTAGTGCGGGTTGGCTAAAATGGCAATAGAAAATCTATAAATCTAATGCGTAAATCTTCTCCAATTCTACAAATCAATGATAACATCATTAATAATAGAGCCCAGTTTTTTTATGATGATGATAAAGGAGGTATTATCTCACCATAACCAAATCTAATACTTTTTATTATCATATTTACATACAAAGAACCAAAAATATAGAGCCTAAAAATAAATTTACCAAAAATATATTGTCAACCCATGTTATTTACCAAGCGTTACCCATCGCGCCATGACACAATATTACCATATTTACGCACATAATGTAACGCAAAGGACTAACGGTGCTGCATGTAACCGGCGCACAACTGGGTTTTTGGGTTATTGTCAATGAAAATTATGTAGAAAGCGCTTTCGACACATGACTCAACGCGACTATTTTATAAACAAACATAGCGCTGTATTTAGCTTTAACATGCAAAATTGGCATATGAATAAGAGATAAATGGCGGTATTTTATGGATCTGTGACAGGTGATAAATCGTACCATAGACAACCTAGCATTTCAACTGTTCTAAATTCAAAATCCTCATTTTTGAATAATCGGTAAAAAACAACTACTTTTTCAACTTATCTAATTATTGTCATGGCTGGTTACCGGTAGCTTTAAAGGAATACCAATATTATTAAAGTAATTATACATTGCATTAGGTTCTTTTATTACATTGAATTACTGCTCATAATTACGATTGAGCTTAAAACTAGTATCAAGTGCTGTCCAATAAAGTGTTATCTAGTTGACACAAATAATTTTCTCCGTATAAAAGCCTAGAACATTAGTGGACAGTTACGTATCGTTGGTTTATCATAGCGTTAAGATAATATCTCCGTAGTAGGTTAATGAGATAACTTACCAACACTACAGGGTAGGAACATTTTCTATCTTGAAGAAATACTAATAATACTTCCTTAGAAATTATAAAATATATTTTAATTTATTGTTATGATTATTCGGAATGGAATGGCTGGAATATCTTTTTGAAATTTCCGTTATTTTGAAAATAATTTAAATCATATTTGTCCAATTATTATAAATCTAAACCAAGAATTATCAATCTCCTTGTACTTAGTCTTTAGGGCAAATCTAATAATAACAATGAATAAGCCATTAGGTCATTTAATCATAATAACCATAGAACATAAAATTTATTTAACCGCAACAAACCCTCTAAGGCTCAATTGCACAATTACTTGGTGCAACTGAGCCTAAATGAATAGACAACATTAACTCTACGTAACAAGATGCCGATGGCCATATTAAATCTAATAATGGCAATAATGCTAAATAAAACCACATAATAAATTGCTACATCCTACGTAACAACCGATAAGTAGGTACGTGACTTTGAAATGGCGGGCGCAGATAATTTCTCGTCTCAAAATCAGAAAGCGCGGCAAACTTACACCGGCTACATGCCTTCACCATTTAAAGATGAAAATAAACACTGCACTATTATGTTCAACATCCATTGAATATTGAACTAGAGTGAGAGAAGAGAAAGTAAGAACACAACCGTCAATGTATTCGTACTGCATGTAAAAAACAATAAGGTTAGCAAAAGAGCCCGGCGAAAATGTTGTTAAGTCAATGTGGGTCACTGCCGCGCATATAACGGCCTGCGCTCGATGCCCGCCCGCGTAACGTTACGTGTGGTGGGAAATTATTTGAATTTGGAACACAGTTTTTTTTTCTTTCATCAGGTTGCCAGCTGCCATTGTTCTTTTACATTTTTATTGTGTACGGTTGGTACCGCGGTCCAGTTTAGCGGCGATTACATTTTGTGATGCTAAACTGTACCGTTATGACATTTGGCCCGTTTAGTTTATGGTTCGTGGGTGAAAAAATACACGCGCCTACAACGGACCACAATTTTAGGAGAAATATTGCGCAATAGTTGTACAAAATGATAATTTTAACTTAAAATAGGATGAGTTTTTTATTTCCAAAATAATTGTGATCGAATCTTGACTTTCTCTCTCACGCACATAATTTCTTAACAATTTTCTATCTAAGGGTTGTAAGGGTTGGTAACTCACTAATTATCGTGTATTTCTGTTATGTTTTTCTTTTTTTAATTTTATTTCAATTGTTATTATTACCTGTTAGGATATCACCTTAAATTAAGGTGTTACTTTTATTTTTATTTTTAATTTTAATTTTTTGTATTCTTCCAGTGTTAGTAAGTTTTGAACCATCTCTAGTGGTCATGAATAAATAAATATAGTAACCTCTCATCCAGGCTCCATCTTATCTGCGTTAAACTTACAAATTGCATTTTAAAAAATTCGCATTCCAATTTAAAAAATAACTACTGCGGTTAGTAACTCATATGACACAATGGCGCCATAGGTATTTCAGAACTACATAATACGCAATTTATGTCCTATATCAACATGGGCGAGGATATTCCTCTTAGAATTTCCTTGTAGGTGATTATAATTTGCACTCCTATTCCCAGAATTTTTTAACACTTAACGAGGTAACCGCAGCATTAATGATATAATGATTTTCGAATAACACACAGTAATTAAAGAATATGGAAATTTCCTGTTTGTTACGCCTGTGATCTTTGACCCTTGCGTAAACGTCAATTACTTTTATCATAAGTTTAAAACGAAATTCCAGAAGTCACGGAATTTGTAGCATGAACTTGAAACGCGACACACGCATTTCAGTATGACAGTTCTTTAATCGCTGGTTATGGAGGTCTTAATCCAAAGACTACGAATTTCCTACCACTTGCTCTCTACTACATCAGCTCATAAACGTCCTACTGCAAGACACGATCAATATGAACGAAAAACAGTATCAAAACCAAGCAACACCTTGAATTACAAAGCAATGTTTGGCATTCGACTGCGCTCGCAACGCTGAGGCATAAGATAAATCTTAATATGCCCAGTAGTTACTCTGGATACAATTTCTTTCAAACCGAAAGACAACAGTGCATTTAGATTGCTGTTTGGCGAGAGAAATAGACATTTTAAAATTTTGGTGGAACCTACCCAGGCAGCCTCTCACATATGTATGAGAGACCAGTAAGAGCCTCCTCTACAATCGAAATCGAGAGGGGTTAGACATAGTCCACTAGCCTGGCCTAATTCGGGTTTCTTCACGATGTTTTCCTTCGCCGTTATAGTAGTGATTTAATGTCAATACAGATAACTCCGAAAACTCAAAGGTATACCCTTTAATATGAACCCCGACCACCAGAAACAACACGTGATGGTCCGTTACCAATAGGCCACCACGCACTTCAGAAAACACAAATCTCTACAACTAGCCATAACTAGGGCGGCACAAGCGGTGCCTAGGTAAAGAGCGCACTTACAGATTTAATGTTGGTTTTTCAAGCGATCAATGTAATAAGCTTACATGGCTGTAATATCGCAGACACTAGAGAGATGAGTGATGATATTTATTATAACAGTTCTATCTACCAACCTCATAATAAACAGGGATCCAAATGGACAATACCCATTTAGAAAAAAAGGAAACAACTCCTATTAATTAAACTTTCTGATTGATTTTGTTGCAGGTTAAAGACAAGTTAGACATTCCCGTAGACTCGCCGAGCTTCAATGCTCGGTGTCTACATTGCGTGCCACTGTTGATCCTGGCTTACAAGAGTTACAGTGCTGGGTGTGAGAGCGGGACAGTCCCCCTATTGAAAAAAAGGATAGATGCAGCCCCAGGTGGGGCGCCAAATTGACCAGACCAAACCTAACTTTGATTGATTTGGGGCGTAGTTATAGAAGCGAATAAAAGACTAATTACTATACTGTCTATTGCTAATTTGACAAGTCGAAATTTAAAATGGTACAATGTTTAATTAACGTGAACAGTACAGGTTTAGTTTAACGGTGATCTGTCAGTAAACACCCAGTGTGTGCAACTTTCCCTGGTTTCAGATCTCGACTCTAGTGTGTTAGACGCCGCCTGCCAGTCTTGATACTTGAATAGTTTTTTTATAACGTTGCTGGTCAAGGATTAGACAATACATGCTGATATTTTCGGAAAGAGCTTTGCATGCACATTTTTAGCCGAATTTAAAAATGGAGGAGGTTCTCAATTCGATTGTATTTTTTTTTTTTTGGTTCCTCATACTTCTGTACTTTGATTTTTTTCTTTGATTGAAATCTTGTACTTGTCATTTGGTCCCATAATTTACGTTTAATCTGTCCAACAAGAATTGTGGATTACGCGAAGTTTTAATGCAATACTATACTATTAACATACTAATTTATCAATTACGGATAAAAATAATTTTACTTGAATTAAAATATCATATTTTTTTAAATATGTGTATCACGCTGTCAAAACTCGCACACAATCCCGTCTCTTGATTTCGCAGTAAATTACTAAATTATGATCACAAAAAACAATGAACTTTTCGTTCTCTCAACACTCTTGCAACAACTAGTCCCAAATCTCAATAAACAGTAATCACAAATAAAACACAATATTTTTATTTTTTAATTTCCTTTTTCAAAAGTATGAAAACACCCGGGTCGCGATACACAGAATGCAGTAAACGCTGCAGCTTTCACTGCAGTCTGCGCCTTCCTACGGTCTAGACAGCGCCGTAATTGATAAATTATTTTACACCAGCCGAGACGAGACGGCTCGCCGCAAGGGACCAGCGCTCCTTTACTTAGAAATACTTGTAACTGTTAATAATTAAATAAAACAATATATAGTATTCTCAGGGCAAAAGCCTATTCTACAATTGAGACGGATTAGACTGAAGTCCACCCGATGGTGTTTAATATATGTGTATGTTAGCCGAAATGTTTTTCTTCACTGTTAAAGTCAGAGGTCATTGACACACATATCTAGGTAAGCTCAAAGTTGTGTCGCTAGGTTTCTAACTGGCAACCAATATGCAGGAGGGACCATCAAAGCCGTTACAAGGCAAAAACATATGAAAGAATCACATGGATCGGACTGTTATAGGTGAGACCACGAACCCGTATGTTTACAAACCGAAAATCGTAACGTCTACCTTACTAGACAACGTGATGAGACAAAATAATCCTCTTATTTTCTTTTTCAAGAGAGCTCTGTCAGCTCGTATTCATGCCTAATAATCAGTTGCGTTCCTTTCCACGGAATACTACATTCTACAGAAAAAAATACAAACATAAAAATAAAAACGATTACTGGAACAGTGGCGTGTAAGAGGCAGTTATAAATACAAAAGAGTCACTCGATCGTACAAATTTTAATTCGATTGTAACAATTAAAATTACAGGCAACCATTCACTCCAAACAGTTTACACATAACAGAGCTAATTGCAAACATAATCGATACTGGCCGATCGATTGTTATAATCGTTATTGTAGATCACGAGACCGCTTAGTATTAATTTGCAACAATACGTTATAATATTAATATGCACAAAATGTAGAAAAAACTGTTTAATAATTTTGTTTAAACCTTTTAAATTTTTAAATTAAGTTATTTCAAAATCTTACAAGCCGTAGACATGGTGCAGATAGGTAGGTACATAAAACATTTGATGCTCTTTTTCAGCCCTTTAGCTGACTATAATTATTGATCTTATATATCTTAACGTAATTGCAGAATAATGCATTATAATTTTGTCAAATCAATTTTAATAACAGTATAATTTTGTCAAATCAATTTTAATAACAGTATAATTTTGTCTGCGCCCTTACAATGACCTAGACGTAAACAATGCAAACATTATACCAAAAACTATACTTAGCTGTCCAGCCGAAGTGTTTTCCTTATGCTATAGTAAATATATTAAAATGTAAAACATACTGGGTTTTACTGGATTTTAAAAAACAAAAAAAATTACACAGGAAAAAATGTTGAAGACGATTTCCTTGCATAGTGTAGTTCTAAAATTACATGGTTATTTAATTCGTTTAAAGTATAATATTTAATTATTTTTAATTGCTACTATCGCCATAGAACGTACTTCCCACTTTTATACCTTAAAATAATATTTTTTCAGTATTTACCAAAATACAGTATGTTCTATGTTGGTTCAATTTGTCACAGTTAGAGTTAAATAATTAAAAATGTTTGATTATAAATGCAGGAATCTAAATTCTGTCAAATCCAACAAATTGAACAAATCCAAGTTCCGCAACGCAGTTCCTGACATTACGAGCGTGTTACACATTTCTTTATTCATTATAAAAAGAAACATAATTTCCTACGTTTGCGAACAATTTTTTCCGCTCATGTAATATTACCGTAAAAGTTTTACAACCGACTTTCCGACGCGTAACTGGCATTGGCATTGCGTGCGTAAACGCAACAGCACACAGACGAACACTCGAACACACACAGGCGCACACACAGACACACACAGACATAAAGTGTGTGTGCAACGGAACCCAAAGTACGTGAAGACGTTGTTATGTGCACACAACATACATGTGTGGGTAAAGAAAGGTGTTTCGCTAGGTGAAATGGGCACAGACACGTTTGACGTGTTAGTAAACGGAACGATTTGACCGCCGATTAATACTTTTGTAATTATTTATCGATTCCAACGTCGTTTTTGGTGTCCATTTCCGATCGTTTACGATTTGACCCCTAAAGCGAATGTCAATGTCGGCGCGAGACGAAATCAATGTTAAAAGCTAAAATAACGTTATACACTACACAGATAACGTTTTTAAATATTCAAATATACAACTATTTGATTAATAGATTCAGTTACCTATACAATTGTTAATAAAATGTTCAAAAAATAGCGCTCTACCACTATAGATAACGTGACCATACGTCCCGCTTTGGGCGGGACAGTCCCGCTTTCAGGAAGTCTGTCCCGGTGTCCCCAGCAAGGCTGACATTGTCCCGTTTTTGCAAACAGACCAAATAATAATTTAAAATGTATTTCCCGCTCAAAATGCTTTACCGAACTACTACTGAAAACCGCGACGTCGTATTATACCAACACTTTCGTAAAAACATCTTGAATTAATAAACTGAACAATTATTATTGAGTACGTTACGTATCTGCCTGAAAGTAACACACCTATCGAAAGAGTTTTTTTCTCACATTATCAAAATATGGACAAGTTATAAAACAGGTGAGTGTCGCAGTAATGAAATTTATTTTGATTACGAATATAAATATAAATCAATAATGTATTGAGTTTCACACCTCTAAAAACTAAACTCGATGGTTTGAAACAATTTGTTCAGCCGACAAATACAAAAATACGATTTTATGTTATTCAGTCTTCTATGACAAAGCTTGTAAAACACTAAAAACTGTATTATTATTATTATTATTTAATTCCACTGATGTCCCGCTCTGGCACAAACAATAAATGGTCACGTTAACTATAGATCATGAATGAACAATTGTTTGTTGTTTTATTTAAATATAATTTTATTTATTAAAATATGGTCTAAGCATAAGATTACATTCCAAATTTAAGAAGAAAAATGTGGCTAAAGAAGATTGCTAACTTATAGCCTTGTAAGTTTTAAATTGTTCAAAAATAAGTATTTAAAAGAATATTGCCCTTAAGAGTTTTCCCTCTGTGAGAAAGTCCAACTATAACTAGACGAATCCTAAGTCTAGACAGATCGACCAAGCTTTTTGATATCAAAAGACATTCTAGCTTCTAAGCAATATAAATGTAGACAAAGAGTATGTGTCTCTCTTGGACAATAGTTGTATTTCTACGGTTCATAATTCAGATTATTTAAACATCGAGAATAGTGTAATATGTAATTATTATTTGCGGCACTTTTAACAGAAGGTTCTATGTTTAACATGTTTAATTGATAGTTTTTCTTTAAAACTACATATCCGATATTAATCGCTTCTTCGTTAAAAGTACTTTTTCAGTAAGGTTAATTTATTATGTTTTTACTGATGATTAAAATATCCGTCTCTGATTGAATATGATAAAATATCTGATATATAATAGCCGTTATTTATACCCGTGGATAAATATTTGAATTCACTCGTACAGCAACCACCGTACATAGTGGACAAGCACCTGTCAGTGGCACACGTAAATGTTACCAGTTTCGTGTTCCTCCTTTGCACATCCGGATACAAAGAGACTGGCTTTATCGGATCTACCAGTGATACATGAACATCTAACAACCGTTGATGCTCTCTATGGACTACACTGCACTTACCATCAGGCGTATTATCATCACTTAGCAAAAAAGTAAATTACTGGCCTACACCATCCGTACAAAGCCCGGATATTCTATAGGATGTGGACAAAAATGAGCCGTGATTTGAAGCATCCAGCTCGTCAGGTAAATTGGCGCGAAACATGACATGACAGCTGGCATGATTTACCGGCCAGTGACCTAAATAAAAAGGAAATAAACCATAATGCCTTGACATGTCACCGATAAAAAAGAATTACGAACTTTTACGCGCGAAGTAAGTCTCATATTAATCATAACAATCGAAATTATGTTTTATTGGCAATAAACTTTAGCCCATTTGATTTTAATTGTTTTGTTTTATATGTGTTGTTGTCTATGTTGATGATGAGAAAATCAGCAATATCGAATAATAAAGTATTCTAGTTACATATATGCACCGTTACAAATATTCTTTAATTTCCAGCTAATTTGAATACTCATTAACATACATTCTATTTTCACACAAAAAATACCTCTTCCGAAATTAGATATAACCGCATACATGTAATAAACAGCACTAATGACATATATCGTCATAATACACAGTTATAGTAAAATATTTAACAGCAAATATTAATTATAAGTGTCGTCACAAGACACAATATCGTAATTAATATTACAAATGTTATCACAATGAAATGAAATGAAATTGGTTGGTATCACAATACAGTCGTCATAAACATTTTTCCCGGCAACGTTATTAATAAATGACGTTCCAATACACAATCATACAATTTTAAAAGCTCACATTAATGACGCATGACGTCACAATACAGTAAACATTTAAAGTGCGAAATGGCGCGGTGTCTGGACTCCCGGCGGCGGTGAAAGGGCGCGACTGTTTCCGCCGTCTAGTCCTCGTGCCTTGACCCTACCATCGATTGCTTTTACTCTAACTTACGTAGGTACGTCTGCCCTTACAAGTGCATAGATATACTCAACTAAGATAGGGTTGCCAACGCATAATTATTGAGAATAAAATAATGACAAATGACGTCACAATACAGCCTGTCGAAATATTTAAAGTGCGAAATAAGTAGGTCGTAGGTATGAATGTCTGCTGAAAAAGTTTCTTATGATTGCTAGTAAGCATTAAAAAAATGCTAAATTAGCCTAATAAATCTGAAGATTGAAAAGATCTTTCAAAAATTATTTGTATATTATATAGAATATTTCGATTTGATTCCACTCAGCGATAACATGATAAAAATGCTGGTAGTGGTTGGAGGGAGCTTCCAACAGGTCCATGCGAAATTCTTTGTACTCTTCATTGTATGGCGATACGCTCGCCCCATTACATCATGGGGCGGAATTAAGGTCAGCGAACTGTGAAGCACAGATGGCAACGCATGTGCATTAATCGGTGCCAAAATATATACGCAGAATTTAAAACTTATTTTTCTAAAATTGTAGACACAAAATATTTTGGGTATCCCTATAGAAAAGGCCCGTTCTGCATTCACAAGTAGGGTTAGTCTACCTTGTGTGAAATTTGATTACACGAAAACGATGCACGAAAAGCGTTTTGCTAGAACTTTGACAATTCGATTTAAGGACCTATATTATTTATGTATTTAATAAACTTTATAAAATAGTATTTTACAGGCGAACTTAACGGCATTTTCTACTAGTCAAATTTTGGTAAATGAAAAGATGAGACATTAAGAGTATTTTGAAGAAAAAGTAATAGATAAATAAATAAATGTAATGCATAAAGAGTATTAATAATAAAATATCAGGTAAGAGACTTGTAGTAAAAATTATATGTATCCAAATCTTTTCAGCGCTTAGTTACAGAAAGTTATGACCAAACGCAATAACAAGAATTATTATTTAATTAACACTTTATTGTACACCAATAAAATTATAGGTTGCTGAAGGCAAATTCTGCCAGACAACCATGCAAGGGCTTCGCCAAGGGGAGCAGGTAGGGGCAGCTGACCAAGAGATTAAAACAAATTGCCAAATGTAAAGCAACCAAAATCTTTGACTTGGCTTGCCTACTATGCGGTATTTTTTGGATATACCACACTATTGACCGTCTGGGGGCCGCCGTCAAAATTGTGTAAGTGTGTTCTTTATAATATTTGCCCCCCTCTAGGCCATCGGCTGGCGACGCCCCTGCCAGACAACCATGGGATAGATTTATGAGAAAGAACGAAAGTTGGCACATAAAAATCTGCAGCATCTGGACAGCTTCAGGTGTACGAATAATGTAACTATATTTTATTTTATTTAGTACATACATTCCTTTATACATATTCAATAAACATATACAGAGCTATTGCAGTTTTCTAATGTAATATCCCATAATATTAAGTAGAGAATACTTACAGACGCTTTTTTTAGCAGTATCCTTTTTCCCAGAAGGGGAAAATAGGTACGACGAGGACACCCACACTTATATCTTCACTTCTTGTGCTTCGCCCACGTGTAACGACATAATGCGCACAAATTCTCGACTCCGGGTTTAATAATGAGTTGAAAAATTCAATATCACTGCCCGACCCGGAAGTCGAACCAAAAATTTCAGCGTTGTAAAGGGCCGACATAAAATGGAGTTGTAAATCGGTTGCCAATCAATACTCTTTTTGGACGGTAAGTCCTATCAGGTCAAGTCACTGTGCCACGGTTAAAAAGAATGATAATATTTGTATTAGAAAGTTTTAAAAGACGTTGGTCACAGAATACCCAGTCTAAAAAATACGTATAGATCATACAATCTTTGACTGCGCTTTATAATTATGACCGCTGGGGCCGGTTCTGAAGTGGACCCACTAGGCGGACGGAAGACCTGGTTAAGGTTGCAGCAAGTCGCTGGATACAGGCCGCATCCAACAGATCGATGTGAAGGTTATTGGGAGAGGCCTATGTTCAGCTTTGGACTTGGAAAGAGAAAATCTGTTGTCTCGGTGTCGGAATCGAACCCGCGGTTTCTTATTTCTCAGTGTTTGTGACACCGAAGAGTCTCTGTTAGTTCCCGATATCTACATCACAAAACACACGGGTCGTATTCTTGATTGTAGCCTCCATACCTTGCAGTGGGACGTATATGGGCGGTTATAGATACAGAACCCCTAATACCTAGATACCAATTGGGCTAAAAGTAAAATCTGCTATTTTATTCTATCAGGCGGTCACAAAACCTATACTTATTACATAACCATACATATAAGTACCAGTTATATCATTCGTGTCCCGTTTAAAATTAGAATCAACTTATTATTGCAGTGAAATATGCTCAGAGAATCCCAAGGTTCTGAATTCAAATCCCAAGTTGTGCATTTCACATTGTGTTTTCAGTTCAAAAAATTAATGAGTTACACTGACGGGAAAATTTAGCCCGATAGTAGATACCTAGCGTGTGGTGTGAATGAAGTAAGTGGCACCTCTACCTACCCCCAGGGGAATCTTGAAAACATACTTATTTTTTAGAGTATTTATAGCTAGCGCCTAGTGGCCCGACCCGGCTCTGCCCGGGTGTAGATTCACTTCTCAGAATGGTCGCCGAAATGTTCCGTTCCAATCGGATCACCAAAAACGAATAAAATTTCTTGTATTTGCTAGATTTTTCAATACTGCTTCCCTAGTATAGTTCATAACGTGATGATATAAAGCTTATAGCATTCCTCGATAAATGACCTATCCAACACAAAATGACTTATTTAGTTCGCACCAGTAATTCCTGAGATTAGAGGCGACAAACAACCTCTACAGCTTTATGCAGTATAGATATAGAGGGAGCGCAGTCATACGTGTGCATCCTGAAAAACATTAATATATTCTGGGACCACCATTTGTATCTACGCTTTTGACATACCAGCACTCCCTCTATATTATAAATACCCTAAGGCTTATTTACATAAAATACGTTTTCTATAAATGTCTTTCTTTTTCTTTTGGTGTATTTTTTCTTCCAAATTTCCAATCGTCTACACTCTTCATGTACTGCATTGCGCAAAACACATGTCCTGTAGCTTATAGAGCCTTGTTAAACGGGACCAGAGTCGTCTTCTTTTTATATACAGACTGATGTAAAAAATATCAAGTACAATCACTTCATAGTATAAAACAAAGTCGCTTTCTCTGTCCCTATGTCCCTTTGTATGCTTAAATCTTTAAAACTACGCAACGGATTTTGATGCGGTATTTTTTAATAGATATAGTGATTCAAGAGGAAGGTTTATATGTATAATACATACATATTATTGTACAGAAATCTATTTGTACCCGGGCGAAGCTGAGCCGGGCCGCTAGTATACTATAAAATCTGGACTTTTCAGTTTAAATATTCAATATTGATAAGAAATGTCAATCTTTAGTAAATATCTTGACATCTCTATTCATATATGTTTCAATTAACTATTTAAAACATGCATTTATTACTTGAAAACTCATACCGCTAGATTAACTGTAAAGTAACCCTCAAACCATTACACAGATAAAAGTAGCTATATTATCTACATTGTGCATTGCGCATAACACGCCACTTGCATAAACGTGACCCAGAACTTGAGAGAAAGGTCTAGGTGCCTCCCCCCCTCCCGCGCCCCCCGCTGCATTACTGCATCTCAATACCCGCAGTCTAGGATATGACGAGAGCTGTTAATATCTACAACGAATGAGCAATGTTTTTTATTAATAAACTCTACTTTTATTTATAGACAATATATTTGTTTTTTTTTTTTGTGTGCAGTAAGTAATAAAATAAATAAATAAAATAAGTTTAAAAATGTGTTTCTTTATCGGTGGACCAACGATGGTGTATCGATTTCAGAAATAAAATAAATAAAGAAAAGAATCTTGACTGAAACATATTACTAGGAATAATTTTGTATTCAGACTTATTCCATTGTTCCCTGAGTGAATTCACAAAAATAGCGATGAATATCATTTGTTATAAGACAAAATGAAACACAAAAATGTTACTATGCTACACTACTGCATTAGGGTATCCTGTAAAAGTAGATGTAAGTTTGGAAATAAATAAACATAAATAAATTCTCGTATTGAAGTTAATTAAACAAAAAAATTAAGATATGCACTACCATATATTTTTTTGTAGTTGTCTTGACAAAGCTGTTACATTGACAAATAAATCCTATTGGATAGTAGATAAACAGACAAAATTCAATGATATATACAAAATTAATTTGTCTCCATTCTCTTATATCTATCCAAAGATAGCCCGTAATAGATTGTCTGGTGGCAATGAGGCAGCCTATTAAACTTAATTTAAATAAACAAAATTAAAATTGTTTTGTTTCGGGTGTGTGTACCTTAAGGGGAAATAAATAAAAAAAATATATACAATTCTTAATTTTACTTTATAATTTATGGATTTATTATGTAGTCTGATTCAATATTTAGCAAACAGTCCTCTCTCTAAAATTATAGCTAATAAATAACAATAGTAGTAGTACCTAGCAGCTAGTAACATAAAAATAAAAACTCAGCAAACTACCAAAATTAATAAGCGATCCTTACCTAAGGATAAGCGATCGATAATAAGCGATCTTAAGGATCGATCCGTAAAATTCATCTAACATTAGTAAAGTTAAGGTAAATATGGGCGTGTCGATTAATCTTTAACCCTATGGTGTATTTTTGGGATCAATGTTCAGACAGTTATGAAAATGGTTATTAATTTCGACCATAACTGATAAATGCGCCCAACACTCATATACTTCCAAATAATAGAGGTCCATAGATGTTTCAAAAACTAGAAAAGCCCGATTTTTCGTACTTATTTCGTTCATGCTGTATTGGCGTTACAGATCAATATATTTTTATATCAAGGTACTTATGTGTCAGAATGTATGCTAATTAATAATTTGTAAACATACACGGTTTCTTTGCAGTAAATTTTCATTGCAATATTAGCGAAAATAGCCATTATTAATGTTGTCTTTATAAACTAAATAATCTCGAAATATATACAACATAGGTTATTTTCTGTTTTGCAACCATAAAATACGAAATCGTCATCGATTTCTGTAGCATAAAAAATAAATCGATACAATAACCTTGACATTTCAAGATGGCCGTGAATCCAACATGGCGGTCATTCCCGCGTAAAGCAATTTCATAGCCATTCATTATTAATAGTCACACCAAAATGTGAATTGCAGCTCCGTGTGGATGTGAAAGCGGGCCCTAGAACAGCTTTCGCTTCACGGCCTGATTGCAACCAGCACGCGCCAACGCCGTGATCCGACGCTGCATTCAGCCCTTTAGCTATTTGTCCAAATATCTCTGATTATTTAGAAATGGCGACGGATATAGAGAAAGCTGTGACATGGATCCAATAATTCTGACAATAATCGATGGAATTGTGGCTTTATGTTTTCGTGCTGCATCTGAGACATACTTTTTGTAGATTGTATGACATTGTTCGCATCAATAAACGATCCTAAGGGTACTTTATGATCCAAAAGGAAGTCGAAAAGTTAAAACGTTCGACGTCCGAAAGAAGTTTGAATTTGAAGTACTGAACTGAATATTGAATGAATTAACAGCCTCTGTAGCGCAGTTGGTTGAAAGCCAACTGTAAAACGGAAGGCCGCGGGATCGATCCCCGCACCGAAACAAATATTTGTGTGATCATCAGGTGTTGTTTCGGGTCTGAGTATTTTTGCGAACGAAAAGTCTCTCGTGATTTCTGATTCACACTTCTGATTTAGTGTGGGGTCAGGCCTATGTGACTGTTGGATGTATTTATCATAATTTATTTATTTTACAGGCCGTGCACTTCCTAGATTCTAGAATAAAGATTTATGTGGGAAAATCTCGCTGTCGCTAGTCCAGATGCTATACCTATAGTCTACTATAAAAAGGGCAAATGGGGCACCTAAAAATTTTGGCGTATCATTTCATTTTCTTATTAGGACGATAAAAAGATGCTATAACAATAACATTCATCTTCATAATACACCAAAGAGTATAATAATATATAGGAAATAATACACTAACGCCCGAATACTGGAACGCCATTCAAATAATAAGTTGCTCTTAACAGCGCACGGCCCACTTAGCCAGTACATTTAATCGGGATTAACGTAGTTAAGCGCAAATTAAATTTAAGTTGCGTTCCAGTATTTGGGCGTAACTGTCTTTCTCAATAGAAACATTAAGGCAGGACGATACTGGACTGCCACACGGCCCATAAGAAAAGTGGAGCCATAGGTGCAGTTTTGTACTAATAGGCACTAGGTATTTACGAAACTCTTTTGCTCATTGATATTATACTCGCTTAACATATGAGTTTCATAGTGCATGTGTTTTTACATCTCTACATATGGGAACAACAAACAACTAAACAATATAGAAACTTGTAATTGCATGTAGATCATAAAATCATGCGGGAAATTAATCCTCAGGTGCCGCTACGTCAATAGGGCGGTATCAAAGAAGCGAATCGGCGCGGGTAAGGGCGCGGGACTGCATAATGTTGACTTTTAAAAGATAAGTAGAATATATTACAAGCCCTTGAAAGTCATGGGCTTTTGAAAAGCACCATCAAAGCACTAAGTCCAACAAAACTTATAAACGCACATTCTCATAATATCGTAATCCGTACACGTAGGGGTTTGAAAGATATATGTATTATAGTTAATATTACATTGTTTATTGATATATTAAATTATCTTAAAACTGCAAATGTTAATGAGAACTGCATGATGCATCTCGAAAGTTCGAAACTAAAAAAAGCTGTAAATAAATTAAAATTATGAGATATAAACAATCCTACTAAGCGCCATCTAGTAATCTTCGTAAGTACTTATTGGTCAGCGAGGGTAGCACTCCAGTTTAAATAGATTTTATTATTAGTCAGTTTTAAATCAATCGCTTTTATTAGTTACGAATACAATCCCACAGATTTATGACCATGAAATCCTACAAGTATTAATATAAACATTAATAAAATTGTTTACACGGAAAATAAGTCCGAAATAATGGCAACCCAAAACAGGTGAACCCTGTAGTTTACAATTTACATTATTTTTTTAATCTGGCCATACAAACCAGGTCAAGGAAGTGCAGCAGAAAACGTTTTGCCAATTTTTTTTATTATTATTTTATTAAATTACCAATATGCCAATAATTGGAGCACTTAATTTGTTAAGATGAGAAAATAAAATTGTGACCGTGATGTGTAAAACAATGCGCGTGTTGTGTACAGATGGGAAGCAAACTAGGTGGAGTGACGATAGAAATTACCGCATAAAGAAATTTAGATAAAAACATCCCTAAATCGGCCCTTAGCGTAATATAATATGAATAATTGTTACATGAAGAAGTGGTGTGCTAAGTGGTTAGTTGCAAATTGCATTAAAAATATTAGCCGTAACATTTGACCCAGTTACGATACTGTGTGCGTTGACCTATGGACGTGAATGCGGACTAAAGCACCATGTTATTTTTAGGATACAGCTTTGCAGATAATTAAATATTTATAAATGCCGTTCGCGACACTAAACTGTGAAACAAATTACAGAGGGATGTATCCGTGACCTTTTACATTTCACGAATGGTGAGTCTTTGTTAGGAATTATGATTGCGAATTCTTAAGTTATCCGCAACCTTTGAGGAAATAATGAAATCTATAAAAGGACTTTATCACCCTCAATTCATTGTAATGTATTTCCATTGCAGATTTAACGAAAACAATGGATAAACGACACGAAAAATAACTAAGACCATTTAAACCCAACTTCCTTTTAAAAGGGGATCAATTTACCCATAGTATTTAATTTATAAAAAAAAGTAATTCCACGTTTTTTGAATTTTTGAATGTAGAACACACTGCAGGTTGTGATTAAATGATGCACTTCAATGGGGAAAATAATATTCTAAATTTGAAATTTTCAACCATATCATCTTATGTAGCTGAGAGGCATTGATAGAAATTGAGGAGAGATGTGTCGAAAATAAAAATAAAGGAAATACATGTAAAATGGTCACTTAAATATGTAACCAGGATAAATGAGTGTGGTTGCATGAGTGAGTGATACACGGCGGAGTGTGTTGCACTGGGCCCTCCGCCCTAAGGCCGGGTGACACTCGGCAGTGATGAAGAAGCAAAATGTTCGCACTCTATCGTTAATTGTGTGCACATTCACATACTTGCTAGTCGGTGCTGCTGTGTTTGACGCCCTTGAGTCTACTACTGAGAGGAACAGATTTGAAGTTTTACAAGGTAAAATGTATTTTAACAGCAGTTCCCATCAACAAAATTGTAGAAGTTTAAAATGGACTTATATCTCTGATGCAGTTATATTTGGCATATAAAAACTACATAACATCAAAATAAAATTATTTTCAGAATTAATATGTAAAATATATCATGATAAGGTAGACATCATTTTGTCCTTGGGATACTGAACTATAAATATTTATACTTAATTTTATAAACATTTACAATATATATTTTTTTCAAACAATTTAATTTTATGTTTTAACCACTTTTTTTAATGTTGAGTACTAAAATTAGTTTCAAATTTATTTTAATAAAACTTGCTTTATCTATGTTTATTTCTAAATAAATTGATCATTAGGATGCATTAACAATCCTATCTGATGTTAACTGTTATCCCTAATGTACTTTTATTTATACAGGGGGTTAAAAAAAACATATTAAATTATAATAGATCAATAAGTAAATCAAAATAGTAAAAAAATATGTGTTAAGGCACTTTTCAAGTTAAAATTAATAACTTGAACATTCAAATTAAAGATACAAATATTTAATAACCATACCATCCAATATAGCTAACTTATTTTTGGTGTATGAACAACCAATGTTGCTGCATGTTCAATTATGTTAAAAAGATCTCAAAACTGTATATTAGCCAAAACATAATATAAATACAACCAAAAATCACATACATTTTCCTGACCCCACATTAATATAAATTATGTTTTGTGTCATGGGTAACCCACACAAAAAATTGTCTCTGTGCGGGTATCGAACCCGCGACCTCTCGCTTCACAAACGGCCTTTATTCAACTGCGCCATGGAAGCTTTTTAAAACATGGTCATCACAAAATATTTGTTGTCATGGGTTCAGGTTCACCTAGACTGCATACAGACCCAATACAAACCTTTGACCATTGAAACCTTTGTCCTAATCTGGGATTTAATCTGTACTGCCCCATTAGATCTTTATTATATTAATCCAGTCCATCCAAAGGTTGCCTGGAAGAGATCGCAGCTAGCGATAAGGCCGCCAATTGTTACCATATCTTTAGTTTTAAGTATTTAATATGTTATTTTTCCTATTTTATGGTGTACAATAAAGTATATATAAATAAATAAATAAATAAATAATCTCATGGCCACTTTTTTACCACTGGCATATCCTCTACACCATACAAATACATATCTGATGAATACAAAAATAAAATAACTGGAAAAAAAAACATGATTGAAATGATATGAAATTGGTTTATTGATCATGTAGGCAATGATATAGCTCTTATGACAAGTTAATACATAGTAGCTAATCTAAATGTACAGTCAGCAACATAAGTCGCTACTCAGTCACGAAATTTGGAATTGTCTTATTAATAATTATTTTCAATATCGCCGAGAAGTGCCATACTTCTCGGCATAGATGACTACTTGGTTATACTTTACAACTACAGAGTACATACAAATTTTAATTCATAAAAAGGTTATCAAAAAATGTCAAGTGTTCAGCGACTTATGTTGCTGACTGTACCTAATTTATATGTACAAATTTGATAATTATATTATTATAAAAATCCATTAAACACCCAACAGATACATCATCTTGACATTAAAATACAAATTATTACATATAAATTCGAAAGATTATTCGTTCTTACGACATCCATACCCGAAACATTTGTGTACTTGTGGAACACAGGTATATTTGTCTCGATTTATAAGCCCAACCTAGGGTTTTAAGTTTCACAGCCTCTGTCTTGTGTGACTGCGCCATGTAGGCTGTTAATCACCACTTATTGTGGCGCTAAAACTACGAACTATCCACCAGTACGATTAAGAAGTAATAACTAGGGAAATACCAGGAGATGAACAGAATGCTCGTTTGTTAACTTAAAAAAAACCTCGCCTGCCGTAAGTCAGTTGTATGATATTTTTATTATCATCTGGAAAATAATATAAATATGATAAATTCCAACTTGATAGGCGTTCTTGACAGACAGACAGACAGCCAGACAAGGAAGTGATCATATTATGATGGTTACGCATTTCCTTTTTAGGTCAATGTAGCCAGAATAGACATATTGAGACTTAAAAACTTATGTCTCAGGATGGCAAGCGCCGTGGAATGCGAAGCATTGCTTTATAATTCACGGTGTTGTTTGATTTTGCCACTGTCTATGAGAGGTCGTATCGTCTACTATCATGCGAATGTTACGCTTGCCTCACCAGTCAAGAAAAAAAAAACAGAATCCAAACTATTTTATACAGATTATACCGTACTTTTTCTACATTTTCCAACTTCCCGACATTAAGATTACTTTACAGAAGGAACAGAATAAAAACAAATGCTTTTACCACACATGTATGTGTTGCAGCGATCGAGAGCATGATAATAAGGAAATACAACATATCTGAGGAGGATTTCCGCGTGATGGAGACGGTGGTACTGAAGTCGGAACCGCACAAGGCGGGCCAGCAGTGGAAGTTCACCGGCGCCTTCTACTACGCCACCACGGTTCTAACTACTATAGGTACCAACTTATGTCTTTATGGGTACTAAATTATGTCTTGATTCTCCCTTTCCACTATAGGTTGAAGAGCCAAAACTGCTTGAAATGGTAGGATCACTGTAATGTATTAATATATTCATACTCTTTGCATCTGTCGTCTCGAAATATACACAATGCGAACCAGGGGTGAATGGGAACAGAGATAGATGATGACGGAACGGTGTGAAGACGTGGTATATAGCAAACGAGCCGATAAATATTACAATATTACACATTGTAACCATAAAAAGTGACTATTACAGTCACGTCCTAAGGAAACCACACCTACGTCGGCAATATGTGTCTCAATACGTCTTCGACCGAGGGGTAGATAAAAAAAGAAAAAAGTTAAGAAACGTCAAATGTAGAATTTTTAAAGTAGATACAGAGTATATGTAAAAACGCAGTGCGATAAGAAAAACGATTTGGACAGGAGAGCTAAGAAAGTGTAGAACAGGAATAAGGTATGGAATCCATATTAAATACCTTATGCAAGATGTGTAGTGAATCCGAAACTATTGTTTTATAATTTTATATACATTTTAATTATTAAACAGCTAGTATAGTAATAACGTTGTTCGCAGGATACGGTCACTCAACGCCGGCGACTATCGGCGGCAAGTTGTTCACAATGTTCTACGCTATTGTGGGCATCCCGCTCGGCCTCATCATGTTCCAGAGCATCGGCGAACGAGTCAATAGGCTTAGCAGGTAACGCTTATAAACTATACATACATAAACTCACGCCTTTCTCAAAGAAGGGGTAGGCAGAGGTGTCATTTCACACACCCATTTTTCGCCTTGTATGTTCCGCCCCACAATTCGGTAGGGAGCGCGCTTATCGCCATATCAGGCATACATTCCTGACTCCGGGCTTATAATGAATAAAAAATTCAATATCACTGCCTGACCCGGGATTCGAACCCGATACCTCAGATTTGTAACCGTACCGTAGTACAACTACGCCACCGAGGCAGTCAGGCACTTTTAACCAATACTAGCTTAAATTAGTTTCTGCCTATCCTTATAGGATACAGGCGTGACGATCACGTGAATATGTATTATCAGGTAGATTATGTAATTATGGTTATCCCGTCGACCAAAGATAAATAGACTAAAATGCTGAAGTAACGGCCTTATGATTAATAAGATCGTTAATTCATCCTTTTAAGATCAGACATCTCCTCGATATCATCGCTTTTGGTAAACATGCATTGCTGGTAAAAAAAAATCACATTGAAAACCATAATCATAGTTAAAAGGTGTTTCTATTAGACAGTAAAACAACAAAATATTAAAAGCGAAATGACTCACCGAAACTGCTAGAACAATAGATAATAAATGAATAACTAAACGAAAACATCATTTAAATAAATTAAATTACTCACCAATATCTCCCCGAAAGCCGGATGACCGGTATGGACGAAAATGATGTTCATTTGTAGCACCACACACCACTAGCACATGATTTTCCACAAAACTATCGAAATAATATTAATACGCACAGCAACGCACGTGCGACGCGACCGAAAGCGTAGATGAGACTGAAGTTGAACTGACAACTCAGCGAATATATAAATGAGGCAACTACCCTCCATTGGTTTATATTTACTACTAGCGCCCTGGTCCGACATCCGGCTACATTTTTACTTCAGTCCACATCAGAAACTTATTGAGTGCTGCTTTATATTTATTTCTGAAAATGTACCCGGAAATTTTTGAAGTAAGAATAATTGAAAACATAAAATATTGGAAAATTGCTTTTGAAAATTGGAATTGGTTTATGATTTGTCCTTAAACATTATCCTGTTTTATTCCAAGCAACAGATTTTTATAAAATCAAGTAATTATCATCACATTTTACATTTTGTTTACAGAGTCAAGGCAAAAAAAAATTACTTCAAATTAATTTCTCGAAGAACTACTTACCTGGGTCGCAATTATTTTTATATTTATTGAAAATATATATGTTTCCCCTACACAAAATAGTAGGTTTCATCAATTTCATCGAGGGACAACAATCTTCGCGCCCACAATGTACAATAGTTTATTTCTACTCCTCCTATTAATTTAACTTTCTGATTGATTTCGTTGCGGGTTAAAGACAAGTTAGACATTCCCGGAGACTCGCCGAGCTTCAATGCTCGGTGTCATTACATTGCGTGCTTGTGGACCCTGGCTTACAGGAGTTACAGTGGTGGGTGTGAGGGCGGGACAGCCTCCAATCTTCGCGCCCATATTAATCAGTTAGTTTCATAGTAACATAGGCATTCTCCTTTGAAAGCCAACAGTCTATTATAGTGTAACTAGCGACCCGGCCCAGCTTCGCCCGGGTGCATATAGATTTCTCTACAATAATATGCACGTATTATACACATAAACTTTCCTCTTGAATCACTCTATCTATAAAAAAAATCGCATTAAAATCCGTTGCGCAGTTTTAAAGATTTAAGCATACAAAGGGACATAGGGACAGAGAAAGCGACTTTGTTTTATACTATGTAGTGATTTATTGTCGGCAGCGTGATAATAAAGTCGATAAAGCGCGTGCTGAAGTGCAAGCACACGATAGCTACTGAGGTGGACCTGATCTGCGTGGTGACCACGCTGTCGTCCCTCACCATCGCGGGCGGGGCGGCCGCCTTCTCCACATTCGAGGGATGGAGCTACTTCGACAGCGTTTATTATTGTTTCATCACGCTTACCACCATCGGTGAGTGGGCAGATTTATGTATTCTTGTCATACTGGCACGACATCAATGCGCCTGATGGTGAGTGTAGTGAGATCTAGATGACGTAACCAGTGTGGTAAAACTTATTTTATTGCAATGTATGGCGCGACAAGCATGCCGTTTGCCTGATGGTAAGCGATATGATAGCTCATGGACAGTAGCAAAACCAAATAACACCTTTAATTATTATTCCTCTGTGCTTGCCATCCTGAGACATAAAATGTAAAGTCTCAATATATCTAGTAGTTTCTGTGGCTACAATTTCCTTCAAACCGAAATACAACAGTGCATTCACACTGCTGTTACCAACAGGCCACCACACACTAATACATATGTGTTTGTCATCCAGGGTTCGGCGACATGGTGGCCCTACAAAAAGACAACGCACTGAACCGCAAGCCGTCGTACGTGATGTTCGCGCTGATATTCATTCTGTTCGGGCTGGCGATAGTGGCGGCGTGTCTCAACTTGTTAGTGCTTCGGTTTGTCACAATGAACACTGAGGATGAAAAGCGCGATCAACAACAAGCCGAACAAGTATGTATTATATTATACCACTTTTTTCACATTTAACAATTCTTATATTCCACGTTTTTCATCTTTTTAACTATTGGATGGAGAGAGACAGTCATTATAAAGAACTCTTAGCTGTGATTATTAAGTACGTTCTACTGCGGTTGTTATGATGGGAAGATTTAATAGCTAAACATGGAGCTATTTTGGTCAGCCAGATCAGATTAGACACCGCCTGTGAAACAAGAGACTGCGGATTCGATCCCCGCACCGAGATAAATGTTTGTGTGGCCCATAAGTATTTGTCTTGGGTCTGGGTGAGACCGAAAAGTCTCTCGTAGTTTCTGATACCCACGACACAAGACTCTATCTTAGTTTATTTATTACATGGTCAGTTTTTTATTTACAAATACTGTGTGGGGCAATTAGCAATAGCAGAAATATATAGCATCTGTTTCAGCCCATATATGTCCCACTGCAGGGCACGGGCCTCCTCTACAATCGACACTACGATTGAGAGTGGTTAGGCATATAGTCCACCACGCTGGCCTAGTGCGGGTTGGCGGACTTACATACCATAGAATTTTTTTATAAATCGCTATGGTATGCAGGTTTCCTCACGATGTTTTCCTTCACCGTTTTAGTGCGTGGTGATTGACTATCAATACACACATGACTCCGAAAAGTCAGAGGTGTGCCCTGGGATTCGAACCCGCGACCACCGTGAACATATTGGCAGTCGCGTCTAGTCCGTTTACCAACAGGCCACCACGCACTTAATATATAACATGCTATGACCTAAATAACAATATAGTGATGTGAATTTGAAAAAGCCATAAGTCTAATTGCTGTACGCGTTACTATATTAATAAAACTAATTATAAATAAAAAATAAAATTAATTTTAAAGTAAATAAATTAAAGCAAGAAATTAATATAAGTAATACTAAGTAAAGAAAATATTTTGTACATAGAGATTAAGTTCTATGTGTATTTACTTGTCATAAGAGCTCTTTAGTTGCCTACATGACCAATAAATACATTTCGCACCCCCGGTGAAACTATGTCACATATGCAAAAATTGCAAAGGTTGGAAGGTATAAATAAACAATCTTATATTTTTTATCATATTACGGGGTCATAATTTTATTAACGGTAAATCAAAAGTTGATATTGTGATAGAAGCTGTTCAACTTATCTATATATTGAATTATCATATTTTTATATGATGTCAAAGTTTCAAATGTTTTTCCTGAAAAGTTGCATTTTTGCAAAAGTGACATTGTTGCACTGGGGATGCTATTTCATTTCAATAGTAATGATTGCTATTTAGTGTGCTATAGTGTGGTATAGTAACGTGTGTGTGTGTGTGTGTGCGCAGGCGCAGCAGGTGGCGGTGCGGCTGGAGGGCGACGTGATCACGGCCGACGGAGACGTGCTGCGCGGCGTGGCGCGCGGCACGAGGTTGCCAGCCGACCCCAGGCACATCTCCATGGGTAACTATAGCTCACATACTGTCAGTAATTGTCTAGTGATGCACTATCACGTTCCATGTTGTTTATATCGATATTTATTTTTTAAACAAAATTATATACGAGTAAAAATAATTGAGTTATGTTTAATAAACGCAATAACAAAATATTATTTCGCTTCATCCACTTTCATCAACATCATCATGCATTTTCGTCAGTTTCGGATACTTTTAACGTGACCCTGATTGAGGGAAACGCCAATTTGAAAGGAGACCCAAGGGCTCCTTGCCGAATCTATAAGAGAAACCCAAAGCTACCATTCCATCCTCACTCGCCTTACACATACATAGATTTGTAAATAACTGATTGTAATTATTCTATTGTATCAATAAATTGTTCAGCAATGGACTTCTGTGGCTGATGAAAGGGAGAGAAGAGATTGTTATTAATGACTTCACGATTAATAACAATTGTTGAACTGTAAAGAGGATATATCTGGACTAAAAATTAATATTTCAATCTTGTACCAATCAACTCAAGATTCCATAACTCAACAAACTTATAATTGTAATAATTTTAAATTAAACATAATTCATAAACTTTAAACGATATATCTGGACTTCAACTTCATATTTCAACAAAACATATAATTGTAATAATTCATTGAAACAAAATAATATACTAGAGATTACCACTCTACGAACACGCCATGCATCGTAATGTAATTCTGGTCATAGAAAATACTACGATTTGATTTGATTCAACACTTGTAGCATCGGGTCTGTTGGTGTTTTATTAGTATATTTCCTAAAGCAGTCAACTAATTTAATATAAATTATTTTGCAGGAGACACGTCACTCGTCCCTCTGTACACGGATGACGACTACGCGCCTAGTGTGTGCAGCTGTTCCTGCAACTGCTTTGGACCCAACAGGTAATAAATAATCCTTCCTCCGGCACTTCACTACCTTCCTCTTTTTCATCTCTTTTATATCTTCTCCGTCCTTCATTTATTTATTTATAATCCTTATTGTTCTTCCAGCTTTTCTCCATCTACCCTTTCAATCTTTATCTGAATCCCCTGCTTCCCTCCTTTCCTGTTCTCTTTACACCTTATCATTTCCCGCTCTACCCCTCTTGTCCCTCTAATAATTACTGTTCCATCTACTCTAATTACCTTATTCATCTCTTATATCGTGTACTTCTATTGTCCGTACTCAGCTATTACCTTTACCCCTTCCCTTTTCTCCATCTCGCCCGTTTCAGCAGCATTTGTTGGTCTGTCGTTCTTTTGTTTAATTAAGTTTATTAATTGTTGTTATTATTTAACCACCAAGTCGAGCACGCCCGATGAAACGACCCGATCAATTCCGTTTTATAACTAAAGCTATTTCCTTCCAGATCAATACCATACCGCGATCCGCTATCACCCGTACCACCCACCAACATCAGGCAGATCAAGTCCAAACACTACCGAGAGCTGGGCGGCATCCCGCGGTACATCGAGAAAGCCTCGTCGAAAAGCCGCTCGCAATCCTTACGGCTCAACTCTGCCTCAGGGTACCTGTACATGAACGCAAAGACCAACGACTTCCAAATAGACCCCGAAGACTTCAGGGAAATAGTGGCCAAGAGACGGGAGCAATTGAGACGGGGCATGATGATGTATGAGATGAGATGCAACAACAACGAGCAATACCTCCATCCCTATAGGCACAGCATCAGCACCAGGGTGGAGACCAGTCCTCACAGCTCCTCACTCTACTCCATGAATATACGGTCTGAGAACAGATCCAACGATCCGTTGGTCGATGACTATGATTCTGAAAAGTCTAGCTACGCTAAAAAGAAGCTAATGAAGAACATAGCAAGAAATACTAACAATAGGAGAGTGGAAAACTATTTCTACGACGATGCAGTGTTGCATTTTGACGAGGAATACGCTTTTGATGGTACGATACTGTATGCCAAACGGAGAAAATCTATTGACAAGAATTGGGAGGATTTTACTTGTGACCTGCCGAAGCATTATGGGGCTGATCAGGTATCCAATGATGGCAGTTATGGATATTACCTGCCCGATGAAGATGATCAAGAGCAGTACTTCATTAACGACACACTGACGTTCACATTGCCTCCGCACCGAGCTAGTATATAGATGTGTTGTCTATCCTGAGCTGTCTTTACTGTTACAATACAGTATTATTTTCATTTTTAAATTTATTTAATGCAGTTGAATTTAACAATACAACTTAAATCTAGAACATATTATAGTTCAAAATGTCTTATGGAAAGAATTTGGCAATCCAGACAGTTAAACATGAGATAGAAATCTACCTTTGCTGACGGGTGTAATTTTCATATCCGAAATAGGACTCAAAAATCTAATGATATAATTATCAAAAATATTAACTACTGCCTCCAAACTATTTGGCTACTTTTTTAGTTTATTGAGCTTGTCGAAAAGGGTATGCTGATAACTAGTCTTCCAGCCTAGAAGCTACCAAGCTTACATACCAATCAGGCTGGGCTAGGAAAATGAAACTACCCTACATTCTTAAATGTAACAGTAAAGCACAGCTCAGTTCACATCTGCCAGTGACAGTGTTGTGAAACGTGCCAAAACTTTATACACGTGCCAAAAACTATTTAGTGTAAGATATAACTAAATGGGCCAATTAATTAAATGGTTAAAATGATTAGTAATTTTACAATTTTGCCGGTAGTTTGATTAATAGCTTTTACACATAGGTGGATGATAGTTGTCGCGTTTTTTATCGTTCTATGAATACAGAGCTTGGCTTCCTTGTAGATATTGTAATATATGGTATGCTTGGGACGAGTGCATGTCAATGCTAGAATACAGTGAACTTTCTATAGACAAATGTGTTTGGAAAGCATTTTTTTTCTATGAGCAAGAGAATTCAAATTACAAATATATCATTTAGATCAATTTCAAAAAGAAATTTGGGTAATAATGGAAAAATCATGGGTGATAGACATTCCAATTTTGTTACATTACCAAAAAAAATATCATTAAATATTATACTGTTTTTAGTTAGACACAGTTCAAAAATACAAAAAACAATATTTTAGCAAAACTCAATGCATTTTGCCATTTCCAGAAACATTTGTCTCTAGAAGTTTCACAAAAAAAATGAGAGATTGTCATTGCTCAGTGCTCCTAATTTTATATTCTAAAACCTGTGTTCAGTTTGACTGTTTGTTTTCAATGCTCTCACAATCAAATATCTTAGATTTATTTAAAAGACTGTTTAAATATTGGTTTACTCAAGTTCTCGCCTTCTCAAGTATGCTATTAAATATGGTGTTGTACGATTTAAATAAGTTACAAACCGCGATGATAACAATATTTTGAAATCAGGAATGTATCATATCTCCATGCATTAAGTTCCTTTAATTTGATGTATTTTTACTGGTAGGTCTCTCATATGTGAGAGGCTGCCTGGGTGGGTACCACCGCAATGTCTATTTCTCCAGACAAACAGCAGTTTCAATGCACTGTTGTGTTTCGGATTGAAGGACATTGTAGCCAGAATAACTATTGAAACTTAACATCTTATGTCTCAGGATGGCAAGCGCAGTGGAATGCAAAGCATTGCTTTGTAATTCATGGTACAAAACAACATTTGGTATTGCTACTTTGCCTTTGAATGGTCATATCACTTACCATCAGGCGAATGGCAGGCTCGTATCAGCATTCACTGCAATAAAAATCTAAGGTTGAATACAAAACAGAGTTATAAAATGCAAATATGTATAATTCTTACAGTATTTCAAAATCAAGCAAGGCATTAGGGCCTCTATGTCCTGATTTTTAATGGTTTTCAATATGCGGAACTACTTGTAACTTATTTAAACAGTACAAATAAATTTACTAAGATATATTTAGGAAACTCATTTGCCAATTGGAAAATATATTGGTGTAGGTAATGAGTATTCACTGAAATTTATAAATATAAAATTGTTTTAGAGATCGTAATATAAAAACACGAATTTGGCGGAAATTATTGTTATAACATTTATTTCAGATTATGAGGTACAGAATCTCAATAATTTACAGTTTATTCACCATCAAAAGGATGTTATGAAAATCATTTATATTGAGTAAAACTTCATTGTTTTCGGCGTAGCCAGAAGTGAAAACTTTTCTTAAATGATGAGATTATTTACTAAAAACATATTAACTGTTTAACCATTTATTTGCTGTAAGCCTTTCAGTGAAACTGCTTTTATTTTCGTTATGTTACGAAATTAGTCATTATAATAATTTATTTTGAATATACCAGTTATGACTGGGAAAAATATCTATAAAGATTTTTTCTCTTTTAAGTAAACAAAGTGATTTTAAAATGCCAAAAGTAAGATATTAATACATTGAAAGTATATGTGCCAAAACGAACTATACCATTTTTTTATTACTATACCAAGTTTATTTCAATATGTATATGAAATAATTATTTTTAAAAAATTGTGATTCCACAATAATTTATTTGTTCAGTATTGTTTTACTCTGTGATAAATTATTATAAGATTTTAATTTTAAGGATATTCCTTTACGTATTATTTTGTGAACCTGTGATATTGTTTTAATCATTAATTTTGTTTATATTATTTTATAGAGTTGAATTTGTGTTATTGTCAAATCAATGTTATATTACTAAGACAATGATAATAAAATGAGACATTTTTTTTGTCTCTTAACAGAAGCGTGAAATAATTGCAGAAATTCTAGTGAATCAAAATAAAATATGAGATTAATAAAAGTTTTCAAACCAAAAGTAGTATGTCAAGATCGAGTAAAGTAAGTAAGGAGATCCATCGTTTCTGCCCACCGCTATGGGATACAACCGTGAAGTTTGTGTATTTATATGCAGAAAATTTATAGCAAAACGGCGTATATTATACATAGGTAAATACTATTTATTAAACTTGGACACTACTTACAAAGATACATTGCACATTTTTCTCAAAAGAAGAAATTTTAAAGATTATTAAACAAATATGAAAATATGGGTAATAATTGTAAAATGTCCTCAAAAGTTTAATTTTAACATTGAATTGACAATGACCGTAAGTTAATTACCTACATTTGTTTTCTTTGGTAATTTGTAACACTGAACTACGCAATTTAAAATTGTTTTAAGCTGAAAACACATTATAGGTTTTACGCATAGAGTAAAGAAGCGGCCATAAATACTAGAGCAACGCGTCTTAGAGCGATCTGAACAATGGATTCTTTTGTTGTGTGCACATTAGAGGCTATACGCTTAAGACGTGACCACAGACTACATAGAAAGAACCTTGTACGTTCCATTGTCCTGATTGGTCAGTTGGCCCCGTACTTACCGCTCTTTACTCTCTGCTTAAGACGAAATACTATAATGTGTTTTCAGCTTTAAACCAATAATAAAGATACTATGATCTCAATATAAGGAGTGTAATGTAGCTTATAAATTTACTTTCTTCTAATATCTAAGACTGTCTATGTGTTGCTATTGTTTTAGTGTAGCGCGGAATATATTAAGAACATCTTGTTACGAAATTTGTCATAGCGTTTTATATTTTAGATTAATATCGCAGTTTTTTTATGATGTAAAACAAGACTGTTTTTTTTTGTTATTTATTTTTTAAAGTTAGAAAACTTCGCATTTTGTGATACATAAAATGCATAATTGCAAATAAGCCAAATGTAATTTATTGTTTTATTCACTTGATGCTTTAGATCACATAACTAGTCAATATTCCGTTGTTAAAAAAACAATTTTCCAAATAAGTTTAATAATTTATTTTGACATAAAATTACAACACGGTTATTAAATTTCTTAAAGAATATATCTTAATATAAGACACTTTTTATGTTTGATCATTTTAATACTAAATGCGATAAACATCATAATTATTGTACATGAAATATATTATTCAGTCTGATTATTTCAACCAATAATCTATGAGTGAAATAATAATGTAACACTAACTGCTGTACTAAGATATTTAACGTCAATTAAATCATTACTTGATGTAAATTGTAAGAATAGACTAAGAGCCTATGGACGTCAGATTTTCGTCATTTTATAAAAGCTGAAAGTTAGTCTGCGCATGCCTAACATAGGCATCACACGATCAGCTATTATGAAGTGCCGATTCGTGGTGGCTTTGGAAGTTATCAGCTTCAATGTGTCTTACGAGATGAAAGAACCACCAGTAGTATCTGGCTACCAATGAAATGACTTTTGATAGTCGCCTTACTAACCTATATGAAATTCAACTTTTATACTATAACGCTAGCAAAATTACATTTAATTAAAGTTGGAAGAAATTTTAATATTTAATAACATGAAATTTTACCAGCATTATAGCATAAAAGCTATTTTAAAGAATTTCATATATGTTATTAAGGCAACTATCAAAAAATGTTTCCTTAGTATTCAGACACTTGATAGTTCTTTGATCTTGCCAGACACATTGAAGATGGTAACTTCCAAAGCAACCACGATCGAAACTTCATAATAGCTGATTGTTTGATGCCTAGGTTACATGCACAGACAAACTTTCAGCTTTTATAAAATAACAAAAGTTTGGTGGCCTAGGGCTCTTACTCTATTAGAGAATTTGTAATAAGGAACAATTTAATTGACATTAAATATCTCTCACTACGGCCGTTTGTCATGAAGGATCTTAACTGAAATAACTCAAGATATATTATTGAATTTAACACATGGAGAATGCCAGGTAATTTTGATTTCAATTTATTTTGAGTTTGACTATACGAATGGAAAATGGTTATTGATATTGTCATAAAATTATTTAAAAAAATATATAATTACCATATACCAGGTGTAAGTCTAAATTAGGGACATATTGAAGTAGGGGATTGAGAATATTCATGATACAAAAATCTACGAAACATTGTAATTTGTAACTTATTCTTACGATGAAATTATCCACTGAAATATTTTTACGCACACACGCACCCATAAAGGTCATTGACACAATGAGGGTATCCACTCATTGTGCAGCTTTAGTAACATTATTTTAAAGCATTTTCTACGTGTAATTTTGGTGAATATTTTTATCATTTATGGCAAACCTGAACTATAACGTGATTTAGTCCCTAGTTTATCTTTACATCTTGCTGATGTAGGCATTCTCCATACAATGACACATGTTATTTTGAACAATATGTTTGCATTAACTTTATTATACATAATTATAATGTATTGCAGGCGAAATTGATAAGCGATCTGGTAATAAAATCAACCAAAGAAAAACAAATCAATCAAAACCAATTTAACATCGAATGCTAACAAATGTTCATCCGATTGGTCAATTTATTGCACCTTAAATATCATCCAAGATCGTTTATTAATTTTAATAATGGCAACACTTACAATTCTTAGCAGCCCACTGCCTAATCTTGGAAAAGCACATTGCCACCACCAGCGAATTATAGACTTAAATGTATTTATAGCGAAAATAATCAAAAATAAAATACAAGGTGTACTTAGGGTATTATATTATACAACCATTCGCCGTTGGTGACAACTGCACATCAAATATGAATAATACGCGATATATAATTTCTATATCAGCCCATATACAGTCCCACTGTTGGGCACAAGCCTCCTACAATCGAGAGTACGATTGAAAGGGGTTAGGCCGTACAGTCCACCACGCTGGCCTAGTGCGGGTTGGCGGACGATATTTAATTTATTTGTTTGATAATACACCTCCAGATGTAGATATAAATCTTTATGTATTAAATAACGTTTACTAACCAAACAAGGTCGAGGTATTTGAGATAATAATTGTCGTGTGATAAGTTCCCAGTGATGGACGCGACGCTTACATATAACGAATTATTAATACTTATTTCATAAGTAAATACAACCAACAGTCATATATAATCTAGACCCCACTCAAAGATCGAGTCTTGTGAATAAGGAACTATGAGAGATTCGCTCTCACAAACATCCAGACCAGAAACATACTTATTCATGGTCATAAAAATATTTGTTTCGATGCGGGGATCGAACCCGCGGCATCTTGTTTAACAGCCGCCGTCTGACCACTGAGGCTATCGAAGTGATTGTCAGTCTACTGACAATTTATTATTTTTATTCTACTGGTTATTCTCTAATACATGCCGCTTAAACTATTTGGTAGAAATATTCTTATTGACTTTCAAATGCTAATGTTCACGATTTATAGCCAAAATAGCCAGCTTTCACGAATTTCCTTACACTGCCTCTGTTTTTATTTAAAATGATGGCAACATTGCATAATATAATTTAGTGGAAATCCCTAACATTTATTATTTTTTCAAAAACATGCAATAGGAATGTCTAAAATGCCTCAATTCTTGTGTTTAAGTGTTAAATCGCGTTCGTCATCGGGAACCATATACATATTTCAAGTACGGTTGTTTGTAAACTATTAAATAGTGTATAAATTATTGGTAAAACTCGAGGTAATGCGAAGTTCTAGTTAAATCGCAGTCTGTGCTAACTAATTTTAATAATGAAACTAACATAAATCGAACTTCATTATAAAATACATACGAACTGACTATTCACGTATTTTATTTATTTCCTATACTTACATATACAAAAGTACATATATGCAAACTAAACCTAAAATCTTACACTAAATGGATGCCGAGATGATTTTTAGATCCCAAATACTTTTATATCAGGATGGGCAAAAGGATGTGGCTGATGATAATTCTATAAGTTCTCAAAAGAACTGTTTAAAATTATACCACCATTATGTTCACATACGCAGTAGACTGTTTAATTCAGGAAACAGTCCATTCTCGCTAGGTACATTTCAAATATTTACTTTTATCACGCACATACTCCCTGCGTCTGTGTTTTATCTCATGAGTCTTGTCTTTCATCCGAGGATCATAAAAAGATTCCACCACACTTAAAACCAATCTGATTAAGTTTCCTTTCTGGAAATGCAGAGCTCGTTGGGCTTTTGGCTGTAAACTCGCCAGCTGACAGCGTGTATAAAATAACTTAGTCTTATATATGATCAGTTAATCATTATCAGTGTCATAATCTGGTTCTGATTTAATATCTTGCGAATAATTTTGTGAATACATCAACCTCATGTCTGTTACCATTGCTTGTATCTTCTGCATGAGCTGCAAGCCGGCGTGCTCCGGTAACTTCCTCATTTGTAGCACTATTGAGCGTCCAAACAAGTCAAACTCGTCTTCTCTTTCAGGCATTTGTGATGTAACATGCTCTATCCTTGATATTCCGCTCATTATGTGGTTAAGTTGTCTCTGCGATGATTCAACTCGATTTGAAACCGGAGGTGGAACTTCTAAACGTGGTACTATTTTGATCCGCTTCGGTAATTCTGAATCCGTGCTGCTTGTCTCCTCTCGCTGTAATGAGAAAATTACATTCAGTTATCCCAAAGCATCCTTACAATATTCTAATTGAGAAAGTTTGTATGTATTATTATGTTTGTTACTCTTTCGCGCAAAAACGGCATAACAGATTTTCATAATATTTGGTAAAGTGGTAGCTATTACCCTGGATTGACACAAGGCTAGTTTTTATACCGAAAAAAGGAAATATCGTGGGGTGAGCCATGAGTAAGGAATTCAAATATACATATATGTCAGCCCATATACATCCCACTGCAGGGCACGATCCTCCTCTACTATCAAGAGTCGTTAGGCCATTTAGTCCACCATGCTGTCCTAGTGCGGTTTGGCGAACTTCGCCACGGAAATTCCTATAAATCATTATGGTATTCAATATTTTCCTTCACCTTTAAAGAGGGTAGTGATTGATTATCAATACACATATGAGTCCAAAAAGTCACGAGGTAAGCCCTTGAATTCACACCTGTGACCACTGTGAACATGTTGGCAACTGTGCCTAGTACAGTTATTAACAGACCACCATGCACGTACATATTTGGACAGGATTGCATGTTCTTCATAAGGGGACAGAATGAAAAAGGACTTAACCGGACAGGATGGCTGACATAAAAAGACTGTATATAAAAACAGTTTGTATACCAAATATGTTATTGTCAACTAGACTCAAAAACTATCTGCAACTCCCCAGGTGAAGCCGGCCCCAACCAACGGCAGCCAACATTCCTCTGTCCTGTGCCAAGTAAATCCACTGCTTTGCTGCGACTCTCACAACGGGCCCTACTGCATTCATCCGAAACGAAGTTCGAAACTTCGGACGAACGAAGTTTGTGACAATACTAATGTACCTACTCTGTAAATATTCAGATTTGTATAACGTACATCGTAACCATAAGCCTATGGTTACGACCATAAGTATATGTAGGTACATTCGTATTGTATATAAACTTCGATCATCCGAAGTTTTGCACTTCGTTTCGGATGAATATAGTAGGGCCCCATTCATTCTCCGATCCGAAGATTCGAATTTCGTATTACTGAGTAGGTTTCGAAACGAAAACCGTCACGAAGATTTGTATTTCGGATTTATGTAGTAGGGCCCCATGTCATCCAATTATCTGGCAGGTGGTCTGTCTCTTAGCTGCGGTTCCTCTTTTGGCTCTCTATTATCTCTCTATATCCCTATTTTGAACCTATATGGTGAAGGTAAACAATATGCATGACATCAATCTAACTTGAAATCTCCACCATGTTACCCTAAAGACAAGACAATGAATGAAATGGAAAGTAAAAATTACAGACCTGCTGAACTGAAGTCCAAAGAATGTTCCAATAACAAAGCATCAAATATCTATTTCTATGAAAATAAATGTTGACTAAACCTCTTTGGTCTCTCCAAATACATTTAATTGAAACGGTTTCAGTTAATACAATGCTACCGGGCTTAAGGGTTATTTTTTTTGTTAACAAAGTACCAATTATAAAATGTTTGTATACTAACATTTTTCTTAGGGTCATTTTTTGACCGTTGCTTCAGGTTCTCGTACAGATGGCGGAGTTGCGCCCAAGTTCGGGGACCACTTGAGGCAATCGCATTGAATTCCTCAGCAATCGCCACCCAAGCCTTCTGCTTCTCCTGAAGGACAGGCCCAGTTGTGGCCTTGTTCTCAATAATACTGATGTATCTTAAATGTGCAAATACACGATTATTTTTTTAATGGGTTATTGCCTATACGAAACTATCTTTACCTGTTTAAAATATCTTTACCTGTTTAAAATCTCTAGCAAAGCTTTTCTTTCATAATGTGTGTAATTAGATCCTCTCTTGCGTTTGGTGGTAGTAGCCATCGCGTGGTATTTTAATAAAAATAAAAATTCCACAAATATTATGGCCCAGTCACACTAACCACAACAGCAAATAATGACATAAACTAGGCTTGGGCAAAAAATATCGATATATCAAAATATCGATATTTTGTCAGAAAAATATCGATATAAATTAGCGATATTTTTTCCCGCGATATATCAATTTTCGATATTTATTTTCAGATATCAAAATCGATATGTTTTTTAAGCTCTGCTGTCTGCTCATGCGTGCTGATGCATGTCATCATGTTTTTGACCAATCCGATTTCTTAAATTTAGAAAATATGGGTGGGTCCTCCATCTGGTCCAGACATGAGAAATTATTAAATCTGAGCATAGGTTCCAAGCAGTAGCTGTGTCCCCAATGAACTGAAGGAGTATCACTTTTAGAAAGAAAATCTGATACAATATAGCTGGGTAAATTGTCAACATTACACGCCGGTTCCCTCGGATATCGCTCAAAAATATTTGATTTGTCAAGCATCTTCAGTGTAATCTGAAAGAGTAGCTTCAGTGGTAAAATTGGCTGTGCCAAATGATAGGAGCAAATTAACAGGGGAACACATCAAACAAAGAGTGCTCCTGATGTCAATATCAGACAAATGCTGGTTTGGATAATGTTTTTTTTTTATTTTGTTTCTTTTTTTATGTCGAACAATTCGATTTTCTTACATAATAAAACTTATGTTGAAACAGGCCAGATGTGTATTTGCTTTAAAATTCCGATAATTTTGGCTATTTTTATGTGCAGGACGAAGACTAATTTTTAATAGTTAAGTGTATCATATTAATAGTAAATAGTTATCAGTTTGTAAATGTTCTTATGTTGTAATGATTAATAAATAAAGATAGAACGTTCCCTTAGTTATAAGCTTATATATAAGTTGTTGTTGTATAGTTTTAAGCATATAACTTGTTACATGTGTTAGCCTAATGTGCAATGTTATGTGAATTTGTTATGTGTAAATGTGTAAAATCTCATTTGTTATAATTATGTGAATTGTTGTGTTAATTTATATCGTTCGGAATTGTAATAGTTTGTTATGAGTTTATATACTAGTGTGTTTATCTATTGGAGATTATATAAAGTTTTGTGTAGTTAGAACAATATTGTCAGACCCTAGTATATATACTGATTTAAGTATAGTGTCGGGTGCGAGGTCCGCCGAACTTAGGTGCCTCCCACATATTCGGTGCGGAGTTACACCTCGCGGCCCCGCACCCCCCGCAGGACCGAGCTACCGCCCCGCAAGTCGCTACAGCGACACCCCGCAGCGCGCGCTCTCATTGGCCGAGCGCGCCTGCGACGATCGCGGGCCCGACCCTAGGGATTAGCCCAAAATTGGGAATATAGATCGGCACCCTGGGTCGGGCAAATCAGTTCGGTTCCGGCCTACAGTCAAGAAAACAGCAAGTAGTCAGCAAGTCAGCAAGTAGTCAGCAAGTCAGCAAGTAGTGAAGAATTGAGCAGAATCGCTGCCGGGAGATACCAGAACGAAGCTCTGCAGCCACATCACGACGGTGCCGCAGTTACGTGTCGTAATTACGCCGCAATTACGTCACTTTGTAAAACGTACTTCTCAGTGCGAATAAAGTTTCTACTTTCTAATCACTGGTATTATTTACCACGCAGCCAGCACCCCCGAACATATACACATTGAACGAGGCTGTTCGAAGGCGGTCTCGTTCATTTTATAAAAAAATAAATTTTCTTTGAGGATAAGAATAATAATAGATTATTGCGAAAAAATATATATTTTAATTCACTAATGGACTATATCCATGATTCTGACCTTATCTTACAATTTGGACAGTCAGAACCAAATAACCCTGTATAATAGCATCTTTAAATCGATAACTAGAACGCTTAATTAATTATGGCGTCCGCGTGTGACGTCAAGGATTCGTAAAATTTGACAGTTGTATGTATATGTGTGTATTGTATTAGTTAGTTTATTTATTAATTTGATTCATAATGATGAATCCTAATGTGTATCGATGGTGTGCAGTTCCACAATGCAAGAACACATCAATAAAAACTCCGAAAAAGTTATTTATTAACGTTTCAACGAGTAAAAATGTTAGAAATATGTGGCTAAAAAAGGCAAGGCGAGAAACGGCATCTGTATCTCCAAATTCGGTAATATATTTCTGTGAAGACCATTTCGATGTAAGTATTTACTTTATTTACAATTTTTATAACGTTTGATGTGTTCAGAGTTTCCCGATTTTTATTTTATTTCATTCATTAAATTCGCCAACAGCGCAGCAGCTGATATCAGATGAGAAATCAAAATTACTAATGCACTGCCAATAACACACTTTCTTTAGTTATTATGATAATGGAAGTATATATGAGTAGGTACTTAAAAACTTTGTTCTTGTTCCAGTTACCAAATGATATGGAAAATTATATGGAATACCATATAATGGGCTCAGTTTCGAAAGTACGCATGAAGTCAGGATGTGTGCCCACAAGATTTGAATGCCAACTAGATAGAAGAAAACGAGATTCTAGCACTACAAAAAGACAATTTGTTCGCAAAAAGCACAGAAAATTAATAATAGAAAATAGTTCAGAAACTGAGAGAAAACCCACAAAATCTTTAGAAACTACTGAAATTTCAGGTACTTTTTTAAGATTCCGTACCTAAAATGTAAAAATAGGACCCTATTACTAAGCCTCCTCTGTCTGCATGTCACCAGGCTGTATCTCATAAACTGTGGTACATAGAATGCTGAAATTTTCACATAGTATGTATTTCCATTGCTGCTTTAAAAACAAGTAAATAAAAATAAAAAAAACATAATATTAAAGGGAGTCTCCATTCAATAAACATGCATTTTAGGTTTTTTCTGCTCAATATTCATAATGGTAACAGGTAGACGCTTCAAATTTTCACAGAATATTTAGTTGTATATTACCGTTCAAGATAAATAACTATTAAATATTTAATCCCATACAACAAAGGTGATTTTTAAGCAATTCTTAACTCTATCTTAATAAATAGAAACAAACATGGTTTCTAAGGTTTCTTTTATAGATGATGGTACGGACCCTTTGTAAGCGAGTCCATTTTGCACTTGGCTGGTTTTATTAATCTCAATTGGCTTAAACAAAAAAGATAGTACCTATATGTTTTGTTTGAGGTCTAAATCTAATATCAAAATAATCTTTGCGGTTAGCCTTCACCTTGCAACACTGTTGTCATAAGTATTTATTATAATAAAATCAGATGGCAAATGATATGAAGCAAAAAATGGATTATCATATGATGAGAAAGGAGTCACATGGTGTGTAGTTCAAAATATTTTAATGTCAGTCAGGAGTACATTTAAGCTACAGATCGATCAGATATTTGCAAAAAACAAAGTAAGACATTCAAAGAAGAATTTGAGAAAAATTTAGAAGTGTTTAGGTATTTGCCATAATTGACAGTCTTGTATAAGTTGTCCGCGCTCTATTATGGCAAGACGAAAGCAAAGTAATTGCTAAATTGCCCGAATTGCAATCAGTCACACTTCAACCAGTGTCGGGGATACACGTTTCTCTAACTATTCTTATTCTCAAACCAAATGCGGAAAAAATCTTGAGAGGTGTCAAGGGACAGCCGAATGGAACGAAGTTTTTTTTCCATTAATTAGTGAAGGAATTGTAAAAAAAATTTAGTTCTTTTAAGTTATAAAAATAATACCTTTCATTATTAACAAATATAATGTTATATAAACTTAATGACTGAATCTAAATAGTGTATGACATTTTATGGATTCAATAAATATTTTCATTTCATTTCATTTCATTTCATAATCAGTAAGCTAAATTTTAGTAATAATTGGCAAAGATACATAGTCAAATGAAGGGTTGATGATTGACAGCAGGATAATAAACTAAAATTGTTTAAAATAATAAATGTATTAAGGAGGATCGAAAATCAATTTTTTACGGTTTTATTATGTAATTTTAATTAAATGTCACCATCAAAAGAATCATTTGGGTATCACCATCATTATGTTTTTTTTTCACATATTTATGCAATTTATGTTTCTTTTGTACCAATTAGATTTATGACATTTGATGAAAATTAGAAATTGTCGCAACGTTTCCCACTGAATTTTGGGCTTCAGCGTATTCTTAGTTTTTACTATAACCTTTAACATATTATTTTATTGCCTCTATTAGAGAAATAAAAAACGATTGTCAAATGTTTTTCGTGCCTACTTTTCGTGAGAATTTTTTCCATCTAGCCCCCTTTCACACCGCGCGATAAGGAACTTCGATCCAAAAACGATTGTCAAATGTTTTAAATTGTCGTGCCAACTTTTCGTGAGAATTTTTTCCGTCTAGCCCCCTTTCACAACGCGCCATAAGGAACTTCGTTGCAAAAAGATTTGAGCGATTAGAAATATAACGCAAATACACACTAATTTAATTTTAATCAAATAAAATTAATAAATTCGCTGTCATGTGTTCGGTGGATAAAGATTGATTCGAAAGCACTGATTTTAAGCCAAAAAGCGCACGGAAGGCGTAAACTCTCTTAAAACGAATAGTGGACAATCACAAGTATAAGATTGACTTCTAATTTTTTTGATAAAACTTCTTCGCGTAAATACAGTCGTGACAAACTGCGTGTGTACCAGGTAGATTTAATTGATTTGTGCCACTTTAGACGGAAAATAAAAAGGTTAATGTTATTAATGACACTGTAAATTGATATTATCGAAAGGAATATGTGTAAATTACAATATTCACTGCCCCGACTGCCTCGGAGGCGTAGATGTACTAGGGTACCTTTGCAAAGCTGAGGTCTCGGTGTCGAATCCCGGGTTGGGTAAAGTGATATTGGATTTTTCTATTCATTATCAGCCCAGAGCCAGGAATTTGTGCCCGATATGGCGATAGGCTCACCACCTATCACATCGTGGGGCGGAACATACAAGGCGAAATGTGGGTGTCCTCGCACCTCTGCCTACCCCTTATGGGAAAAAGGCGTGAGTTTAGTTATTAGTTTTAGTTTGTATGTTCAATATTTCATTGAAATTATTTATTTATTTACCTAATATTCGTAATGCCAACCAATCAATTGACATTGAAAAGCCCGCCGTAGTTGTAAATTGTAGTCTTTACTTGGCGTTTCCATCGCACTCATCCAATAGAACAGTCGAAATTATTCGATATATGCTTTGAACAATAAAATCCTAAAGTTCCAATAGGCATGACTAATTATTTGAAAATCATGTTCTTAATATGGGTTCACATTTATCATAATATATAAAATAAATATATTTCAAGAATTAACAAAGGCTTAACATAGTTTTAAGCATAGATGTAGTATAAAACATAGATCGGCAATGTGTCATCTTGAGCGCGACCAAAACTGATTTACGATTGTGTGCGTGAAGTTTACATGTGTGCTTGACATATAGTGGTGTACCATGCACTTCCGATACTATCATATCGATATCGATATAACTGTTGGCCTGAAGTTGTGAAATAAAATGTTATGGATATATGCGACATTTTATTATATATATACAGAAACTTATTCATGTGTTTATTTCAATACAGATTGATAAACTCACAAATAAATAAAGATAAATTGTCATATTATTTGAAAACATTTTGTTTGAGATGTTTTGTATGGTTCTTTATGTTCACCTGAACAAAATTATTTTTTCATTGTGATGTATACATAGTACATTATACATACACCTAATTAAACTGAGAACAAAAAAAAACTTTTTAAAATAAAACCATAATTTACAAAGTATTAGCGTTTTCGGTTTATTTTTTTCATTTTTAATTTCCTGTCGCGAAGTTTCGATTACTTTACAGCTTTCGTAGTCACAGGGTGGACTCAGTCTGCAACAAAATCCGTTATTATTAGTTTTTTTCAATGAGTAACATTCGCGTAAGTCTAAGAAACACATTTTTACTATATGTGTACTAGAGTTAAAAAAATATGCTTATTTAAGTCAATTAATTGACTTGTAACACATTGGGAAGTGTTGGACGCCTGCTAGGCCGCGTTGGAGGTGTACGGAGGAGCTTGTAGGAAGTCGTTGGATGCAGGCAGCTTACAACAAACTGATGTAGACATTCTTGTGGAAGTTCTATGTTCATTAGTCGCTTTCCTGTGGCTGAAGAAAGAGACAGTTTAATAAATTATGAAGCTTTTTTCGATCACGTCACCTAAATTAATGTATTCCCTATGAGAATTATAAATTTTAAACTTATACCTAATGTTATGATAAATGAATAATGTTGCTTGTTGGACGATGATACTGTGCATAGAAGTATCGCATATTTTATAATAATATCTAATATGTTCTTGTTTTACTATTATAAATTGACAGCCTCTTGGCAGAGATTGAAACAGGTTCTTAATTCATAAATCACACACATGAAGTGTTATAATAATTATTCCACAATTATAAATAAATGAGTAAAAGTAAAGTAATAAGTAATATTGTAGAATGAATACTATAATAATGGCCGGGATAACGCCAGGTAGTAGAAGAAGAAGAATAATGCACACTATCACAACATACTATAGCTCCATAAAAATGTAGGGAACATGTGTTGTCATCGACTATTTTATCGACACCCTTTTATTGATCGAACCTGTCAGTCAATCCCTAGCAACTTTTGGTTGAAATTATTGTAAATTCACGTATTTGATATTATTTTTTATACGCAATGGATGCTTTCAGCGTATTTATATAATGAAATACTATATTATTTTCTACCGATATGTATACACGGATTTCCATTTAATTCTATAATATCGTCACAAAATAGTATTGTGCAAAAGTGGCCGGTACCTGTGAAAACTTTAATTATTTCGGATTTTTACGCCTGCATGAACCACACCTTGGCACTGCACAATGCACTATAATAAACTACGTTTAATAAATATAACCAAGTACTGTAAAATTAAATAAATTATGAAATTAAGCGAATTTTGTTGCTCGCTTAGTTTGACATATTTTTACTCTGGGTCACTGCAGGCTACTCCTGTGTAAACGTATGGTCGCATCATGCATCTCGCTTTAACATATGAGTTAAATTATTCTATCTCTTTCACATTGCCGATCTATGTTTTATACTAAATCTATGGTTTTAAGCGATTTATTTAATATGTTTTTCAATTGCATTAAAAAAAAACTACATGTCATGGCGTCCGGTGTGACCACAGGTGTGACGTTACCACTAGGTAAACATGTCATTGTGTCTATGCGCAGCGAAGAAATTAAACAAAACAAAACTTATTTCGTGTGATAAAATGAATTCCAAAGTTTATAAGTGGTGTGCGGTCCCTCTGTGTAAAAATACATCAATATCAACACCCAAAAAATTGTTTGTTTATGTTCCAAACAAGAAAATAACAAGAGATAAGTGGTTAACACTCGCTCGGCGAAACCCGAACGACGTGGTCACAAATTCACCGCTGTATTTCTGTGAAGACCATTTTGATGTATGTTAATTAATAATGTTAGGGTTTAAACATATTCTTTGTTTAACATTAAATTGATGATATATTGATGCTATCTCATAACTAATGTAATGAGGTTATGTTTGTTTTGCTCCTGGTCATTATCATAGCAATTTCGGAACATAAATTTTAGTGGATTATTTTTTTGTCTTTTTAGTTGCCAAATGATATGAAAAATTATATGGAATATCACATAATGGGATCAGTATCACAAGTGCGTATGAAACCAGGATGTATTCCTAAAAAGTTTATATGCCAACCAGACAGAATATCAGAAACTTCTGATACAATAGAGCAACCTGTTATGACTAAGAAACGTAAAAAGGTGATTCTTCAAGAATGTGATAAGCAATCTGGAGAAAATAGTATGGTTACAGAACATTTACATTATGAAGAAATTGCATCCGGTAGTTCAGGTATAAATTATTTATATATATAGCATTTTAAAATTTATGTGAGTAATGTAATTTGTTTTCGCAGTTTTGTTATTATAATAATTAAAAAAAAACATATTTTAGTTATATAAAAAGATTCATTACTGGTAAACTCAAAATGAAAGACATGATTTCTAAGAATTAATTATCATGTTTTTTTTAATTATTATTCTAATATTAAATGTAACAACATCAGGTAGGCTTTATCATTTGCCTTACAGAAACTTTCTAAAATACTGTATATGATTGAGGAACAATCTGATAGTGTATATTTCTTAAACACCATCTATAATAGAGGATCATCACGGTCAACAATATCAGCACTAACTAAATGTACTGCAGACAGCGGCGAATAATTGAAGAATAAAAAAAAAAATAAGAAGCATCATATTTTTGAGTAAATTTCGTATGATACTGGAGACCTTAACATAAATGCAGGGCGTCCCGCGCCGATGCCACGTGGGAGGGAAGTACCTTAAATATTATAGATAAACAATTTTACTGAAGGAAGATACTAACCATTTTTAATTGTTATTATTTTAAATTTTAAAGACTTTTGATATTCCATTTCTGAAGCGGGATCAAGCCATGAGATAATAAAACAGTCAAGTGCGAGTTGGACTCCCGCACGTTGGGTTCTGTACCGTCATCTATAAAAGAAATCCTAAAAATCATGTTTGTTTCTGTTTATTAAGATCGAGTTAAAAATTGATTAAAAATTATTATGGTTGTATAGGAGCCCTCTTAATATTTTTATTTAATTATTTATTTTGAAAGTTAATATACAACTTAATATTATGCGAAAATTTTAGACGTCTACGAGTTGCCATTATTAATATAGAGCAAAAGAAAAATAATAAGAAAAAACACGTTTATTGTATACCCCTCCTTGATATTTTCATTTTTCTTGCTATCACGGTTTATGAGATACAGCCTGGTGAAAGTCAGATTCAGTAGTAGTGTCTCGGAGTCTTAGTAATAGTGATCCGTTCTTACCTTTTAGGTACGGAACCCTAAAAATAACATCCATAATTTTAAGAAATCAATCAAATCCATCGTAATGATTATTTTTACATTTAGCATGACAGCCTCCGTGGCGCAGTTGGTTAGACGCCGCCTGCGAAACGAGAGGCCGCGGGTTCGATCCCCGCACCGAGAGAAATATTTGTGCGGCCCACAAATATTTCTTTCGGGTCTGGGTGTTTGTGAGACCGAAAAGACTCGTAGTTCCTGATACCCACGACACAAGACTCGATCTTAGTGTGGGGTCAGGACTATGTACATATGTGACTGTTGGGTGTTATTTATTTATTTATTTATTTCCAAAAAAAGGAACACCATGAAAACTATAAGATCAGTTAAAATCTAAAAAAAGGCTAATTATTAATCTTGAAATAGTCAATTCAAAATGTCATGGTGTTCTTTTTATTTATAATGCTATGCTATATGGAGAAAAATTATCTTCATGATCGTAAAAGAATGATTTTTATTTAAACCATGAATTCACGTTTCGCATCCGCTGCAGAAACATTCACTTCTAGCGAAATATCTCCGTATCAAATCAGGTTTTCTCGGTCTCCATATTTATTGCGTTGACATTTGAAAATCCCGCCACTATTTTAACGCTCGCTACGACCCACACCTTGACACGGGTCGTCGTGAATGTATGTCATGACGTCATTAGTGACGTTTTCGCCGCGACCTCAACCATCGTGATCGTGTAAATGGCTAAATGAGTATTTTGAGTATCGTCGTGAATGCAAAGTGGAACGTGCCTTTTGTCTGTCAAAAATCAAAATGCTTGTTCCGGCAATATGGCCGATGGCGTTCATTCACTCAAGCAACGTCACCTGTCTGTAAACATTCGTTCGCATTCGCTTATCCAAAATGAAAAGCAAGTGTTGTGTTGATAAAAAATAAAAAAAAACTTTAGTTATTAGTAAACAATGAATTACAAATGGTGTGCAGTACCAAAGTGTACAAACACAACTATAAAAACGCCGCATAAGCTGTTCTTAACAGTACCAAAAGCTGATAAAGTACGAAAGACATGGCTACAACTTGCAAGCCGAGATCCTAATGAAATAAAGAGCAAGTCAGTTATTTTTTTCTGCGAGGATCACTTCAATGTAAGTATTTTTTTTAAAATATAGAATTTAATAATTTATGTTTAAGATTTCTTTTTAATTATTTTGAGGTTATTGTCTTGTTATGGTGTTGTCTAAAAACGCGGCAAATTTAAAAAATATCGCTGTCCGACCTTTTTATTTGAAAGTTACTTAGGACAACCAATTTTGATACTTGAATATTATTTTTTAATTACCGTATTTGTAAAATTTTGTCAACCGTTTTTTGAATAAAGAAGGAACCATCGTCTAGATATCTTTTCTATCAAACTTTCTTAGTTTATGTTACGATTATATTATACTAGCGGTCGGGCCCATACACATGGTGCATACACGTTTTAAAATGGCGGTCAAAATGTTTAATTCTGACTATCAGTTTAGAATATCGACCAATCGGACGACGAAAAACGAACAAAATTTCCTCATATTTGCTAGAAATATCACTACTGCTTTCCTCCTATATGTCATAGCCTGATGATATATAGCCTATAGCCTTCCTCGATAAATGGACTACCCAACACTGAAAGAATCATTCAAATCGGACCAGTAGTTCCAGAGATTAGCGCGTTCAAACAAACAAACAAACTCTGCATCTTTATGATATTAGTATAGATAATAGGAAGTTGTATAAAACAAATATACTACTATAAATCTATTTGTATTGTATCCAAATCGGAATTCGGAATCTCAAACTTCTACTTGTATTTCTCTCGTACCAAAATTGTTATAGTTGGGACACCAAATGGTGGTCCTATGCAAATTTTACAAATAATGCTAGGACCAACTATTGTTCGCTCGGCAATACATTATCGTTACTATTTCATTTAAAGTTTATGAGGGAGTTAATAGTTAAACACAGGTTAAGAATAACAAATCGAACATTATTTTACAGATTAAGAATGATGTAGCAAATTATTATCAATATGGTATGGGATTAAGTCAAAAAATTTTGTTGCGACCTGGGGTTGTTCCAACAAAATTTTATTGCCAGGAAGGTTGCAAGAAAAGGTTGAAAACTAGTGCTTCTAAATCGACATTCATCAAAAGACAGAAAACCCATCCTATACGAGAATGTTCAGACTCTCATAAGCTGAAAGTGTTAACAGAAGCAGGCCCGTCCCACACAAAACCAACAAAGGTTGTGCATAATATTAAAATAGCAACAGGTATGTTATATTTAAGTAACTACTTACTATTATTATGTATTAAGAAAAGTAATGTTTTAGAAGGGTGTTATATTAGCCGGAAGATGATTTCCGCATGTTATTATGTTTAAGCAAAAGGTATAAAATTGTTAAGGTCGACGACGGTCGCTATGATTTTTAACTAAAGATGACGTTAGCTGGTTTTTTTTTGCACCTACCATGTTTTCTTTCGATACCACCCAAAGTTTGACTGGCAGAGAATGTCTCAGGCAGTTTTTTAAACTGTCTATGTACAAAAAGGGTAATAATAATAAAAAAACATAATGCGCCGACTATGAACTATCCCTATATGCGTATAATAATTATGTCCACTACTTATACCTTGGCAAAAAAGAGTGACAGTTAAAGTAAAATATTTAGGCCAACACTATTGAAAATTTCATTGTGTTCGTTGAATAATTTTATACGTAAGTTTTCTATCCATTTTCTTACGGGTTTTGTTAGTTCTGTGATTTAAAACAGGTATCCCTTTGTCATTAATATTAACAACCATAAATAAAATTATCAAGTATCTAGACATTTCGTATCGTAGTGTAAAATTTAATTCAATCCTAGCGTCTTCATTAAAAGCAGACTCATTTTTGCCAAGCTAATTATGGTAATGGCGTGCGGCATATTTTGACGACAAAAATAAAAATAAAAACATTATAACTCATTGTTTACAATATGTGTTTATAAAATAAACAACATGCATTTATACTTTTAATTTAATAGTATTCATATTTCCGATATAATATCATCATTTCTAAATATAGAGACAGGGCGGAAAGCGAAATCCTCTTACAGGTTACAAGGTCACAGTGGCTACCCCTGTGAATAAAACGCTCAAAACTGTCACAGTGTCACGTGACTGATCCTTTGGTGATACGTCATCGATCGGTCAACAACATGGGTTATCAACTACTCTTTGGTTATCAACTACTCTTTGGTTATCAACAAACCTCGCGGCCGCGCTCTGTCTAGTTTAAAAGTGTACCTTAGTAACTAAATTATTAGGAACGATTAGTTGTATATTGTGCCGTTAAAATGAATTCGTGGTTTTACAAATACTGTGCCGTGCCAACGTGCAAAAATACGTCAATCAATACGCCACAAAAACTTTTCATATATGTACCAAAAAAAGCAAATGTAAGACGGCAATGGTTATCACTTGTTGGTAAAGATCCGACATCACTGAGAACAACAAGTACCAGTCATTTCTGTGAAGATCACTTTGATGTAAGTTTTGATAAACTATAAATAACAATATCAGCATAAAGATGTTTTATTTTTGGTAAAGTGGCAAAACTAAAGTGTCAAATACTTTTGTTGTTTGATAACTGAGCACTCGTTACTAATTTCTTAAAATAAATTAAATTTAAGCTTCAAAATGACATGGAAAATTATGTAGAATATACTACGATGGGTACAGTATCCAAAATAAGGATGAGGCCAGGTTGTTTACCAACAAAGTTTGCTTGTCAACCAACAAGATCCAATCCGACTTCTACTGATGTCTGCCAACCAATTGCTACAAAAAGGCAAAGACTCGGATTGATAAAGGACTGTAAAGAAGAAATGAGAGCTGCTACATTTCAACAAAGCGATAATTCAAACATTGATGTTCTGAGTCAATATGAAGGTTGGTACTTGTTGACATCTATAAATAAAAAAAGTATATTATGCAGCAACTACCTATCATTGTATCATTGTTAAACCCCCTTGAACTAATTATTTATATTTGTATGCAATATTATAGATTTTATCAAATAAACCCCATTTAAATAAATTAAATAAACCCCCAAAGGTTTATAAATGTGCAATATTAAAGTAGAATACAATTATTAATATTTATCTAGTCATTTGCATTATTTTAATGAACCAGGATTGAAAGAATCCAATTAAAAATCTATGGCAAAGCATACTTTAAAAATACCCACAGTTCTATATTGTTTGTTTTTTTCAATCAATGGTGAGACAAGCATGACGTCATTCTCTGTCAACTGCTCATGGATAGTAGCATAACCAAACACCATGAATAACAAAGCAATGCTTTGCATTCCACTGTGCTTGTCAACCTGACACATAAGATGTGAAGTCTGAATACATCCAGTAAGTAGTCTAAACTGTAACACAACAGAGCATTTAGACTGCTGTTGGTGGAAGAAATAGACATTGCAGTAGTATCTACCCAGGCGATCTCTCACTAATCAGAGACCAGTAAATTATATTGCACAATTCAAAGGTTAAAATATATGGACATGACAAGTGCACCTATTTTATCTTTGATCTAATTATAAGTGATCACTTTAAAAACCATCTCATGTGATGGTGAAATGATATATATTGCGATTTCTTTTAGACAAAGCTCAGTTGCGCAATCTAACTCTAGTAATTTCAATTCAAAAATTCTATTTATATTTTGCTTTCCAAAATTCAAACGTAATTTGACGGAAACGGTGAATCGTACGGACTCCATTTTTGCTCTGTGGTCATTACGTCAGTTGGCCTTGTAAACAAATATCGTAGGGTTTTGTATGTCTCAAGTTTTTTAATGTTTGAATATTAGGATGAGTTATTCTAAATATCATTGGTGTGCTGTTCCTGAATGTAAGAATACTAGTGTAAAAACCCCGGGAAAATTATGGATTCATGTGCCAACTGATATTATAGGGTATTACGGCAATTTTTTAAAAGTAACTCAATTATATCCTGACGTGCTAATAAACCACTAAAAAAAATTTTTTTTTTTTTTGATATTATTAAGTACCTATAAACTACATTTAAATTTTACGTTTTTAAAATTCGCGCGTAATTTCACAAAAACAATTATGCAATGGACGACATTTTTGGTCTATGGTCATGTCGTCATATCGTCTGGTAAACAAATGTGGTTATGTTATTTGTATGTTTACGAATAAGTGTTTGTGTACGACGTAAGTGTTTAAATTTTATGATGAATTATTATTCTAAATATCATTGGTGTGCTGTTCCTCAATGCAAGAATACTAGTGTAAAAACACCGGACAAATTATGGATTCAAGTGCCAACTGATTTAAATATGAGAAAAACTTGGTTTGAAGTTGCGAAGAGGGATCCCGAACTTTTAAATAAAAAAACTCGTTTGTACTTTTGTGAAGATCATTTTGATGTAAGTATCTTTAAACATTACATAAATTTTGTATGTTAAACAAGTGTTTACATGCAAAATCGCATTTTTTTATTGAATTTTAGCCCGTATTTGGAGGTTATAGAAGCTTGTAAATTATATTGCTAATTTATATTACTCATTTTAGTTGGAAAAAGACATGGAAAACTATATCAAGTATAGATTAATGGGGTCAGTAAAGAAGATACGTATGAAACCCAATTGCGTGCCATCTAGATTCGATTGGAATAGGAAACATAAGTGTGATTCAAATGAAACTCATCTTCCCGAAGCTAAAAGGCCAAGAATATCTACATCTAAAGATTCGGTCCATAATTATATTGAAGAAGATAGTGCCATAGCATCCACATCCTGCACAAAAGGTAATTTATAAATAAATTATCTTGTTGATTTACGAAAGAAAAAGAAGAAACATTATATTCTAACAGCAACCTCGTACCTTGGACCTGTTTCGCTTTAAACATTAGGCGTCAGTGTTATTCCAAGGCCTGAATGTTTTATTGGTTAACTCCATGAGTCTCACTGCTTTCATCTAATAAATACAAGTATTTAAATACATACCGGCTTCCATGGTAGAAAGTATATTATAATTACGTTAATGTTAAACGTATATTATATTAACTAATATACTTTATTAGTAATACTGAAATCGGAGGATGACAAACTGTGATGACAAATAACACTGAGTGACACTGCCAGTGTCAAAGTTTACCAAGCGATTTGACGTCATTAACATGGCGGCTACATTTCATGTTGTTTCGAACAGATTAAAAAACCAGATTATTTTGTATTGAATTTAAAAAAAGATTTCAGTATTTTAAGATCTAAAACTGACGTTCTCCAACTGATCTATGCTTATTATATTGCATTAACACATTTTTAGATTTTTTCCTTTTATGGTAAAATACCCTTTTTTTTAGTTTTGAAAAAAAAAATTTTGATTTTTTCCTTTTATGGTAAAATATCCTATTATGAGAAAAACTTGGTTTGAAGTTGCGAAAAGGGATCCCCAACATATACATAAAAAAATTCGTTTGTACTTTTGTGAAGATCATTTTGATGTAAGTTCCTTTAAGCATTATATTTTCAAATATTTGTTACAATTGCTTACATGCAAAAGTGCGCATTTTTTATTACTTATATGCATTTTAGTTCAAATTTGGAGGTTATAGAAGCTAGTAAGAAGCAAAATATGTTTTTGTTTATATCTTTCGCTGCAGTTGGAACAAGATATGGAAAACTATACCAATTACAAAATAATGGGTTCCGTAAAGAGGATACGGATGAGACCGGAATGTGTGCCCTCTAGATTCAGTTGGAATTGGAAAAACAAGTCTGATTATAATGAATCTCACCAAGTCGAAGCCAAAAGACTTAGGATATCTGTGTATCAAAATTCTGTCAATGATTATTTAAAAGAAGATTTTTCCATAGCATCATCTTTCTGCTGTGAAGGTAATTCATATTTATATCATGATGGCTTACTAAAATAATATTTAAATAAAAAATCTAATTAAACCAAACCTCTCAATTCTGTTATGATTTTCATTGGTCAGCGACAATATGGCATTGTAAAAGTTCTTTGTCTGTTAATGAAACAATTTCAAATAGCAACTATTAAAAAAAACGGCCAAGAGTGAGTCGGACTCGCGCATGAAGGGTTCTGTACCATCATCTATAAAAGAAACCTTAAAAAAATCACTTTTGTTCCTGTTTATTAAGGTCTAATTAAAATTACTTAAAAATTATGTTTTTTGTATGGGACCCCCGATTTAATATTGACTTTATTTTTATTTAATTATAGCTGTCGGGCCCGGCTTCGCCCGGGTGCAGATAGTTTTTGAGTCCAATCCACATCAAGAACATATTATTTCGCGTGTCTACTAACTATATTTCCCGCGTGCCGTCGACTATATTTCCCTTCCGTAGGAGAGGACATCCCGTGCCAACAATTTGAATTTGAAAGAGTAGAAAATATGTATATTTGGTTTCCTGACTCATCCCACGGGAACACTACATTTTTCGGGATAAAAAGTAGCCTATGTGTTAATCCAGGGTGTCAGCTATCACTATACCAAATTTCATCAAAATCTGTTGAGCCGTTTTTTCATGAAAGAGTAACAAACATCCATACATACATACATACAAACTTTCACCTTTATAATATTAGTAAGGATTTATTTTACTTTTTTTTCAACTAAGTAAATATTCTGTGGAAATTTAAACATGTACCAGTTACTGTTATTAATATAGAGCAAAAAATACGAAAAAAAGAAGTTCATTGCATAGGGGTCCTTATTCAAATTTATTTTTCTCGTATCTGTTGTTAAACTGGCAACAGAAATACATAATTAATGAAAATTTCTGATTTCTAGCTATCACAGTTTATGAGCTACAGCCAAGGTGACTGACGGACAGTCGAGGCTCAATAATAGGGTACCGTTGTTACCTTTTAGGCATGGAACCCAAAAAAATATGTTTATTGTATGGAGAACCCCCTTAATATTTTCATTCTTTTTATTTTTAGTATGTGTTATAAGCTTTATTAATTATTTAATTTGAAAGGTATTAACAACTAAATATTCTGTGAAAATTTTAAGTATCTACCTGTAACCATTTACCAAAATTATTTACCAAAAAATACCAAAAAAAAAAAAAGTTCATTGTATGGAGTAATATTTAATATTTTTGACGTGACAACGTCTTAAATTAGGTTGCGGCTGGGAGTCACTTATGAAAAAGTGTAACGCCCGGTAACGTTACGATGAGTCACCGAACGAGAGAGAGGCCCGCCGAATGCCTTGCGTCTCTCTCCCACTCAATTTAATTATATTCATATCAATAAATATTCTACCGAGAAAAAGACGTTGTCACGTAAAATCTTCGCCCGTAAAACCGACTTTACAGGCAACCATTTTTTATATTATTTAGTATTAGTTATAGCGGCAGTGGAAATACATAATTTGTGAAAGTTACAGCTTTCTAGCTATCATGGCTTATGAGATACAGCCTGGTGACATACAGATAGACAGTGGGGTGTTAGTAATAGGGTTCTGTTTTTACCTTTTATGTATGGAACCCTAAAAATGCTATAAAATATATTATTTCATATAATCCTACCAAGAGTTGTTACTTTGTGTTATTGGTGAAGGAAAGATTAGTGTCATGAAGCAGTCAACATTCAACATGTAGTTTTTGGAATGCTTGCAATGTCAATATATTTATGTCAAAAAGGATTTGTGTTGTTGAGACTACCAAGTGTTCTTGCTGGATTTAAACTCTCCAATACAGAAGTGAAACAGACAAAGCGAATCGCCAACCTTTGAATTGGCATGAGTGTGGAGTGAGTGATTGAAGACAAAGAGAACTTGCTGTGTTGGATTTATGTACAAGAATTACATGTACATTAATACATTTAAAGGAGTCTCTAATTAAATTACTTATAAATGATTCGAAATATATGGTTTAACAATTTACCTGGTATCTATTTTTAATTATTATACTCCCGCCTATTGATAATACTATGCCACATAAAGAGAAAATAAACTAAAAACATTGTTGAGAGATTTTTTATTGAATTTCTACCTGCACTATAAAATTAGCTAATGAAATAAAATTTATTCTAGTTTGGTGCAATCTTAGTTTACAAGGCGCTAATTTGTATGTACATATGTTAATTAAGATTTTTATACGGCGTATATCAAGACTGCTACCGAAAACGAAGCCGGGTGGCAGTTTTAGTGACTACAAACACAATCATCATCATCATATCAGCCACACGAAGTCCACTGCTGAACATAGGCCTCCCCCAAGGATCTTCACAATGGCCTGTTGGCAAAAACTATGGATTTAAGACCAAAAAATAATCATATTTAAAAAAATGATAATTTGTCGCGTTTGTTTGCGAAATTTTTAGTTACGCTGTTTTTGTAGTCACTAAAACTACCACCTGGCTTCGTTTTCGGTAGCAGTCTTCATATACCCTGTATAATTAGTTATTGACATAATATTAATTTGATGTGGCAAATCAATATAGGTTTATTATGTTACATATTTATATTATTGTCGTTTTTTACTTTTATATAAATCTGCAAAAAAAAACATTTTTCCAGGGCAATATGTTTTTATCACAGAGACAGAGAACAATACATCAGTATTTGTACTTGGGAAAAATATCATATAATTTTGCTTTCTTTATTACTATAATTTTCTGTTATTTATTTATTTATACACTTTATTGCACAAAAAAAAAAATACAAATAAAATGAAAATCACAATAATAAAAGTACAATTGGCGGTCTTATCGCTCAAAGGCAATGTCTTACAGACAACCATGGGATGGATTTGATAAAAGGATAATTAGAGGGCAGTCGTAAAGTGTAAAGAATAGGAGTTAAGACGGAAAAAATAATAATATAAGAAATACAAATAATTACTAAATAATAATAAAAAATATATATACATACATCAATACATACATATATATAACTAATATACATACATAAATAAATACATATTTATATATAAGAGTATCAGTACATACATACAAACAGGAAAGTTATCCACATCAATGTGTAAATGTAGGAGACAGGTAGTGATCTTTGACCATTTTTTTAAACGATGATAGGGACCTCGCCCATCTTACCACAACTGGTAGGGCGTTCCACAGTCGGACAGCTTTGACGGTGAACGACCCGTCCATAAAATTAGTGGAGTGCACAGGCATTCTTAATTCCAGTCTCTCTGACGACCTTAGGGATCTTGAATGGGAGTCAACGAGAAATACAAAACGATCTTTGAGATAAGATGGGGTAACAGGATTAAACAATATATTGTAAAGAAGAGAAAGTATATGAGCATTCCGACGAAGCCGTATGGGCAACCACTTGAGCTTAGTACGAAACTCAGAAACATGATCATATTTGCGTAATCCAAATATGAATCTAATAATAAAGTTTTGAAGGCGCTCAAGTTTATTTAGTTGGTCCTCGGTGAGATCAGGATAGCTGACATTGGCATAATCAAGGACAGGGAGAAAGAGGGTTTGCGCTAATGAAATCTTCGTAGCAACAGGTAAAAGATTGTGTAATCTTCGCAAAGACCTAGCTGAGGCGAACAACTTACGACTTAGTTCTTGGAGTTGCGGACCCCAGGTGAAGGACTTGTCCAGATATAGTCCAAGGTTCCTGACTTTATCACTATATGTGACGGTAGTACCATCACAGGAAATAGGTGGTAGTTTGTCTCTGTCTAATTTTAAAGTCATTCTGGGGCTGCCGATAACTATCACCTGTGTTTTCAAGGGATTGACTTTCAGTCCATGGGTCTTGCTCCATTCACAAATGTGCTGGATGTCACTATTAATTATAGCAATCGCATCATTCATATTACCCAAAGATGCCTGAGTATAAATTTGTAAATCATCTGCGTAGAGGTGGTAGGAGGAGCGAAGTTGAATCATCATCATCATCATCATCATCAGCCTATTCGCGTCCACTGCTGGACATAGGCCTCTCCTATGGCACGCCACTGGGCTCGATCTTCAGCCCAACGTCTCCAACCGCTGCCAGCCATTTTGCGGATATCATCACTCCACCTCGTCGAAGTTGAATAGATATGGAATTTATAAAGACAGCAAAGAGTAGAGGAGATAGCACGCCGCCCTGTGGAACGCCAGCAGATAAGGAGCACCACGAGGAATAAGAATCCTCGACACAAATGCGATGCCGGCGTCCATACAGGTAACTACGAAACCATTCAACTGCTGTTGGAGATATGTTAAGAGAACGTAACATACAAAGCAATATATCAAAGTCAATTGTATTAAAAGCGTTGCTGAAGTCCAGCAATGCTAAGACAGTCAGCTTGCCTTCCTCCATACCCGATCTGATGCCGTCCGTAATATGAGTCAGCGTGGTGGTGGTGCTGTGCCCAGGACGAAACCCCGATTGGAGAGGGTTCAGGAGATTGTTTTTAGAAAGGAAATCACTAATTTGAGTATGGACCAGGCGTTCAAGGATTTTGGAAAGGAAAGGAAGAATGGAAATGGGTCGGAATTCAGAGAGTAAAGAAGCATTGGACTTTTTGGGAATAGGAATAATATGGGCTTCTTTCCAGGTAGCCGGGAAAATCCCAGTCGTGATAGAATGGTTGAGGATGTGGGATATTATAGGAAGGATTTCGTCTAGGATAGGCATAACCATATTACGGCTGACACAGTCGCTACCTATTGCATTTGAAGAAATAAGAGTAATTGTTTTCTTAACATCACAAGCAGCAAATTGTTTGAAAGCAAAGGCCGAACAATTGGGAGTTTGATGGGTAGAAAGATTTTTTATAGTATTTTCTTTTATAGTCTTGTCGAAAGCAGACGAAGAAGAAAAATGATGGTTTAGAGAGTTTAAATCTATGGATTTAGGAATAGAATCTTGTTGCAATTTACCCACTCCCAGTGACTTAAGAAATTTCCAGACTTTAGCTGGATCTCCATTTTCAACTGAGTTGTGAATATGTCGGCGTTGAGCATTCCTACACACCTTACTGCAGTGATTTCGAATAGCTACATATTTTAACCAATTCGACTCATTGGGGCGACGATTGTACCTTGACTTAGCCGACGCTTTTTTGGAAAGTAGTACTTTAATTTCATCGGTAAGCCAAGGCGACGGAAGGTGTTTAATTTTAACAATGCGAACAGGTGCATGCTTATTATAAAGATCCAACAGGTTGCTAGTGAAAATACGAACCTTATCATCCACACAGTCAGATTGAAAAAGCAAACTCCAGTCGATTTCATCAGCATCCTTGCGAAGATTATCCAAATTAATACCACGAAAATTCCGCTGCGATAGGATCTTAGGTAAGGCTTTAGGAGGACGAAGGCGATAGGAAAGGAATAGGAGGTCATGACATGAAAAGGCATCCGCGGAACATTGCCCATATTTCGCAACGTGATTTAAAGAAGAAACAAAGATGAGATCAAGAAGAGAAGGAATATTATTAGGAGAGTGATGAGTGGCCGAAAGGGGAAGAGTAGAAAGGTTACAGGATTGGATAGTATTCAAAAGACAGGAGGAACGATGATCGTTCTTGAGGAGACAGGTATTGAAATCACCCATGATTATGGTCTGACTGTACGAAGGAACTAAGTTCTCGAGAATAATTTCGAGAGAAGAAAAGAAGTTAATGTGAAGCGAGGGACAGTAGTAAACACCGAGTAGGACTTTATTAAGTGAGAATTCCACCTCCAAGAACAGATGTTCGCCAGCATTTGATGGTGGAGGCTGCGGTGATGCACTAACAACTGAATAGCGAAATTGTGTTCTAAGATAAATAGCAACACCGCCTCCAACACGTACAGTGCGATCATTTCTGATGAGGTGGAATCCGGGAAGAGTGTAAGCGGAAGAGGATAAACATGGTTTCAACCAAGATTCTGAAACAAGGATAGCATGTATATGAGTACAGTCAAAACTGGCCAGCATATCAGGGAAATGAGCCGGAATACTCTGTGCATTGATATGGACTACATTGAAATTCCTAGGGACGTCAGAGAACTGGCACTTGAGAGTATCAGCAAGCGAAGGAACACTAACAAAGCTATCATCACTATTTGTTATTTTGTCTGGGACTCATTTTTTTTTCATTTCCTCTATCTGGTGAACCAGCTGTCATTGTGAATGTCATACATGAACAACCACATGTTTTGATACTATAATTAAATTTATTTTCCACAGCTTTCATCACTTCAACAGACCTAAAATTCTAAGCCTTATTATGGATGACGTTTCTGTAGTCCAGGCTAGCTGTGCAGACTTCAATTCGCTTAAATGCCAGTCTGCATGGCTAATACCAGACTAACTTAGGAAAGTGTTTTTTATGCATGTATAAGCTGTGAAGTAAATACTTCCTCAGCTACTAAATTTATGTATGACTTCAGTTGTCCAGATCCTCTTGACCATAAATTAGAATTTATGTTTTGTTCGGGATTTCACGAGAAGACAGATTAAAATTTAATTGGTGCAAGAAGTGTTACATCATTTGATTTTAAATAGTTTTGAGTTTCCTACCTGACAGCAAGTCTTCAGTTATGTATGAAGAAATTAAATTACCAGCCTGCTTCACATGAATTACTAATTACTGACGAATAGCAAAATATAAATCAAGTTATAATTAAAAAGTTAGACAGTTTACCGGACAGAATGATTGAGGTGATAAGTTAAATTGGTGGATCTATTAAATATTAAATTATATGAATCATTATTGTTTATTACATTTTATTTGAATTTTTATTTAAATTTCATTACCTGGTTTATACTTTTGTCGCACTGCAAAACCCAATATAATTCGTATTTTGTCAACTATGCATTTATTAAATAATGTATTGATAGCACAATAAACTTACTGATACTAAGTATATTAAGGAAAAATATGTTCTTATTTAGAGAAGGTGAAAATTTTTATTTTATTTTATTTTATTCTCTTAGGGAAACTTACAGCTAAATTAAACTAATAACAAATATTAGGTATTATGGTAGTTACATGCCAATTACAAGTTTCCACATATATACATAAACAGAATGCATTAAACATTACGGTCGGTTGACTTTGTTACACACAATTACCAGTTATATTATAGATTAGTTACAAAAGAATGCGTTATTTAGACATCCCTTCAAACTATTTGTGGAGGTATTAAATATGTCGATATTTGGAAATTCACTAGTCGTTTTGTTATAGCAGCTGCTTGTCCTGATAACAAACGCGTTCCTTCTGTACTTACACTTGGTTTTTGGGACATACAGAAGATCATAGTTTCTGAGTGATCTAGAATAGATGCGTAGTCCAAGTTCGCCTAACAGCTCTGGACAGTCAATCGATGCATTTGCTATATTAAAAAGGTAGACTAGATCCGCAATATTCCTCCTTTCATATAGAGGAAGCATGTGAAAGTGTTTGCAACGCGGTAAATATCCGTCAAAGAATTTTTGACTACGATATTGTAAGAATCTAAGAAAACGCCTTTGAATGCTCTCAATACGGTTTACATAAATATTGTAAGTAGGATTCCAAACTTGGGAGGCGTATTCAAGATGGCTACGAACATATGCACAGAATAGAATTTTAATTGATTTAATTGAACGCAACTCTGAGGACATCCTCATTATAAAACCCAGTGCCTTTGATGCTTTATTGATTATATTATTAATATGTTGATCAAATAATAGCTTGGAATCAAAGGTGACTCCTAGATCTGTAATTGTACTAACTCTAGTTACAATAGTTTGCTTAAGAAAATAATTAGCATATAAAGGTTGAGGTTTGCGGGTGTATGAACAGGGCCGTCTTTACCTATTATGGGGCCCTGGGCACACAAGAATTTGGGGCCCTTTTGAAAAATAAAGAAAAAAAATAATCTAACATTTATTTACTATGATCATTTCATATCGAAGTTATGTATCAATCTTGTCGGAGTTGTCCCTCTCGAAGGGATGTAATGTAAGAAACTGTGTAGGATGTCTCTAGATCTTTCTAGGTTAGCTCATTACACAGGCTCACTAAAATATTTTTATTAGTGAGTACTGATTACCACTAAAATAGTTAATAAGGTGTTTTTTCTAAAAGGATGTATTATTTGCGATTGTTTTTTTGAAGTGAAAACTTCTTTAGCGGCGTTGAGCACTTTTTCTGTAATGGGTATAAAATCTTAAACTCGCGTCAGGACACGTGACCTGATCGTAAGACGAAAAGCGTAAGACGGATGGAGAGTAGACAGCTGTCAGTTAGCTGTCAGTTTATAAAGCTTTGATGAATTGCCAATGATTTTGAGTGGAGATTTCAACATAAATTTCGCAGACGATAAAAATCAACTATTAATTGAATTTTTAAATAATGAATTTGGTTTAACTATGTCGAATGATCGCAATCTTAGCACAACGAAATACAAAACTACTATTGATGCGGTCTTTATTAGACATTTAAATAGGTTCGAATCAAAACTGTTCGTTTCTTACTTCAGCTACCATAAACCTATCGTATCAGTTTTAGAGATTGGCGATGATAGTTGTGGTAATGATGATGGTGAAAAAGTCGTTGAAATTATGGATGAAAGTTGATTTTTCGGAGAGATAAACTTTTTAATGTAAAATAATTGTAATAGTTTTAAAGTGTTAAATTTTTAATGTAATATAAATTGTCATGTTTGTGTACGATAGCGCAATAAATGAATATTGTATTCTACCACATAAATGATAGTACTTTTATACTGATAAAGCAATTGGTGCAAAATTATTCCCTAACCATTCCAAAATATCAAACATGCTCAACGTTAATAATCAAGTTTTCACTTCTGCCGGCACTCCCGGAGTGCAACCCGTCTTTTTTTTTTATTCATATGGTATTAATCCTTATCATAATAATTTTGTTTTTAATCGACTTAAAAAAAGGGAATTATGTATTTGATGTGTATGTATGTAATTTTGTCAGAGTTGCATAGTTTTTGGATATATTAGTCTATACCAGCGCCTGAACACGAATTGCAAATAAAAATGTATGCATCTTTGTATGTTTGTCCACTCGTATCTGAAAAATTAAAAGTCGGATTTCAAAAAATATTTTTGCTTTCGATTAGATATAGTCCAACTTAGGAGTTGTATAAGTTTCATCAAAATCGGTTCCTTAGTTTTTGAGATAAAGTAGGAGTGTCCAACTTTTTTCAGTTCGTAACGTGCATACATGTTACCTATTTTGTCTCAGCGTCCTAACCTATGTACATAAGTAAGGGTAATAAGTTTCGATTACTACAACAGAAATTAAAAAAAATAGAAATAGAAAATAATTTGAAAGAATTAAACCGTCTTCAAAATTGAAATACAAAAAAAGAAATAAAATTAATTTTTTAATAGATATAAAATACCTAAATAGCCCAACCATTTTTTGAGGTCGGTACTGGCCTTAAAGTTTGAGATCAGCGGAACCCCATGGTTCTACTCGCATAGTTCGTAACATGATGTTATAAAGTTTAATAGTAGTCTAGCTGGCACCGACCTAGACAATTGTTGGCCTATTTAGGTATTTTAGATCTATTAAAAGATTATCCGGAATTAATGAGACGGGACAGGAAAGGATGTAACAGGATCTAGTCTTGTGTCGTGGGTATTAGAAACTACTAGAGACTTTTCGGTCTCACAAGCACCCAGAACCGAAAGAAATCGAAGCGAGTGCCAACGCTATTGCTGACGAGATCAGACTTGGAATGGAATATTACATTCCTTCCTCTGAGATCGCCAGTAAGGGCCGTGGACGCTCCTGGTTCAATCGTGCATGCGCCGATGCTGTCGGTGACAAACAGGCGGCGTATCGCGCTTGGATCAGGGGTTGCGCCATGAAGGATCCCAATATTAGTTGCGAGGCTCTTGCTGTGAGCCTCAACATTACCAAGGCGTTTGATAGGGTCTGGCACCGTGGTCTTCTCTCCAAACTTCCGGCATACGGTCTGCCCGGCAACCTGTGGTCGTGGATTTCCGGCTTTCTGCATGGGCGTAGAATACGTGTAGTCGTCGACGGACACGCTTCGGCGCTCTTGTCGGTAAATGCCGGAGTTCCTCAGGGCTCGGTGCTGTCGCCCACCTTGTTTATTCTCCATATCAATGACATGTTGTCGCTTAGCAACATTCATTGCTATGCAGATGACAGCACGGTTTATGGGCGATACCAATGCGAGCCTCCAGGTTGCCGAGTCGAAACTGTGAAGGGACGCGAAGATCTTTTCATTGAGCTTAACCGGACCTTGGATCTCATTTCTACATGGGGTTCCAGAAATATGGTTGAGTTCAATGCCAAGAAAACCCAGGTGTGTGCGTTCACGTCCAAAAAAAATCCCCGTTCTCTCCCTCCTCGTTCTTGAGGGTGCTCCCCTCAATGCGTAGTATCTTAGGAATTATTTCGATTATTTCACATTGAACTGTTTTTTTAAAGTGTAATTAATGTCTGTCAGTAGCGTAGGTAACTTTATGTTTACGGCATCTTGGGCCGAGGACCCCTTCGGGCCTGAGGCCTTTCAAGCTCGGGGCCCCCTTGGACCGGGGGCCCCCTACCTTAGGGCCGAAACTGCGTTAAGCGGGCGCCCGCGACGGGCAACCGTCGCGCGTCTCCTCGCGTGGACACGCGTGCGGGCTCCGTGAGAACGCGACGGTCCCCGTCGCGGGTACCCGTCGCGGAGACCGGATTTACGCAGTGTCGCTGGTTCAATTTTAAAGGTGTGCATGTACAGTCGTGTCGATGGAGAGCTTAATATATTATTACATAGCAAAACGACGACTAGCAAAAAAAAAACGACAGCCAGGAAGGCTGTTTATTGAATTTAGGTTGCTAGGCGGAGAATTTGTTGTAAAATTCAGTAAATTAAGAGAAAATGAAAACTCATTGTACAAATATTTTAAAGTTTCGATACCGGTCTATGGCGAATTATCTTCGAAACTGGAACCATATTTGATGGTCAACAACTTAAGGGTAAAATCTGTATCAGTCATATCACCAACGGAAAGGCTGGCAATAACATTGCGCTAAGTAAAAAATATTTATTTTTGCTTAAGTATATTCATCATCATCATCATCTCAGCCACAGGAAGTCCACTACTGAACATCGGCCTCCCCCAACGGTCTCCGCATCGACCTGTTGGAAGCAGCCTGCATCCAGCGACTTCCTGCAAATGTAGCCAGGTCATCCGTCCACCTTGTAAGCGGGCGTCCGACATTTTGCTTGCCTGTACGTGGCCTCCACTCTAGAACCTTTCGCTATGAATCATCTATAGAATCCTTTGCGCTATGTCGGTGACCTTTATTCTCCTACGGATCTCCTCATTTCTGAGTCGATCTCGTAGGGAAATACCGAGCCCATAGCCACATAGCCCTCTCGATTGCTCGTTGAGTGACTTTGAGCCTTCTAATGAAGTCCAAAGTGAGAGGCCACGTCTCGGTGCCGTATGTCATCACCGTCATGTTCCCGCTTGCGGACACCGCGCGCTTTACCGCGCGTGCCCCCGCGAGGGGATCCGACGCACAGAGGCGGGCCCCGCGGCGCGGGTGCGGGACGCTCCTCCCCGTGCTGGACGCCCGCGCGGATCCCCGCGACGGAGCACTTTTGTATGAAACCGCGCGAGGGCCCGCTTAACGCAGTTTCGGCCCTAAGGCACTCGCGCGGTTTCATACAAAAGTGCTCCGTCGCGGGGATCCGCGCGGGCGTCCAGCACGGGGAGGCGCGTCCCGCACCCGCGCCGCGGGACCCGCCTTCGTGAGTCGGAACCCGTCCCGGGGGCACGCGCGGTAAAGCGCGCGGTGTCCGCAAGCGGTAACATGACGGTGATGGCATAGGGCACCGAGATGTGGCCTCTCACTTTGGACTTCATTAGAAGGCTCAAAGTCACTCAACGAGCAATCGAGAGGGCTATGCTCGGTATTTCCCTACGAGATCGACTCAGAAATGAGGAGATCCGTAGGAGAATAAAGGTCACCGACATAGCGCAAAGGATTCTATAGATGATTCATAGCGAAAGGTTCTAGAGTGGAGGCCACGTACAGGCAAGCAAAATGTCGGACGCCCGCTTACAAGGTGGATGAATGACCTGGCTACATTTGCAGGAAGTCGCTGGATACAGGCTGCTTCCAACAGGTCGATGCGGAGACCGTTGGGGGAGGCCGATGTGCAGCAGTGGACTTCCTGTGGCTGAGATGATGATGATGAATATACTTGAGCAAAAATAAATATTTTTTACTTAGCGCAATGTTATTGCCAGCCTTTCCGTTGGTGATATGACTGATACAGATTTTACCCTTAAGTTGTTGACCATCAAATATGGTTCCAGTTTCGAAGATAATTCGCCATAAACCGGTATCGAAACTTTAAAATATTTGTACAATGAGTTTTCATTTTCTCTTAATTTACTGAACTTTACAACAAATTCTCCGCCTAGCAACCTAAATTCAATAAACAGCCTTCCTGGCTGTCGTTTTTTTTTGCTAGTCGTCGTTTTGCTATATAATAATATATTAAGCTCTCCATCGACACGACTGTACATGCACACCTTTAAAATTGAACCAGCGACACTGCGTAAATCCGGTCTCCGCGACGGGTACCCGCGACGGGGACCGTCGCGTTCTCACGGAGCCCGCCCGCGGGTCCACGCGAGGAGACGCGCGACGGTTGCCCGTCGCGGGCGCCCGCTTAACGCAGTTTCGGCCCTTAGTGTTATACAAATGTTTTTATGCTGCAAACATACTACCTATATAGTATAATTACTATTTCTGTGACAGAGAACACATTTATAACATTTCACTTTTGGTTTGGAAGGATCTCTTTTAGGATGTGGGGTTATATTAACACTAATCTACAGAAATAGATGATTATTACTTCTTACAATTTTGTTTATACACGTCGTACATACACACGTACATAGGTGATAGGAGTCGTGAAACGTGTGAGTAATTATGTAAGGAAAATTTTCGGTCTGTCTTTTTTTTTTACACTTGCTCTTCTTCGGGGCCCCCCTGAGGATGGGGGCCCTGGGCACAGGCCCCGTGTGCCCTTAGTGTAAAGACGGTACTGTGTATGAACATAAGAAACATTTCGATACATTAAGGTCTAGTTTATTATTTAAGCAATAATTTTGAAATCTTTCTAGATCTTTTTGAAGATGAGAGGCGTCCTCATGATTTTGAATTTCACAAAGAATTTTTAGATCATCTGCATACAAGAGAATTTTAGAATAGTGAAAGCAAGAAAAAATATCATTAATAAATATAATAAAATGAAGAGGTCCCAGTAAGGACCCTTGCGGTACTCCTGATGGAATAACCATCGGGGAGGATGTATATCCATTTAATACAACGGTCTGACATCTATTCTGTACATATGACGTAAACCATCGATACAGGTTTCCTCTAATGCCTACGTTCTGCAGTTTTACTAATAGTAAACTGTGGTCAATCCGGTCGAATGCCTTACTAAAATCGGTATATATAACATCAATTTGTGAAGGCGTCGACATTGCGCGAGTCAGAAAATTATGACAAAGAAGTAAATTGGTAGTAGTCGATCTGCCTCTTAAAAACCCATGCTGATATTCATTTAATGGTTGCTTTAAAGTAGAATACAGTTGGATGTAAATAATTTTCTCTAATACCTTTGCAAAAATGCACAATTTCGAAATGGGCCTATAATTCTGAACGCGAGTTTTTGGGCCTTTTTTATGTATTGGAGTTATATATACCGACTTCCATATAGTAGGCATAAGCCCTTCATTTAGGGAACGTCTATAAAGAAGGGTCATGGGGGTTACTAGACTTTTGGCGCATCCAACTATAAACATAGGTGGAATATCATCTGGCCCAGCGGATTTATTAAGGTCTAGGGTTTGGAATAATTTTAAAACTTCTGATTCCAGGACCTGGATGTGGCTTATATCCGCAAGCGAACTGAAACAATTATGTTCAGTTGAAATTGAAATATTATTTCCACTTAGAAATGTAGAATGAAAGTATTCGCTAAAAAAGGAACATATTTCATCTCCTTGTTTAGACGACCTGTCTCCACAATAAAATACGGAAGGATAGGCATTGGATTGTTTTTTGCTCTTAACATAAGACCAAAAAGCTTTTGGGTTTTTAGCTATTTTTGCCTCGATAGTACTTATATATTCTGTGAACATGTCCGCTTCCATCGTCTTAGTGCTAACCCTTAAGATTTCAAAAGAATGTAGGTCATTAAGATTGCCGTACTTTTTGTACTTCCTGTGATATTTTTGTTTTTCCCGTAGTGCTTTAATTAGCGGAGTTTTATACCATATGGGATATTTGTGATATTTTTAATCGTTATTGAAGGTATATACTTGTTCCGTAAATTTATTAAAAAGTTATAAAATAAGGATACTACATTCTCGAGTGGCCCATTATAGATTTCATGATTCCAATTTACGTGACTGATTTCATCACAAATAGCATCGTAATTACCTGAACAGTATAAATATTTAGTGTAAGGCTTTTCTACAAGCATGTGGATTTCTACAAAATCTAATGATACGCAAAGAGCTTTATGGTGTGGGTCTTCTGGCACTAAAGGATAGGAAGCGGGTACGACTATTACATCGTTATTTGAAAAAACTAGATCTAACATGCGGTTATTGACATTTAATTGACTATAATATTGATTAAGGTTACAGGCCGCCAATTGATCCATGAAATCAAATTGATAAGCTCCTTCCATATTGTCCGGTGTAAAATATAAATTGCTATCTTCTGATGGTTTCCACAACAAATTGGGCATGTTAAAATCACCTAACACAAGAAACTTGTCAAGGGGGTGGTCGATACTAATGTCAAGTAGTTTATTAGAGAAATTTAATACTTGCGTAGGCAGTTTATTACCCAACTTTTGATTACAGATATACACCACACAAACGTGTATATTATATGTAATTTTCGGCTTACGTTTCTGAAGTGAGAGCGTAATCCATAAATCCTCTGCAGAAGAATGCCAGTTATGTTGGGATTCTGCAACGAGATCCCGGCGCACCGCTATCAAAACACCACCACCCATAGATTGTTCCGTTTGTTCATAATTCCTATCCCGCCTCCAAACAATGTATCGACTGTCAAACAACTCACTGCTATTGATCCCCTCCGTAAGCCAAGTTTCAGTAAGACAAACTAAAACATACGAAGATATACAGATATTTCTATAGAAAGTATTTGTCTTAGTACGAAGCCCACGGACGTTCTGGTAGAAAACAGAGATAGGCATCATGTCAAACAGCGAAGTGTAATACATACTATGTAGCTGAATTTAATATAATATGAAGCGTTAGTTTGCGTTAGAAATGATAAATAATATGAACTTGTCAATACATTTAAATTGGTAAGGCGGAATATAACACAAACATTGCAAAACCAGAGAGCATTATTAAATATGTGGGTAAGAAAAAAATGTATTGCGGATTGAATGTAATAGCAAATACTTAGCTGTGTGAGCCAGAGCGAGACGTCACTATATTGTCGCACAGAAGGTGCGCGTGCGCATGAACACAATGGTAAACATAATACGATTCCCAAACTTTTGCACAAGAAGCTGCTATTACTAAATTCGATTAATTTACACAGTAATAAGTAAAAGTAATACATTGCTAACGATGTGACAGTCTTTTTAAATCCATTTCTGACTTGATTGTGATAACAGGTGATGTTGGAGTTTGACGCACAAAAATTTTGCATCCTTTGACCCATGTATAAGCAAAATTTTGTTCCTTAGCGAAAGATTTGGTTTGGTTAAGTAAAATTTTGTTCTCCACTGTGAGATGCTCATTTGCATAGATTTTACCATCACCTTGAAGCCCCAAGTTAGTAGGAGTAATCGTGCACTTTCTTGCTGCCGCCACAAAATCGTCTTTTAGGTATCTGTTATGAAGCGATACAATGATCGGTTTACTCAGAGAATCGTTTCTTGAAGGAACTCTTGCCACATAATTTATTTGTTCTTTCGATATAGGACACTTGATAAAATTTCCGATTTTCGCTATTAGCATGAACAGATTTTCGGATTTTACATACGGAACACCCTTGACTTCAATGTTATTAAGGCGCGATCGCTGTTCGGAATCCTTAACACGAGTTTCGAGAAGTTCGAGACGTTGCTTAAGAAGACTAACTTCTTCCTTTGTTTGAAGTAGATCTTGAACTTTTTGATCGATGCTGGAAATTCTGGTGGAAAGATCATCTACAGATTGATGTGTAAATTCAATGGAAGACTTCAAATCTGACATATCTTGTTTCATGAGTTTTAAGTCTGCAATATCCGCCTGTATTGTTTTGATACTTTCAATCAAGGCTGGCAATGAGGAGATCTGTGCAGATAAAAGTTTCAGATTTGATGTAATATTTTCCAAATCTTCCCGCAAGGGGGATCCTGTGCGTGTATCCGAAGGTTTCACTATGCTAGGGTTCTTACAAGACGCGCATTTCCATGTATTTTTTCTATCACCGAGTTTGCGGTATCCAGCCTCCGTAATACCGGCGCAGGGAAAGTCAAACCGATTTTGGCATACGGTACACTGGACTCCATCCTGGGATTCGATATTACAGCGATCACAACGAAACATCGCGTTGAAAAAATAAAAAATTTAAATACTTACTATGCGTTTCAAATAAGAATAGGAACGTCAATGACCTTTAGTTGTCAAATATCACACGAAAAGTATGGTTAGCAACAAAAAAAATATTTACGCATCAATTATATTTTTTTTCACATAGTCAAATTCCTGAAAATAAATTAACTAAAAAAATTGAAACAGTTACAAAATGTTATATGGTCACATAAACAAGAATGTTTAGTCATAAATAGCTTAAAAAAGTATATTTTTTTAACTTTTTATTTACTTCATGTGTAATTATTCGCCAGAAAGTAACTATAACACGACATTATTCATTCATTAATTTTTTTACGAATTGTTAAATATTAAAAATATTATTTTTATTCAATAAAAATATTATATTAAGAAATCTTGTTTTGCTCACCCTACCTAAATTGTGCGATTTGACAGCTACTACGAACCAATATGGCGCCGGGTCAGTCCTATTCTTAGTTGAACCGCATAGTACTATGTTTTTTTTTTGTTACAGCAACAACACAGGAGTCAGATGTCGAGCCAAACGCTTCGAAAAATGAAGATGATGCAGGTTAGTTGGAACGTTTATAAATCCTTTATTATGGTATATCGTTCTCTCTTGTGGTACAGAATCTTCAACAAAATAAATAATCCAATGTCGGAATAAATATACCTATATTAGAAAAGCTAGAAAAATAAATATAATGGTTTCTTAGATTTACGCGAATGTTACACATTGAAATAAAACTATTATTTACGGATTTTATCGCGGATTTGGTTTAATATTTAATTTTTTTGAGTTCCCGACGTTTCAATTTAACAATGAAGAATGTTAACTAATTTTGATTATTAGCACTCCATATTCTCTGGCAAAAATAAAAAATATTAATGTAATGCCCCGTTCACATAATCGCCCAACATCGGCAACTATAGGCGATGACGGTAATGTGTACGGCTTATTGCCTTTCATTGCCGATATTCGTGTACATCAAGCAGTGTTGCTAACGAAATATTTTTCATTCCCAAATCTGGAGAATGTAGCGGTTCCGCGAAGTATAGTAAATAAAATTATGCTTATGTTAAAATAAGTAACAAATTATTTATAATGTTGACTCGTGTAGTGTTTTTTTTTTGTAATGCATTTTTATTGTTAATCTTATATTATTATAATACTAAATAACTCACATTACAGTGTAATGACTGATAATTTAACTCGTTATCATAAAATGAACCAATTAAATTATTAAGATATACACCCACAATTTAGGGATTTGTTCCAAAACTTATAACCCTGATAAAATTTTACAACATTCGTGTTCGGGGTTTTTCGCCAACTGTCGGTAATCAGAGTGAGAGTAAAGTGAGAATACCCATGTTTGCCTGTCATCGTCGACGATCCGCTAGTTATGGATTTCTAGCCACATGCCCCGCGGGTTTGTGACAGTGTATTGCTATAGAAATTTAATTTTTCATTAAAAAAATATCGAAATACAAGTTTCAGTAACAACAGCTAGCATTTTCCGGAGCTATCAGTTACTTCCGTATAATAATTGGTTCAGTTTGATCACAATACGAAATCTATTCAGAAATAAGTATCATAGTTTATAAGTGTTTGTACATGATTTAAACTATATATTTGAATATTATGATTTATATCTGTATGAATATCACTCCGCTTATGCCGATGACTTGCATTGCGTTTACAGAAACCCGGTCTTCTCAAAATATTTGTTCATTTATTGTGATAAGGTCCGCCTACTTCCACTTTAGCTTGCTATTGCGGGTTGATATTTCTACAATATATACTAAAAGAAAATAAATAAAATTATAGATGTACAGAAAATGTTTACTTCAAACAAGAATATACAAAAAATACTTTAAAATAAATAAGTCGAATTATAGGACAGGGCACGCGTGCGTTTCAGCTGTATCTGCACCTAGTTGCCTGCTGCAACTTCTTCGGTTTCATTTTCTTATTATAAAATTCCACACCATTGTTCAATTCTCACTATATGCAATATAGTGTACGTAAAAAGCACAATTACTAATTGAAATAATTCTAAATAAACTGTTTGTACATTATTATTTAATTACACCCCATACTAAATAAAATAATCATAATTTTCGTATATTTTTATATTTTTGACAAAGATGACACAATTGACATCTGTGGACGTCTGTGGATATATACGACCAAAAACCTTCATCGTCCATTACCAATTCAAGTTTTTAATCCAATTAATATGTCTGTTATTAATAACTTCGTTTTTTTATGAAATTCTACTACGAGTTTTATGAGTACCTGCTTTAAAAAACACTAGGCATTGCGGGCTTTGCGATTAGTTAAATGATTGACTTCCAAAATGAAAAATAAATGTCGTTGAATCATATGCCAGCCTACGTGGCGAAGTTGGTTAGACGTCGGCTGTGAACTGAGAGGTCGCGGGTTCGATCCCCGCCCCGCTAGAAATGTTTGTTCTACCCACAAATACTCCTTTCGGGTCTGGGTATTGTGAGACTGAAAAGACCCACGACACAAGACTCGAGCTTAGTGTGGGGTCAGGACTATGTACGTGACTGTTGGGTGTTATTTATTATTTTCATTATATTTATGACATCTCATCTCAAAACCAGCATTCTACCATAGCCAATTCACCCATTGATTTGAACCAGGTATTAGTGGTACTTGTTATAATTCAGAGCTATGTGATGAATAAGGGTTCATCCACCAGAGTTATTTGGTTTATAATTTTACGACCAGCCAATTCTATCAATCCAATTAATTCTATGTCTCTGCTCGTGCTGCTCTGATTCTGTTCATCTTATTATATCTACTTAATATTATAAATTCAAACGAAACTCTTTGTCTGTCGTCTGTCTGTTTTTATTAATGGAAAATGAGAAAACAAATCACCTGATGGTAAGTAATCACTACCGCCCATGAACATCCATAACGTTCGGATCAAAGATGTATTGCGTGTCCATGAAATGGCAGAGGAGTGGAAAGGAGAAAGGATGGGAAGAAGAAAGGAGCATTAGGCATCCAGCAATCTCACTTACCGAATGCAATGGAAAAGCTGTTACTTCACGTTGATCATTCATGCTGAGCAATAACTGACAACAGCGTGGCTCTAACACTTCTGTTTGTTTGACAGTCTAGTGCCTGTTAAACTTTTACGCCTACACCACTGAACCAATTGCCTTGTGTGAGCTGTGTAAACGGGTAAAGTTACGTTATCTATTACGTTTATAAGGCAAAATTTTTAATCCTAATAAATTTCAAAAAATATATCCGTCGTAATTTATATAAGTCTATCTTCTTGTTATTCAATATAATCGTTTCAATAATTATTTAAATAATGTATTATTTTCTATTTTGTGTTTATAACCATGATATTAATCGTAATACAAATAATAAGTTACTTTAAGGGTTGTTCTGGCTATCTACGACGCTCTATTTGCATGTAAGTGGATGGTATGCTAGAAAGTATGAGGCGAATAAAATAGGACCGGATTGAGGTATGGCATCGAATGAAACTTGATAAGACGGGATGTAACGGGAAGGAATCAGAAATGTTAATGATGATTCAAAACAACAACAACTCAAGGGCGATAATAAGAACATATTGTTTTCTTATGTAGTGTAAAATATATCCCTAGAAAAAACGCTGTTTTTACGATTACAAATACCTAGTTATGTTGCGGTAAATTCTTAACATCCACCATCTTCTACTTATCTGTTTACTCGGTATTATTTGGTTTTTATATATATTCATAAAACTCGTATCTATACGCGCTTTTTAAATAAATATCGTGGCAACTGCTAATGCATCGACGTCGATCGACGTCCATTTTTGACGACTTATCTATTGACAACTCGCTCGAATACGTGGCGAGGTGCGCAAAATTTGTGGCAATGATGCGCAAACGTGTCATCGCCTATCATCGGCGAACATCGACGATTGTGTAAACGCGCCATAAGAATTACTTCGATATGTCAATTATACATTGTAAAATATAGCTTGATAATTATGACAGCTCACGCCTATAAAGTTACGTATTTTTTTTTGTTAAAATGTCATACATATAAAAACTGTACTTCATGGACAGGTACCGCCCCCTTAGAGATTTGCCACGCATAACGATTAACCACAGACTATCGGATAATCGAATAATTGGATTTGAAATGAAAACAATACATAACAAAAATGTAAATATAAAAGTAACTTGTTTCTTAATTGGCGAAATATGTTCCATTTACTGATTACATTAAAAAAATGTGCATTGAATAAAAGTAACCGATAATATAGTTAGTAGCACGAGCCGAAATCGCCACTGAGGGACGGCTGTTATTGTATTAGTAATAACTTATTTTTAAAGTAATAATAATAAATAAAAAATAAATAAAAAACTGTTTTATAAAATCCATACATTAATCACGCAATTATCGATAACAAGATAGAAAAATAATAATCGAATAGATTCATTAACGTTTATACACTACCCTCATCCCTACTGCGATCTGTCACAATTATCAAGCTATATTTTACAATGCATAGTTTCCGATTTAGAAGTAAAACAAGTTGTAACCGTACGACCCGGGCTGCCGGTTACGATGTGACGTCATAGCACAACATGCTCACTGGCTCACTCAGTCCGCTCGTGGTCGCGCGCCCGTGCCGTTGAATTTATACCCACAGAGTACTATAATATTACGTTTATACCTAAAGACTTTTAACAATGTCCAATCCAAATAGTAGGAAATCATGTGTTGTGCCTAAATGCACAAACACAACTACCAATTCGCCAGAAAAGTTGTTTTTTATAGTTCCAAAGGACGTTAAAATGCGAAAAAAATGGATAAAGGCTATGAAGAGGTTAGATTCATTTGGAGATAAAAGTACAGTTTATTGTTGTGAAGACCATTTTGACGTAAGTATAGTGATCATATTTTAGGTAGGTACATAAATATAAGTAATAATACCTAATTATTTTCATCTTTTAATGAAACAATTTCTAAGCGATTAATTCCGTGTTTATATTGATTTTACATTGGCAGGAAAAATGTTAAATCAATAAGTAGGTACGCGATTAATCCGGTTAAAAATAGTTTCATTATAAAAGACAGTGATCGTGAATACCTAAGACATTACTGTTATAATCTTTTGTAGTTTACATTTATTTAATACCTATAAACATAAAATCTGGTCAGAGGTACAAAACCTTTGGTGACAGAACTTCCCGTTATGTTTTTACATAGTACACAGGGTTGCCAACTGTCCACGTTATTTTATTGTATTATTGTCCCTCGTACTTTCCCTCGTACGCCTTTGCTGTTAATGCTAAAAATCCATTGGGAAATTTTTACAGTGCTATAAAAGACACTATTTGGCGTGGGTACGCAAGTCTACTCTAAGGTCCATTTTTGTCGTGTCTGGTACTCGCATCTGGCCGCTTTCTCTCCTGATCCTAATGGTCGCTTTTTTATGCCGGTCAATCGCTGGGTTGCGGCCGTAGTCTACTTAAAACAATAGCGGCCGGGGTTGCCTTGATACCTGGGCTCATGGATGCCCTTTTGCGCAAAGAAGGATGCCAGATTTTCATAGAGCCTTCGGCTTGATGTAAAATATTCACGGAAAAAGCTGCAAAGTATTTCGATTTGCATAACATAGATTTAGAAACTTTAGTGTGTTACTATTTTTACTGGGAACTGTTAAAAAAAAAGTTATTTTCAAAATTGTGTTTACTTTTGAGGTTATGTAATTTTGTTTACCTTAGTCATATAATATTGAGCGCGGGTCTCCACTCGATTGAGACGTGTTATGTATACAAACGCGATCAAACCATATCCGTTCATACAAGTTAACCCGTTTATAAGTGCAAAACATGGCGGGTAGATAGGTACATAAAGATAATAAAAATAGAAAAAAAACCACCTGATTTTTCAGACACTAGTAGATACTCAATATTTTTCATATTGAATAAGTTTTACTTAATATTTTTATATTTATAGGATGAATATAAGAACTATGCTATGTATATTTATGGTCACCATGTTATAGCATAGTTACCCACAAATAAATCCTTATGTTAAAATAAAAAACACGTTGCTATAAACATTTTTATTCAGTATCATTTTGATCATAATCAAAGTGTCAAGAAACTGTGCAGGGGGCTCTATAATACTTTGATGTTGTGCTCAGCGAAGACACCACAAAATTGTCATTGTATGGGATCAACACCCTACAGTTCTTTTCCCCACTACACAGTTACAATAGTATTGATTAACTGCCTCTTTCCAACAAGATTTATATCAAATAAATTATAGACAAAATATATTTTCCATCCAACATGCCTACTTTGGATTTTTGCTCTTATAAGTCTGATGCTTTGACGGAGAGAGACAATCGTGTTCTTATAAAATCAAACAAAGTATTCCTACACACCTGTATCATATAACATCCATTGATTTGAATGTGCTCTCCGTAATAGGAAAGAGCTTCTCACAATTGATAAGTTCTGCAAGCAATTAAAATCAAATCATTGTATTCAAATACAAGAAAGTCAATCACATTTCCTGACTGTATATTAATATTTATAAATTGAGCCCTTCTTATGTTTTAATTATTGTTTATGATATAATCACTCAAGGTATTATGTTATACATCATTAATTAATTAATAATATGTAAAATCTGTGGCACTGGTTCTGATGAATTGCGCTGCATTTTATAAAAAATCCTCTGCCAACATGGATGGCAAATCTTGTCTGATGCTTGTAACTAAAACAAAAAAAAAAAATATCTACTGAGCAACATTTTCACTAAGTATAATTTATGGAATTAATTATTTAATAGTTTTATATGAATATTTCAGTAAAAGAGGGGGCCTGCGTTCAAATATAACAGTTTTACACAACTAGCAAAACATTTACCAGGAATAATAGGGTATTTTACTGACATCATCACGCTATTTAAATGTGATAAATGGGTAGCAGCTAGCATAATGTAATTACATATCATATTAAAGTTGTGAACTGTAGGTCCATTCCCAAGCAGTGTAAGAAATAAAGTGTTAGTTTCAATATGCAAAAAATTAATCATATGAGTGAGTTAAAATGAGCAGATGCAATATTGGCATTGTTTTTTGTCTCGTAAGTATAATATGTGTATGTTTACCTGGCTTGTGTATGTTTACGTGGTTATGTTTGATTCACTTTCTTGTTCAGAACTGCTACTCAGTAAATGAGACCGTATATGATGTAAAGAACGTCCACAACCAACATAATGATTTTGGTGACCAACTGTTTGTGTTAGTAGTCAATCTCGCAAATTATTCCAAGCTCGTTCAATTAACATCCAGCAGGCATGACAAACTACTAGGATATAGGTACTAAGGGAGGTGATTGTTTTAAGTTATGGTCTTGAGTCTTAATTAAAATGTATAAGTGATTATAAAATAAGAAAATAGATTCATAAAAACTAAAACCTTACCTGTGATACCTCCGATAGAGCATTCCATTGTTATATTAATGAACAGGGGTCCTCATTATCAATAGAATGTCTCCGCATTCGAAAGACATTCACCATTCCGACATTTTTCTAAAAAGATCCAAATCAAATGCCTTAATCCTTATAGTTAGTAAGGTGGTAAAACAGCGTAGAAGTAGCAAATGCTTAACGTAAAACTTTCTAATTCACTGTTTTCTGTTACCGCGCGTTTATTTTTTATAATAAAGTCCACAGGCGACAACTGAAACTAGAACTACGCAAGCAATTGACATTTGGCAAATGCAAGAAGGGCAAATGTCGAAAACAAGTAATCGATTATGATCGATAGTAGCACAATGTTTAATCGTATAAAAATATATATGCCATGCCGGCTTAAAGAACCATTAATAATTTAAATATATGAAATAGTAGTATTCTTTACTGGATATAATAAATTATTAACTGGATTATTGCATAAATAGCCATTTTTGCAACCAAATCGATAACGAGTATGGATTCATTCGTAGTTTATTTGAATTTATCTTACCCACACTAGTTTTAAATGATACATCGGAAGTCGGTTAATGTCAATTAATAATTAAAATATTATTTGTTTATTGTAAAGTTCCCACTATGCAATTACTACATTGAAATAAATGGAGCAATTTAATATAATCGTTCACGTATTTATTTAGCTTGTCCGCGGTATTTAAAATAAAAAAGTATTTTAAGCCTGAATCTGGCATTGTCCTTTGGTAAAGTTTTATCCGACTTGGCTTAAAGCAGTAATAACAAAATGTCAACAGTGCAGTGGTAGATGGGACAGCTTCTAATGACAATCGTTACGTATAATAAATGTAGCAATGGAACTACATATTAAAAAAACAAAAAAAGAAAATTATCAAAATCTCGTACATATCGTACATGTATCGTACCTCGTAGCGCAAACCACAAATCTCGTATTTGTACGAGGAACCTCGTACGTTTGGCAACCCTGATAGTACTTATTATAATATCTTGAGAACAATGCAACTGTTTTGCGTTATCCTTTTATTTGTTTTCTATACAAGTTGTAATCTATACTAGACTGTGCCTACTGCTCTGCTCGCGTCGACTAGGTGACGGTGGCTAATAATTTTTTTTTCTTGTTTTAGATTAAAAATGATATGGAGAACTATATTAAATATAAATTGGTCGGGGGAAGAATTAAACTAAAACAGGGTATAGTTCCACACAAATTCAAATGCCAACAGAAAAAGGAAGATAAACCTCAGAGAACTGCAGTACAAAAACGTAATCGTATAGAATATTTTGAGAAACTCTTAAATAAAGATGAAACCTCGATGTTAGAAAAACCTGAAGAGATATTTGTTGTTAGCTGTGAAGACGAAATAGAAATAGAAGATCCATCAAGTTTTGGAAATAATGATCAGTGTTTAGAAATATCAAAAAAAAGTAAGGGAGTGCAAGTAAATCTGAGAGCTAAAGGTGTCCATAAATCAACCATGACAACAAATGTTAAAAAAAAAAAAGAGGAAAATAATATTTTCACCAGATGAAGTGTCTTTTGGTAGTATGAACGACACATCGTCAAACGCCTCTTCACATGAAATGTTTAACCTTGATCAAGAATCAAAGAATTTTTCGAATCCTTCATCCATTTTATTAATCGAATAATATTTACTATTATTAAACTATTAACTTAATACGTGAACGAAAACCAACAACAAAACACTGCACAAGCTATTACAACTACTGTAATCGCTGGCGATTTGATACGAAGCGAGTCGTGGCCCGTGTGGCGCGTTGTGAAATGACGTCACAAGCGATCACGTGACTGTAGCGGGACTCGATATTTTTCCAAACTTTGAATACCTATAAAATCAAAACTACTAGGTATTTTTGACTACAACAAAAACTAGTGTGTTTGTATACATAAAGGCTTTACTGAGACAACATTTCAAGCGATTTGGCATACCTAGTAACATTGTCCATTGTAAAATAAGGGTATAATAGTTGAATTGTAACAGTCACAGAGCGGACGTCTAATACCTCAGTCCGCCCCGTGACCACGAAAGCTGTAAAGTAATCGAAACGTCGGGAACTCAAAAAATGTAAAAATTAAACCAAATCCGCGGTAAAATCCGTAAATAGTTTTATTTCAATTGAAAAATATATCCTGAAGTTGCAGATTGGAATTTATTCTGAGAACTCGTGGGTTAATTGTTCAAGGAGTTACAATAAATTGATAAATTATATTGTTTTAGAAGACCGGCCGGATTCAAGATCTGACACTTTGTCAGCGAGCCCTGTTGAACACTTCGAAATTAAAACAGGTAGGTTCCTTTACTAACTAAATTAGTAATGCCATGGTAATGCCATTTCAAATTAACATCACCACCTTGTTATTTTTGAAGCCTTAGCATGCTCTATATTACTGCTGTTGTTCCCCACAGAATTTGTAAATAAAAAGCTGAACATATGTTATAAATACACAATTGAATGCTCAGTTTCTTCTTTAAATGGGTTCGTAAAAAACTCACTTAACAGATCACACGATATCTTATAAAATAGCCGATCGGCTTTGTGAATCACAATCGCAGATAGCTATCGGCTTCGCGTGCTATTGTGATTGCTATTGGTATTTATTCCAACACTTCCCTAAACTGTATCTATATTCTAATTCCTTGTAACCAAACTAGTGAGAATATTGTTAATTAAAACTTAAACACATTTTTATATTGCCTCAATCAATGCAATGCACTTCATGAATCAATTGTGTCTTGACATTACTTTCACACGTTTGGGGTTACACTTATGTGAATTTTTAAGAGATAGTTCGTCTACACCTTAAGAAAAAACTGAGCGGGATCTATTCCTCTATACCTAAATAAGTTGATACGTGATAGTAATAACTTATGTTATTAGTAATAACTTATGTTATAGATTTCTACATAGAAATAAGAAAAAAGAAACACAGATTTAGGTCAATATTACAATCCAATAATGACAATCTAGCACTTGGCACAATGTTTATCTTCGACTGGCCGCACCAAGAAGCTTATAGTGAAAATGAATGAACTAAAAATCATGTTCATTCATTGTCATTCTAAAGAAAAGGATAGCAGGCAACAGCGACTGCATTCAAGATCAAATTATTGTACTTCACTTTTATATACGGAATGCAATCTACATTTGGGTATAAGCTTCTTGGGCCGCACCATAGCAGTCAGCACAAAGGTCGGCTTAGGTACCATATATACATATATCGCATTTATTTATTTGCAAATGATTTTTGCAAAATGTGTGGTGGACTGTTGATAAACGGACTAGACGCGACAGCCAACATGTTCGCGGTGGTCGCGGGTTCGAATCCCAGGGCACACCTCTGACTTTTCGGAGTCATGTGTGTATTGATAATCAATCACCACGCATTAAAACGGTGAAGGAAAACATCGTGAGGAAATCTGTATACCATAACGGTCCATAAGAATTTCTATGGTATGTAAGTCCGCCAACACGCACTAGGCCAGCGTGGTGGACTGTATGGCCTAACCGCTCTCAATCGTACTGACGATGGTAGATGAGGCCCGTACCCTGCAGTGGGACGTGTACGAGCTGATACAGATACAAAAAAATGATTTTTACAGAGAACTTGTACGAAGATATGGAAGACATGTCAATGTATGAAGACTACGCTACGTCCGCTGCGGAGCCAGATGTAGTGAAACCCAAAGGTACTCCATAATCTACACTAAAATATATATATTTATTGCTATGAATGGCGATGTGAGCATGCCAATCGCCCGATGGTCAGATACGACAGCTAATGTACATTCAGCAACATAATTCGCTACACAGTCACGGGATTTGGAATCATCCAAAATAATAATTATTTTCAACATCGTATGGCACTTCGCGGCATAAATGACTTTACATAGTTATATTTTACGACTACAGAGTAGTACGTACAACTTTTAATTCATAAAAAGGTAATAAAAAAATGTGAAGTGTTCAGCGACTTATGTTGCTGACTGTACAGTAGCAAAACAAAAGAGCACTATGAAGTATAAAGCAATACTTGGCATTCCACTGCGCTCGTCATCCTGAGATGTTAAATCCCAATATGTCCAGTAGTTACTCTAGCTACAATGTACTTCAAATCGGAACACTACAGTGCATTTACACTGCTGTTTGGCGGGATAAATAGACATTGCGGTAGTACCTACCCAGGCGGCCTCTCGCATATGAGAGAGTAGGAGACCAATACAAAGTACCATATATTTGAGAATACCTCCTCGGGCCTAATATGGTTATTGTTGGCATGATATTGGTTTAATATTGTGTTTCAGAAGAAGAATCGTACCACACATCACAATGTAACGTGTGCAACGAGGAAATAACTGGGTATGTAGCATTAACATTTAATATAATTAAGTTAAAAAAATGTTTGAAATTACAGATATTGTCTAGTCCTCACATCTGCTCTAAGTCTTGTATGTGAATGCTATAATGCGAAACGGCAGCCGCCATGATGGATAGCGATCCTACGTCATTCCGCGAGTAGAATAAAGAACCAATTAAAACACTTCAAACAAGGGTGGAATATCCCATATACCAATCAATTCAACTTCATATAGATATGTGTTTATGTGCAGGTTCCGCTACACATGCGTGCAGTGCAGTGACTTCGACTTGTGCAGCGCGTGTGAACTCAACAAGGCGCATCACCACCACTACGTACTGCGAGTGCCGCAATGCAGGCCAAATGTAAGTAATACAATATTTTTTTGCTAGAATGGCGAGACGATCATGCCGTTCGCCTGATGGTAAGATCGCTTATGGACGGTACTAAATCCAAATAACACCATGAATTACAATGCTTGGCATTGCACTGCGCTTGCCATCCTGAGACATAAGATGTTAAGAGTCGTTATATCCAATGTAAAATGTGCTTCAAACCGGGACACAACAATGCATTTACACTACTGTTTGGTGGGAGGAAAAGTGGTGGCGGTGGTACCTACCCAAGCGGCCTCTTATACACGTGTGAACGACCACCAGTAAAAAAAATATGTCTTAAGAATTAGTCTTTATCAATAAATTTAGGGATAAATCAAATTAAGTAGGCAATATTTATCGTGCAATCTATAGAGGGAGCGTTTTTAGGAACCCATTTAAAGAAAAAACCCACAGTCAAATATCTCATAGTCATAATAACTATCAGACATCAGTAACATTTTGGTTAATTTTAGATGTGAAAGATACGGTCGGTGGTTTTTGTTTACAATTTCGTGAGCAATTAGCAATAGCAGAAATGCTAAAGCTAAAATAACAAGGTGGAGATGTTAACTTGAAATAGCTATAATTCCCATTGAACATTTTGATGGATTCCATATTATTTCCATTTTGAATTTAATGAAAAACCTCCATTTTGTATATTTTTAAGTGTTTATATGAATTTCAGGATGAATTGGAAGCTGTGCTGACAGTGATTCGATTACACCTGCTGAAAGATCTAGACCCGATAAAAGAACCGGAACCTGAAGAAATAACGTATGTATTGTTTTAATACTTTTGATTATATTAAACTTAATTTGGTTTTGTACATCATCTTCTTAACTTGTAAAATTATAAAGTCCTGTTATTTTTTTATTAAATTTAATTGTAATACTCATCGTTTCCACTAATTAATTTTTATATCTCATGGGGTTTCTTAATTTTGGACGAATGTTACTCATTGAAATACAACTAATTTTATAAAATTAGTAATAAAATGTAGTTTTTCTGTCTCATAGGTATAAAATCTACTAGTCTGATTTCTCAATTCAATTAATAAATAGAAATAGCTCACATACACCAAATTATTTACATAAGCAATAATATTTAAATTGTTCCTATTTCAGTATAAAAATGGAAGAAACCACCGAGGAGAGTGAAATGCCCAGCGAGATTGTCGAAGAAGACGACAAATCCGAGGAAATGGACAAAATTATAGAAGCCAGAGTCCCGCTTCAAACAGAACAGGGTGTGGTAAGTACATATATTTATATTTTAAGCTAGCGGCCCCACTCACGTATACCCTGGTGGTTTTGTTTATATTCACACTGGAAACTTATTGCTATAAAAATACTCCGTATATAGTGGAGTGCCAAGCATTGCCTATGATGTTTGGTTTTGCTACTGTCCATCACTGCCGTCTCGATTACTATCACTCGAATAGAAATGGCAGGCGCAAATTTCTAATTAAAAATTCTTGAAAAAAACTAACCTATTGATGAAAACCGCATCACATTTGCTTTTTAGTTCAAAAGACCTAACTTTTCAAAGGCAACGTGGAAAGTGATTTATTAAAGATTTTATTGACCATATGTTTTGCACTATTTCATAAGTAATATAGTTTTGAGTGTTTTGAAAACTATAATGTTGCCTTTAGTGGTTGCGATTTTATCGTAAAGGATTTTGAATATTGATATCATAATAACTTAACTTAACAACTTTAGATAAGGTCCCTTAAGCAAGGATTAAATAAATTAACCGACTTGGTATTACATGGATCTCACAACTTTTTGCGGTAGAAAAACTGAGTTGCGAGACTTGGTATTTTTTACAGGATGTTTTTGATGAGATAATATTTATTATTTTTGAAGCCTTAGCATGCTCTAAATTTCGGCTATTGCTAAGTGCCCTACAAGATTTGCGACAATTTTATTTTGTGGTGTTTTAAATATCGTTATGTTTGGTTGGTAGTTTTTGATAAAACAATAATTTAAATTCTTGCGTGCCATAGCGTCTTAAAATAAAAGGTTGTAGACTATTTTTAGAGAAAAACTATTTATTTATCATCCAAATATGACGATAGGAAGAATGTAACAAAAAACTCTTTTTTTGCAAAATAGTTGCTTTGTGTCTGAAGTCACTAAAACCACCACCCGGCTTCGTTTTCGGTAGTTTCCTTGATATGCCCTGTGTATAACATTTCAAAGTAAAATACAGTTTCGTGTTCCACAGTGTTCTGTGGATGCAAACAAAAGTGCTAGCTACAAGTGTTGTGGTGTGCCTCTGTGTCTAAACACGTCGGTCAAAACTCCTGGAAAATTGTTCATCACTGTGCCAACGAAGAGAAGTGCACGGCACAAGTGGTTGAAACTGGCACGACGAAACCCTAACACCGTCCATCCTGTTCGTACTTTGCATTTCTGTGAAGATCATTTTGATGTAAGTCATGTTAGATATTATAATTTTATTTATTTTTATTTCATATAATTTTATGTCTCATATGCTGACACAGAAACTAACTTTGCCAATACCTTCGCCTTTGAAAATCCATGCCATACATTTGAGACGACCTTTCTAATATATTGTATCAGTCCATATACGTCCCACTGCAGAGCACGGGCCTACTCTACAATCGAGAATACGATTGAGAGTAGTTAGGCCTTATAGTCCACCACGCTGGTCTAGTGTGGGTTGGCGGACTTGCATACCATAGAAATTATTGTAAATCGCCATATTTTCCTTCACCATTTTTTTTACAGCATAGGATTGTTATTTTCAAAGTCAAAGGTATTGGCAAAGTTAGGTTGTGCAAGTGAGCCATAGTTTCTGATACCCATGAAACAAGATTTGTGATTTACTGTGAGGTCGCTGCTATGTTTTGATTTTTGGGTGTATTTATCCAATTTTTAAATAAGTAATTCATACTTAGTCGTTTTTTTCCCTATTCTTATATTCTTCTTGTTTAAAATAAAACTAATATTTACAAATTTTATCGCGGATTTGACTGAGCGGATAACTAATACCTCAGTCCGCCCCGTGAACACAAAAGCTGTAAAGTAATTGAAACGTCGGGAAGTCAAAAATTTTAAAATTTAACAAAATCCTTAAATAATAGTTTTATTTCAACGAGTAATATTCGCGTAAAACTAAGAAATAATTATTCATTTTGTTCATTTCAGTTGCCAAATGACATGGAGAATTACATGCAATACCACATAATGGGTTCGGTGTCACAAATTCGTATGAAAAGTGGTTGTGTTCCGTCTAAATTCATTTGCAATACTGATTGGGGCAGGAGGTCATATACTGCTGAAGAATTGAACATTCTAGAAAAACGTAAGAAATTGATGATAAAAGATCCAGTTGAAAGCAATTCTGAGCCTTCTGTTGGAACAGGTATATTAATGTTATATTTATTTTATTATCTTTATTGTTGACCGGTAACAAATAACAAGAGATAATAGACCAAGTAAAGAGAACAAGAGGAGATATAATGCGGCGGCGTCTAACCGCCTGTGAAATATTGGCCTTCATTTTGTAAACTTAATTTGTTTTTGTAGTCACTTAAATTACCACCCGCCTTAGTTTTCGGTAGCACTCTTGATATACTTGGCATAAACATACGTACATACAAACACACATACGTATATTTTTTTGTACACCAAATAAATCTTAAATTAAACTAATATTTAACATAAGTATACAAATGGTGGTCGTATTGATCAAGGCAATCTCTTACCAATTTCTAATAAGATAAGGAAATACATAAAACATACATACATACTACATATACTAAAAGGGTTCACTTGAAGGAATTACTCCACTAAAAGTCTTCTCTGTACTTTTCACAATTTATTATTCCAATACAGTCAATATGGTCTTATTCTCTTTTACAAATTATTTCTAGTTCCGCTCCGCGAAACATACCGTACATTATATATTCTCTCCCGATCCAATACTCGCTCAATCCGGCAGTATATCTTTAATAATCCATGATTCAAACCATTAGCCATATCCAAAAATTAAACGCCATATTACCAATGTCACTTATTATTTTTCAGTTTTTAACATATATTCCAATATAAACCTTACAATATATAGAAGCAATTTCTTACCGACTACCATAGACATAAGAGAAGGAAAATACATACATACATTTGTTCATAGAGTATAGAGTATAGTAGATAGAGTTTTTCTTTCGACGTGTGGTCTAAAGCACTCTTTTTTAAATTTCAGGTGCTGCTAACAGGACAGCCACGGAGCCTAATACTTCTAAGACTGCAGACAAATCGATACAAGTATATTTACCGTACAAAGTCATAAGCAAGTCCACTCAAACACTGCATAAACTAATCACCCGGACCACATCACCCTTTAGAATCATTTACAAATCTGTGTCTACTTCACCGTTCAAGATTGAAAATTTTACTGACATCAAGCCATTTAAAGGCAACTCAAGTAAAACGAGAAGGAAACTTCGTAACTAAGGGACAATGTGTTAATAATATTAGATTGATCTTTTGTACCTCGATGAGATAAAATCAATTACAAATAAAATTCAATGTCTCGCGTTGTTTGGGCTATGATCAGTACAGATCGTTTATTTAGATAAGCTTAAATCGGCTATTTGCAGCTATTAGAAATATGTTCGTGAATAATTGAGCGTTAGGTTAGGTTTGAATAGGTAAAACTGAAGTTGAGTCAATTGAAAATAATGTCCGCTAAATTAAAAAAAAGAACAAATGAATTAATAAAAAAAGAATTAACACAATTATTATGAACCATTAATAATAATCACACTCAACCAGTAACATTAAGGTGTTAAAAGTGCGATCTCTGTTACTACGAGAATAAAACTATCAGTTTATGAGTTCGCCAATTTACGACACAATGTAAATAAATTTGGTTTAAGAACTAGTTCATATTATAACTATAGACTGAGGTTTAATGAATAAGCCAGATTATTTAATTAAATAATTCTTTAAATCTTCTTTGTTTAATTTGTCTACATCACAGAGTGACAAACCTACACTCTAGATTTTCTTTAAGAAACCTATACTAAGATATTTTTTATTGCAATGAATGATGAGACGTGCTTGCCGTTCGCCTGATGGTAAACAATACTACCGTTCATGAAAAGTAGCAAAACCAAACAATACCATGAATACCATACCATTCATACCATGAATTACAAAGCAATGCTTGGCATTCCACTGCGCATACCACCCTGAGACATAATATGTTCCATTAGTTACTCTGGCTACAATGTCCCTAAAAATAGTTTCAATTATATTCAATCAATTAACTTCTATAATTTCTTTCATTACCCAAAAATAATATCAATTAAATCCAAAAAAAAATTAAATGTGCATATTTTCACATTAGTTATTATACCTGTTTTACTCCTTAGTACATTACTTTTAAGTATATTCAGGATTTATTTATTTGTATAAAGTAGGTGAAATTATAAACATTCTATTTTGCACTAGCCAGTAAATTGGAATTAATATACAAAATCTCTTATGAAGTAAATAGTATTCTATACGACTCAGATCTTGATATAATTGTGATAAAATTAATATTTTTGTCATTCCAATGGTATGTTATATTGCAGGATTTAAATACGACAACAGAGGAGCCTTCAAATAAAACAAATACAAAGCTACAAAAGAAACAAGGTCGAAAGAAAAGTGTAGAGGAACCCGCGGCTACAACTAGTGATTCGGCTTCTACAAGTGTCTTCGTACAACTGGGAGGAAAAAGTTAGTGACATTCACAGTACTTATTTATATAGGAATTCATTCTGAAGACGGGATTTGTCGAGAATTTGATCTGTGTGGTGCTATGGTAAAGAAATAAAGAAAGAACAATTTATTAATCGCAGACGCAACGTACATAAAACATAGAGTAACATAAAACTTAATATGTAATGAAAAAATGGCTGGTCGCGTCTGTGACTGGTAAGTGGCCACTCATCTTACACACTCAAATGTTATGATGTGGTACAATTACAACGCTGGGGGCTTGGGTTCGATTCCCGCACGTGTTTGAGAGGCCTACAAGTATTTGTCGGTATAGATTCCGTGGTTACTTAGTGATCCGAAACTGAACGTTCGAGGAACGCAGGAGTTATAAGTACTCCACTTTTAAAAATCTAACAGTATTGTTTTCTATTCTCTGTGATACCTCTGGTTACGACATACGATAGAGGATTCGAACATTTACAGCCGCTGCCAATAAACAATCCTAATCCAAAATTTGCCGTTTTAGATTGACAGCTCAATCTTTTTTCTGATACTATATTGCCAATAATCAATCTCAGTAGTGAAAAAACTATGGCAACATGACAAGACACCAATCGAAAAGTAGAAAACAATCCAGATTGACTTCAATCTATTTTTTTCGATTAATTATTGGCATCGGCCGTTAGTTGGTCACAGGGCGGACTACGGTGACCAAGAAAGCTGTAAAGTAATCGAAACGTCGGGAAGTCAAAAAATGTAAAAATTAAACCAAATCCGCGATAAAATCCGTAAATAATAATTTTATTTCAATGTATAACATTTGCGTAAATCTAAGAAGGTAATATTTTGATTTTGTATTTCTGTGTTACAGTGCAGCAGTTGCGAGTAGTGGCCGGTAATTTCACTGAAGCGAACATCGTGACAGACGTTATGTCCCGACCGCGCCCGCTCATACTGCGGCGGCGAGTGACGCGACCTCCGAACAAACAGATGACAGGTCAGTTTGTAATCACTTTTCATTTTTCTCACGATTTGGAAGTTATTCCGTATCGCAATTGGAGCATCAATCATTATACTATACCATAACTGCAAGATACGGGCCTCCTCTACAATCAAGAGTGGGTAGGCCATATAGTCCAACAGACTGGCCTAATGCGGGTTGGCCATTTCAAATGGCAAATTTCCCTCTTGGTCCCTAAAAAGTTTATTTTTAAGCATAAAATTAAGCTAGTAAGCAAGGCAAATAACCTCACGCCTAGATGGTATCTGTAAATTAGCAAGTAACATAATTTTTTTCTTTAATAAGTAATATAACATTAATAAATAGTATTATATGTATTAATTGGGTATTTATTAATAGTTAGCCTTTTGTACTTTTGTATTTTTGTTTATCCCTTGTGTTGTTGTAATAAATTTGTGTCCAATAAAGATGAATAAATAAGATATTTATTTTCATAGTAGTATATTTTCCTTCGTTGTAAAATTAATATTAATATTTTCTTTCTTTTCTTGTTGACAGTGGTCCTACAGAGACAAACACTGAGTGACGACGGAACAGACCCCGCGACGCAGATCACCTGAGTTTGTGAAACAAGAAACACGCACGCGCCTTGAATTGTACATAATTATAAATAAGTTCTCATTTCTACAATAAAATGTATTGCTAGAAAGTGGAAATGTGAGTTTTCTTGGTTTTTTATTATATTTATGTGTGGGTAGTCACGAAACTTTGAACAAGCGAGTCGACCGCCATTTCGGTATTATTCGTAGGTAAAAAAAATATTGAAAATGTAGCTGATCGCTGTCGGTACATGGAAAATATAATGCGAGAAAAACTACTACTGGGGTTTATACAATTTGGTGGATTTAAAAAATCCAATACAAAGATTTTAATAAGAGAAAGGTAATTTGAAACAGAGCACAAAAAGTACTAGGGCAACAGAGCAAGGAAGGAGGTTTTATTTAACTTATGTCACCAATATGTGAAATATTTCACAGAGCACAAAAAGTACTAGGGCGGCAGAGTAAGGAAGGAGGTTTTATTTAACTTATGTCACCAATATGTGAAATATTTCACAAAGCACAAAAAGTACTAGGGCGACAGAGCAAGGAAGGAGGTTTTATTTAACTTATGTCACCAATATGTGAAATATTTCACAGAGCACAAAAAGTACTAGGGCGACAGAGTAAGGAAGGTTTTATTTAACTTATATCACCAATATGTGAAATATTTCACAGAGCACAAAAAGTACCAGGGCGACAGAGTAAGGAAGGAGGTTTTATTTAACTTATGTCACCAATATGTGAAATATTTCACAGAGCACAAAATGTACTAGGGCGACAGAGCAAGGAAGGAGGTTTCGTTTAACTTGTGTCACCGATATGTGATATATTTCTCAGAGCACAAAAAGTACTAGGGCGACAAAGAATCGAGGAGGTTACTGTAGTTAGAGAATTCTACCCACAGTCCGATGACTAGCCGATATTATATATCTACCCACAGTTACATATCCTTCTCCAAGAATGTTCTCAATTCAGAGTTAACGGCCATTCCGATCTATCATTAGGCAACAGTGATAAAATTTTGCATTATATTTAATATAAAATAATTAATGAGTTTGGTAAAAAATAAAACATTTTCATTAGTATTTAAAAACAGAACAGTCAGTAGACTTCACTTCATCTGTTATCCAGTTGAATTCTTCTTTTGTACACGTTCAGGGACAGCTTAGTCGATGCTGCAACAAATGATACGATTTATAATGATTTATCATTCCATTTCATCAAGTCGCTGGATGCAGGCCGCTTCCAACAGGTCATTGTGGAGATCCTTGGGGGAGGCCTATGTTCAGCAGTGGACTTACTGTGGCTGATATGATGATGATAATGATGATCATTCCATTAGTCTACAGCGGTACAGGCTGACTATTGTGTTCACAACTATTATTTCTAGATAATGTGACGTTGTGAGAATGTCACCTCTAATAGTTGCGGTCTATGGCACAATAGTCGGCATAAATCGTATTGTCTATGCCAATCAACGCCTCCGTTACGTTAATTTCTGACATCTGTCAAGCGCTTATACAAATTGTGTAGCAGTAAGATTTAAATGTACACGGACTATCATTATATGCATAAAGAAAGTTCTGTAGCAGCAATCTGCAATAACAACATTCAGGTACACATACACAACAACATATATAATTTGCTATTGCTGGTTCAAAGCAATTATTGTAGTTTACGATTTAGTAATTGCATATAAATAAGTAATTTTGAGAGATACGTACATTTAAATGTGCACGAATTATTAGAATAACAACATCATCATACAGGTAAAAACTTTTTCTCTTCTTGATTTGGTCGAATTTCGACCACTAGGCGACCACTAGTACTAATAAAACTTTATATTTCAGTGTTTCAGTGGGGCAAATTGAAGATTTTCTTCTGGCTGAGCCATTAGAAAAGGCTTGGCCCAGAAGAATCAATAAACAGAAATGTGCGTCCGTTGCTTCCACGTATGTATTTTATTATCAACTTCGTTTTGACTATTATCATTTGTTGTACTGTTTAATACTAATTATTTATTGTGCACAATTATTTGTTTAATGAAATTATTACAGAAGTACTAGAGGAGTCATTTTTGGCAATAAAATATTTTTGGCAGTGGAAATTCTTAAATATGTATTTGTTATTGAATTCTAAAAGAAATATTATCATTTCAGTTCAGCATGTGAGTTTTGTTTAATGAAAAATATTTTATTAACATCTCAATGTCCACACAATTTACACTTGTACGGACTTTAGACGAATACTATGTTGCTAAGGACGGATTGCGTCCGAACTGGCCTCCTGATTGGCCAGTTAGCCGCAATTGTCGCTTCTTTACTCTATGCGTAAGACGTACGTCTGATATGTGTTTTCGCCTTTACTTATGTTATTGTAAGCCACTATTTAAAGTGATTTGTGGAGTGATTGTATTTTTAATTTGGACGTTTTTTAGGCTTGATTTCTCACAAACCCCTCGGCCAACGCCCCAGTCCGTGCGTTCGCAGGAAATCCATGGTCTCAATTACGGTAAGTTATTTTGACATAAGTTAACGGAAATTTGTATTATCTGTCATTATAATCCCTCAATGGTCGTTGTATGCAATTCGTCGTCCATTAATACACCAATCACTTCGAAAAGATAAATATAGTTTTGGGCTACTGAGCGCCACTCAAATTCGTTTTGAGCTGGAATGATTTTCTTCATAAATAAAAGACTGAATTTTCGTTTTATAAATTTATTTTTGATCTAAATTTAGCTTGCGGCGGCATTTGGGATGCCGTCGCCGATGACTTGGGCAGCTCTGCACTTGGGTACATTTCGGGCAGAAGTTCCCCGAATCACCCATTTCCGGCGACCATCCTGGGTCGACCGCCTGCCGTTTGTTTTGCGGCGACGCCGAATCGCTTTCGTCTCGTTCCCTATTAATTTCATGGCGTTAGTACGAATATTAAGAACACCAAGGCCTCGTCAATCTGGAATCCCGCTAATCTGCTGATATAGTTAGTATGGGGAATTAGCAGGCTAATTTAAAAAGGCAATGTCTTACAGACAACTATGGAATATATTTAAGAAAAGGATTAACATAGGGAAATTGTTCGTTAGAAACAATATAATTAAATACTTCTATCAACCAACCCCAATTTAGGTTAGAATATGTTAAAAATGTATTGCTTTGATAATATTAACACCTATTAAAATACGTTTTAAACATGCATGTAATATAATTTGGCTCACCTTTTCTTCGTATTCTCCATTTTAGTAACTGGAAACTATTGGAAAGAGAAAGATTAAAAATTAGTATTCTTGTCACAAGTGGTCATTTGTGTTTTAGTGCAATATAGATGGGGTATTGGTGGATAAGTGGTTTAATTTTTAATATCTGTTTGTATTCGTTATAAGTATAAAATTTACCAACCCTTGAACGTGTTGAAATATTACAATAGTTTATTGTTAGGAAATCGGTTTGGAATTTTAATTATACCACTTTGGTGGTTTGGAGTGTAGGTATTAAAATGAGCACTAACTTCAGGAACTAACTATTGTATATTTTTGTAAATTAACACCTAATACATACAGAGATAGAATAAAATTATAACTATGCGCCTCGCAGCGAGATGTGCTCGTGACGAGAGATGGCAGACTGTCCTCACATCCAAATAAACCGACCCTTTTATAGGTCTACCCGAATGAGGATCGGTGGGGATAAATCTTAAAGAAAAATATATTTAAGCCATAAAATAGGGTCTATCCTTTCAACAAAAAAAACGAAGGTCTGCCCCAACATCTGTGGGTCTACTCTTGAAATACAAGTCCGATGTAGAACCAATTTTACAACAATTTTGTTCGATTTCGTACTCCCGAGTGCTCTTGTAATGCGACTGTGGCGCCACGTCGCTAGCGTTAAAAGTTACTAATTATTTGTTGTTGGAATCGGTTTCGCATACAAACGCTACTCTTGAAACCATTTTGACAGCTCAAATTGTATTTCATATTGTGTTCGCATCTAATAATTTCCAATAGATAAAAGTTAACTTATTTGGTATTGACTTTGACTTTTTGAAGTCGTATCATGTTCTAATTTTGTTAGAAATGTATGAAATGGTCTATTTGTGATTGCATAAGTATGATTGTATCAATTTAGGACGTAAAACCAAAAGATTGACAAAATGAACGACTTATTATTAGTACCGAAAAGACGATGTTTATTTTTTTAAGCATACGAAATTTATACCATTGCACGATACACGGCAAAACACACAGGAACTCTGTTTAACGCCTTATGATTGTACTTACATTTTGTGCATTCAATAATTACAGATTAATTCGGAGTTCGGACATTATCTTGTATTGAAAGAATTATTGATCGAATTGACATTATAGAATCATAATTTATGGTGATTTTAAAACCAAATTATTTTGTACTACGGACCTAAGACACTCGTTTCACTAATGTAATGTAATGTACGTATTGTTTAATATGTAGGTGTACCTTCATAATATTATTCAATTGCACACTTAATCAATAATTGTAATATAGATCTTCCAAATCAACAAGTGTAATTAAAACATATTTAAGAATACTTTATCATATTATGAACATGCGCAGACTCCACCGTACCACTGTACGCGATGACTGAATTGTTTATTTAATTTGACATGAATTGTATAAACTTGACAAGTGTGACTCTCGAACTTCAAAGCAGTCGTAGTTTGTTTTATTCGGCTGGAAACAAAGCTTTTTGATCCAAGCGTTATGAAGATTTTATAATATATGCGTATTAGATTACACAAATATTTATTTATAATCTTTTGGAATATAAACGATCTATTTAATGTTTAATTCAAGGTTTAATTGTTACATTTTAAAGCAAATACTAATGTTTATGAACATTTTACCGATTTTTTATCTCTGATAGATATCACTATTATTAGCCTCGCGCGGCCAACTTCACGTGTAACGCCCTTATCACATTCCGATCCCGAGGCAATAACAATGACAATGCAAGGCTTAGGATTCTTGTTTCCAGAGTAGCGATGTTGTACAAATCGGTTCCGCAATTGGTCTGTTATTGCCTTGGATTGATATTGATATTAATTTCAAGAGTAGACTAGCTGGGTTATTGTCCAAACCGAAAGGTTTACCCAAACACGTGTACTATTGTCTAAAAAACATAAATTTGTTGCTAAAGATTGCCGCCACTAAAGAAATTAACTAATACACTTTTATTGCCCCGGCATGAACGGGCCATTACAATTAGGGAACAATAATTTAGCACAGCATCTTTTTAACTAATATTACACAATACGGTAGGTATATAAAAATTCTTACTTTAATAAATTTTACGACTCGCAAATGTTTTATGGTTAAACATCTGCAGTTATATCTTAAAATGAAATACATGTTTAAATAAAGTTAAAATTACAAATAATAAGCGTGTTAATTTAAAAGCTAAATCTAAGTTGGCGTATTGCAACCGCCACAGCACCCCCCTTATATATTTGAAATACTTAAAATATTCCAGAAATTTGCACAGCGGACTATAGACAAAATATATATAAAAAACATGTTTTCCAATACCCGTAGACAATTAGTAACAAAATATTTTGAAAATTTAACAGAAATTTAGTCAGAAGCGGCCGCTAGGTGCCGAATGTGTGTCGCTTTATCACTTAATTTTATACAAACTTTTTTTTTGTTCGAGGATTACGAGATCTCCGTGTGGGACAGAAGGATGGGAGAGCAGGCGGGAAGCGAGGACGAAGATGGCAGAATAACACTTAATGTTGGTGACACGGACATAAACCCAATATAAACCCACTGATATATTTAACTTTCAGTGGCGAGCATTTCCTGAGACTTCAATTCCACCAAATTTGCGTCGGGAAGCGTTCATAGACAGTAACTCTGGGCCCAGAGTCCATTATGCCGACCCATATGCCGCTTTTACTGCCATATGGGATAGGCAAATAATGGAACATATATGTGGGCAAACCAACCTGTATGTTCAGCAAGAGACTAGTAACTTGCTGAATTCAGGGCGGCTTTGCCCGCAAAGTCGAATTACGCAATGGAAAGACATTGATGTTGACAAATTGTACGTGTATTTAGCAATTGTACTAGCAATGGGTCTATTGAATAAATCACGTATAGAAGACTATTGGAGTACAAATCAAGATGTCTTCATTATTCCTAGCTTTTCTATCTGTATGTCTATAAACCGCTTTGTTCTTATTAACCGTTGGTTGCACTTTAATAATAACCTGGACATGCATAGTGTTTCACTATCGCCTGCCCAGGCAAAATTATTTAAGGTGCAAGCAATTATTGATCACCTAACACTAAATTTTCCTCCTTGTACGCCTTGGGCCATAACATTGCGTTAGATGAATCTCTAACGCAATGGAAAGGCTGTTTGGGTATTAAACAATATTTACCCAAAAAAGGCTGCAAGGGTAGGCATAAAAACTTTTGAGATTTGCGAATCTCAAAGTGGCTATTTGTGGCGGTTTGAAGTTTATTGTGGCTCCGAACCGTCGCAAAATTCTGGCCCTTTATCCGGAACGATACCAGCTACCGTTCTTAGGCTGGTAAAAGGCTTAGAATTTAAGTGCCATACATTATGGATGGACAATGACTATAATTCTCCAGCCCTTGCACGTACATTAAAATCCATGCAGATTGACTGTGTGGGAAAATCACGTACCAACCGTCAGTTCGTTCCCGACCAATTGAGAACATTGCGCAAATCTAATATGGCGCCCAACCAAGTCGTTGGCTGCACGAGCGGTGACGTTGACCTGTTAGTATGGAGAGATAAGAGCCGCATTGCACTTATCTCTACGTACCACGGGTCTTACACCGCTCAGTGCGGCAAAGTGCGCAAGCCCGCCATCGTACACGATTATAATCTGTGTTTGGGCGGAGTGGACAAAAAAGACCAGATGTTGGCAATGTTCCCAATCGAGCGGAAACGGACGCGCGTTTGGTACAAAAAACTATTTAAGCGGTTGCTCAACGTCAGTGTGTTAAATTGTTACATTATGTTTCAGTTTAACACACCGTCGATTGAGCACCACGATTTTAGGGTCAATTTGGTGCGTCAGTTGCTTGCACACCACCCGAACTATACCCCGAGTCGGCTTCTGCAGCCCAAACAACCCAAAGGGATGCCATTAGACCATTTACCGGCCGAGTATGGCTTCTCTTCGGGTGAAAGAAAGGCAAAATTACGCCGCCGGTGTGGTGTGTGCAAGGAACGGACGCACACCTATTGTTACACTTGCGATGTGTCACTGTGCCTATTTAGACGTGGCACATCGGAAAATAGTGTACCTTGTTTTATTTCCTATCACCGTGATTCATATATCATCATCAATGTCTTTCCGTTCGAGGGGGGGCTTTATTGTGTGTTTTTTTGTTTATATTTATTTTTACATCTTTCTTTTATTTATATCTTTAAACGAGACATTCTTGTATATAAATATACTGTGTGCAATCGGTTATCGTCCGAAAAATGTTATAGTGTATTGTGTATGTGAATTTTTTTTTTTTTTTTATTTAGGATAAACAAACAGTTACACATTACAATATTCAGGAAATAATAATAATTTGAAGCAGACATATAAATGTGCAACCAGCACCGTTATCCACAGCATATATATGGAAACAAATTTAGCGAGTGAGAGGAAACAAATTTAATTTTAATGGTGCTTATTCTTAAAATAAATCAGAAGCTTTCATTTTGCGGATCAGAGCGCTACGAAATGCAGTAGTAGACATATTAAATATATCAATGTCGGTAAAATAATCATTATAATTTTTACTAATACGACAAAGAGGTGCACGAAATCCTGCATTAGTGCGACAAGGAGTAACAGCAAAAAGAGCCTTAATGCGCACTTGTCGCCTAACACTGGTTCTAGGAACAATAAAAAATAAATTGTTGGATAAGACAGAACAATCATACTTATTGTTACAAACATCGAAAAGAAATATCATATCCAAAAGTAATCGTCTGGACTTAAGACTCATAAGATTGTGGGCGTTAAGCAAATCTTTATATGGGGGCAGAGAAGGGAAAGTAGGGGATATTCGTGAACAACGGTAATACATAGATTTGAGAAATTTGTGTTGGATTCGTTCTAAGATTTCCATATATTTATTATAGTAAGGGTTCCAAACAGGTACGGCATACTCCAATTGAGATCTAACTAAGGACTTGTACAGATGAATATAAGTGCTGGGCCGAACAAAATCCCTCGAAGCCCTCATCACAAAACCGTACATACGATAGGCATTATTAACAATGCTATAAATATGTTGATCGAGGTGAAGTTTATCATCAAGTAATACTCCAAGATCCCTCACAGAATTAACTCTAGATAAAGGTAAACTATTTAAGTGATACGTGTTATGTATGACGTTTTTATTTTTTGTGAATGACACAGCTACACATTTAGAAATATTTAGATGCAGTTTATTTAGAGTGCAATAATCAGAGAAACGGTCTAAGTCCTCCTGGAAAAGAAGACAATCGGATGAATTATTTATGGGTCTGAATATTTTTACATCGTCTGCATAGAGTAGGAATTTACAGTGTTTAAAGCATTTACTTATATCATTAACAAATAAAATGAATAAAAGTGGACCGAGGATGGAGCCTTGAGGTACCCCAGAGGTAACTGTTACAGATGCAGAACGAATACCTTTAATAACGACGCATTGAGATCTATTTGAGACATAGGACGAGAACCAGCGAAGCAAATCGCCACGTATACCATTATAAGCGATTTTACGCAATAGCAATTCATTGTCTACTTTGTCGAATGCTTTTCGAAAGTCTGTATAGACTGCGTCCACTTGCACTTGTCTATCCAATTGATTGAACAAGTAATTTGTATATAAAACTAAATTTGTGGTTGTAGATTTTCGTTTGATAAAGCCATGTTGTTGTTCAATAATTATTTTGTATATATCTCTATGGATACTATTGTGGACTAACCTCTCGAAAAGTTTCGACAAAGCAGACAAAATAGATATAGGACGATAGTTCTGAATATTTTGTTTGGATCCACTTTTGTATACAGGCGTGATATTAGCTCTTTTCCATATTTCGGGAAAAGTGCCTTCTGACATACATCTATTAAAAATAAAACACAGAGGAATGTGGATAGTCTTAGCTGTCATTTTAAGAAAATAGGGGGGCAAAGAGTCTGGTCCAGGGCCTTTTGATGGATCTAAGGTGCTTAAACCACGTAAAACTTGATTTTCACTGAATGTTATATTAGAAACAAGGACACAATTATCATTATATTCATCCGGGGGCTCCCTTATCATTGTAGTTAAAGTAGATGGCTCATATACTGAGTGGAAGAACCTCATGAACATATTACATATTTCATCTGGGTTACTAGATCTTTGGGGCCCATCGTACATCGTTGTTGGAAAGACAGCATTACCTTTTCGCGCGGATATAAAAGACCACAAATGCTTTACATTCCTTTTAACATTCTCCTCCACGGAGTTGATGTATCTTTTGTAATTATTTTTACATATTATCTGAAACCTGTTACGTAAGACAGAATATTGTTCGTAATCACATATATTACCGTAGATCTTCCACTTTATCCAGGCTCTGTTTTTGTTCTTAAAAATTCGAATTAGTGAGTTAGAGAACCAAGTAGGAAATTTTGAAGAACGTGATTTAGATATAGGAGTATATTTCTTTATTGCACTAAAAATTTTATCGTAGAATCCTTACTAATATTATAAAGGTGAAAGTTTGTATGTATGTATGTATGGATGTTTGTTACTCTTTCATGAAAAAACGGCTCAACAGATTTTGATGAAATTTGGTATAGTGATAGCTGACACCCTGGATTAACACATAGGCTACTTTTTATCCCGAAAAATGTAGTGTTCCCGTGGGATGAGTCAGGAAACCAAATATACATATTTTCTACTCTTTCAAATTCAAATTGTTGGCACGGGATGTCCTCTCCTACGGAAGGGAAATATAGTCGACGGCACGCGGGAAATATAGTTAGTAGACACGCGAAATAATATGTTCTTGATGTGGATTGGACTCAAAAACTATCTGCACCCGGGCGAAGCCGGGCCCGACAGCTAGTATATCGATACAGTTCTCACAAGATAGTCCACCGAATAATTGAACCCATTTTATTTTGGCTAATTCTTCATTAATAAGTTCGATAGAAATTAACGTCATATACAAGATTTATTTCGTTATTATCGTAATTGGTTATTATTAAGATTTACATTTTAATTGTACATTTTATTTGCATAACGTACGTACAATCTTAGAAAAATATAATATTAATTGAAAATATGGCTCTACCTGACATCTATTGGCTAATAATAATACTATTTATTATTGAATGCAACAAACTGCTTAACGATACGATAACACTAAAGATATTCCAGCAGATAGTGTTGTTAAGCAACACAACAAACTTAGGACATTTTGCCGTGTAATAGCGAGGGAATATAATAAATAAAATGCTAAAATATATAAAATAAATATACGATTGTCATATATTTAAATACAAATTATGTTTTTAAACTTTTAATAAACAATAAGCTACTCCACCAGACTCTTTGTCCAACAGTTAATGGCGGCGTGGCGTCATTTTTGCCGATCGTTCTGGTAAACTAATTCATATTTTAGCCTATGTCTAGTTCTGGTAATTCATTCAATGTGCTGTGTGTGAAGTGCTCCATATTTTGTGTTTGTAACTGTCTGAACATGTAAATGGTGTTCTGTTTTTGTTCTGTATTGTATTTTGTAACACTGTATGTAAATAAATGGATGACCATTTCATGAGATGGGATGAGATGAGATGATACAATCATGAGATTAGAATATTGTGAATTTTACTGTGGTTTTAATTCCTGAATCGATTAATAAATGATTGTACTGTATGTAAATTATGAAATTTGATATTTCGTTACCAAGGAATATCTGTTTCAAACACAGACCCGATTTTATTCAAAGAAATTGTGGAATTTAGGTTATTTTAGTTTTTGAGTATATTTTGTCATTATTTTTTATATTATTGAATTGTATATGTATTGTACTTTCTAATAATAATTGATTTCTTTGATTTCTTTTTTACTCTAAATATTTACTAAATATATTTTTCTTGGTTTCGTTTACGCGTGTGTAATAATATAAGAGTGTTGTGTACTCCTTTAAGTGGTTTATGCATCAGTATGTAACTATAGTAAAGAATGTTTTAGTTGTGATAATGTATATACCGTTGGAGAACCTTAATTTAATAAAATAAAAATAAAATAATAGGCATCTTAAACAGAGAGAATAACAAAAAGTTGCTTTTTAAGTGTTGTTTTCAAAGGCATTGTAGTGTAAATAGTATTGCAATTAGCTTTATATTTTATAATCTAATAGTTAAATTTAACATTGTATATACTCAGATGAAAGTCCTACCATCATCATAACACCTTAACAATATACTATTTCATCATAGAACATTCAGATGATGAAGCAATTTATGTGTGACTTTAAACACTTCTAAAAAACAGAGTTTGATATGAATCATGTGTTTGTTTTTATTTTACTTTATTCCTTATTTATTCCTTTATCAAAATAAACTACCATAAAGGACAAAATATACCCATTAGATGTAGCAAAACCAATAATAATGAAGACAAATGTGTAAAAAAATATTTTTGGTAAATGTAGTTCAAAGGTTAGCAAATTTCATTCACAAACCGAAAATCATCTACAATACATACATTTCATACATAAATTCGAGATATACGACTTACATTAACGCAATTATTAAATCTATAATTATAACCTAAAAGGTCCGACGGTCTACGGCCATGACAGTTATTCTGTCAAAAAACAGTTGATAGTCGCCCTGAGTATTCATTTACCCACCTACCCCTACCTGCGGGCGACCTAACCCGCCGCAATAATTTATTTGCGAGATGTTGTGAACCATATTTTGAAACGGAACAGAGTGAAGAAGTCTAGAAATGCCTAATAACTACGATTGGTCGATTCTTACACATTTCTGCTCATGTCTGATCCAACTTCAGTGGAAAAAGCAGACTTAAACCCGCCAACCTTTATTCATGTCCCGGTAAATAATGATGTCTGTGCCACTGCTTACCCCAGTCTTAGGAGTAACAGAGAGAGATGTTAAGAGAATAAACAAAAATAAATCATAAAAGTATCCATTGGCGACAACTTCTTACAAGTTCACACATGAAAGAGGCCTAATTGAAGATACTCGACTCCCTTTTTCTCTTCATCCACAGGATTTGAAATGCTAAACATAGGTCTTCCCCAAGGATTTCCACAGCTATTAATTGAAAATAACCAACATCCAGTAACATCTTGGAACTTATCTAGATTGGCACACTTCTATCACAATAATAATATAAATAAATACAACCAACCAACAGTCACCATTTTCTGAGCCCACACTAAGATCGAGTCTTGTGACTTTGTGTCTAGAGACTTTTTGGTCTCACAAACATTCAGACCCGATACTACTTGTGGTTCAAAAAAACATTTTTTTCAACTCAGGGTAAAACCCAGGCCAAGGCCTCTTCTTACAGCGAGCATCTAACCCATTGCTCTACAGTGGCTATCAAAAATAAATGCAATCTGATTATAGTAAGCTCACCGTTCTGTGTGATGTGCAAGGGGTCTGGAGGTTCCCGGGAGTGTAGCTGTGACTCTGTGATCTGCGGCTTGATCTGACTCGTGCGACAGCCATCTTGTCGCTTTTCACTCGGTGTACTTGGGATGCGCATCAGACATATTCTTTTGGCTGAAATTTGAACCAACATATCATTAATTTTAGGAACTAAAAGTCGTAGCTATCATAGTGAAGAAGCCTTCTTCTAGCTTTAATATGTGCTATAAATAATTAATAAATACACCGAAAAGTCAATCGGAGTCTTGTGTCGTGGGTATCAGAAACTGCGAGACTTTTTGGTCTCACGAACACCTAGACACGAATCAAGTACCAGTGGATCACAAAAATATTTCTTTCAATGCTAGGATCGAAACCCACGGGCTCAAACTTCACAGCGGTCTACTAACCAACGGCGCCATAGAGGCTGTCTAATGTCTAAGGAAGTTTCTTTTCTTTTATTACTTTGTATTCAGCTAGTGTAAAAGTGCGTGGTGACCTGTTGGTAAACGGACTAGACGCGGCTGCCAACATGTTCACGGTGGTCGCGGGTTTAAATCCCAGGACACACCTCTGACTTTTCGGAGTCATGTGTGTATTGATAGTCAATCACCACGCACTAAAACGGTGAAGGAAAACATCGTGAGGAAACCTGCATACCATAGCGATTTATAAGAATTTCTATGGTATGTAAGTCCGCCAACCCGCACTAGGCCAGCGTGGTGGACTATATGGCCTAACCACTCTAAATTGTACTTTCGATTATAGAGTAGGCCCGTGCCCTGCAGTGGGACGTATATGGGCTGATACAAAAAAAAAATACAGCTAGTATTATTATGTAACAAATAATTTACAAGTGTAATTTACCTCGTGGCATTTTCATGAAGTCTTCTAGTTTGACCAAGAGTTTCCTCTGGCCCGGGATGGGCGCCCATTGTTTCTCTCTACTCACAGCTTCTGGTTTCGAAGTAGGTACTTCCTTGATGTGCACAATGTCATGTTTTGATGTTACACTATCGTCCATTTCCACAGTTTCTAACTCTATTTGATCCGCCACATTTTCCTGAAAAACCAATATTTACTTATTTTAAAACTCAGTATAAATAAAAAGAAAAATTATGTATATTCTAATCTTATTTTCATTATTTATTTCTCTAAGCAAGATTACATTAATTAAATATTTAATACATTAAATATTGCAAAGTAATATTATTTTACATTCATATTTTATTGGCTACTAAAAACAAAGAATTTGCATTGAAAATAACACTGTAAAGCCAAAACACATCAACCAAATTGAACCTACAATTTTAAAAACAAGATGAATTTACTGGTGGTAGGTCCCTTATAAGTTAGAAGCGACCTGGGAATATACCAACACAATATCATTTCTCCCTCCAAACAACAGTGTAAACGCACTGTTGTGTTCCGGTTTGAAGGATATTGTAGCCAGAGTAACTATTGGGCATATTGAGACTTAACATCTTATGACTCAGCAGCGAGCACAGTGGAATACCAAGCATTATATACTAAACATTTGTAATCCGTGGTGTTGTTATCTTTTGTTACTGTTCAAGAGCGGTCGTATCGCTTATCAGGTTACTGGCATGCTTATCACGCCATTCATGGAAATAAAATAAAAAAAATCAATGATGCGAAAACAACTGCAGTTCATCAAAGAATATAGAAAGTAAGGATACTCACTAAGTGTGGTGGTTCTTGTTCTATTTCATTGTCTGCGACTTCTTCAATCGTTTCATTCATTACTTCTTCCTCCTCATCTTCGGATTTCACCTCAGGTTTTATACTGAAACAATAAGATAGGAATTATACTTTACGGCCCGGACCAGCTTCGCCCGGGTACAAATAGATTTCTGAACAATAATATGTACGTATTATACATATAAACCTTCCTCTTGAATCACTCTATCTATTAAAAAAAACCGCATCAAAATCCGTTGCGCAGTTTTAAAGATTTAAGCATACAAAGGGACATAGGGACAGAGAAAGCGACTTTGTTTTATACTATGTAGTGATAATATATGCCCTGCATATTTGCTGTTTTAGTACAAAGTGAAGACGGTGAGCATTTTTTTAAATTGTTAAATTTAATTACATACATGATTTTATATTTGATCCATAATTCTTTAATCATCATACTTCCTACGAATATCAGAAAGGCGAAAGTTTGTTTGTTTGTTACTTATTCATGCACAAACGGCTGGACCAGATTGGATGTAATTTAATACGATGGTAGCTGATACCTTGGATTAACACACATCCTACTTTTTATCCAGAGAAACTTCAGTGTTCCCGTGGGATACTTAAGATATTTTGTTGAAATTTAATTGATACCCGAAACCAATGCATAGGCTATTTTTCTGAAAAATGTACTGTTCCTGTAAAGTGCAAAAATGATTGGACATTTAAAATATGTATAAAATTAACGAACCATGTGTAATCAATATTATCAAACTAAAAAGTTGTATTTTTTTTACTAATATTAAGCATACCTAATTGCATCATCAAGGTCCTGATCAGGACCTCCTATAGGGTCCATTCGCTGCATCAGATGCTGTCGTATCCTGCCCAAGATCGATTGAATTTCAACCTGTAATGAGAACCTTGTTGAAAATATCTTAGAAACCAGAATATTGTGAAAGAGACGACTGAGCTGCCTGGAATTATTAATGCAGCTTATGTTCTTTGATTGAAGTTTAAGGTCGATAGACTCACGTAAGGCCTGGGCTCGGGTACTCGCAGTACGTAGTGGTGGTGATGCGCCTTGTTGAGTTCACACGCGCTGCACAAGTCGAAGTCACTGCACTGCACGCATGTGTAACGAAACCTGCACACACGTATATACAGGGTATATTTATTTATTTATTTATTTATTTCCTTTATTACAATTACAATTACTTTTTTACAATCTTAGAATAGGTTTACAATTTAACATTTAAACATTTTAACCATGGTCCCCCACTAGGCATGCCTGGATCGGGGGCACCAAACATACAAACACCAGCATCATGTTGCACAGCACGTAGATTAGACATTTAATAAAATATAAAAATTAAACAATCATAACAATAACAAGCGTTATAAATCAAAGAGATCAACACATTGACAAATAAAAATAATAACGTAAATAAAATACTAATGACAAACAAAAATAAATAAATGTTAAATTTGAATTTACTCTCAACTAATATACTTTCATATGCATGGATTGTTACAATTTAACGAAATTATTCTTTTCAAGGATTAATAAGATCAAGACAATTTACTAATGATATTTTCTCCATCATCATATGTTAAACTTAAAAGCAGGCTTTGCAACTTATTTTTAGTCTCTCGCATGGAAAGGTGTTTAAAGTCACATAACTTTATGAGGTTATTGTATACATATGCGGATATAAACGGGTTAAAGCGTTTGGAAAAAGTGGTTTTAACATAGGGCAATGGAACCTTAAAAACTCTCTGTTTGACCAAGTCAGAGTAGTCAGCGGAGAGCAAGACTTTCTTATGTACAATTAATGTGGTGGCCAGTATGAAGAGCTTACGTACACTTAACAATTTTTGTTCTTCATAGAGTTTAGTGGTTGGGTATAGTCGCGGTTTCTTAAACATGGTTTTGAGAACTGATCTATGTGCGCGTTCTAATTCTAACATGCGTGTTTTGGCGGCACCACCCCATACAGGTAAACAGTAAGTGATTAAAGATTGTGTTAATGCAAAATAAGTTGATTTTAATGTATTAATATTGGCTACATCACGAAGACGTCTCATTACACTTATTGTCTTTCTGACTCTATTTGAAACCGCGGTAATATGCTGCTGAAAATTCAACTTATGGTCTATCAATACTCCTAGATATCTTACAACTTCTGAACGACCTAAAATTTCACACGAGCAAGTGCCAGACATGATGCTGCATATGTGTATTTTAAGCTTTATGGATTGTGGGGGTGCTGTATGTGATGTTTTATGGAAACACATGTAGTTGGTTTTATTTATATTTAAAGTAAGAAGATTATTACTTAGCCATCTGGAAATTGCAGCCATGCCACTCTCAGCGTTGTTAAGGACATTTTCCCAAGAACTTCCGTGGAAAATTATAGTAGTATCGTCTGCATAACATATTATTTCTGTATCATTGAGTGCTAGATTGTGTAAGTCATCCATATAAATGTTAAATAGGGTAGGTCCTAATATGCTGCCTTGTGGAACACCAAAAGTAATAGATTGAAAGTCACTCAGATGATCAGAGACCTTAACACACTGCCTTCGTCCCAATAGATAACTTTTAAACCACATTAGAGGAATTCCTCTGATACCCTTGCTTTCCAACTTTTTTAAGAGTATAGGGACAGAGACAGTGTCGAAGGCCTTTGATAAATCTAGGAAAACACCAATGCATTTTTCAGATCTATCAAGATGGAAGGCAACTGAAGTTGTGAGTTTAGTAACAGCATCATTGGTGGACCTACCTTGGCGGAAACCGTACTGTTTTTCAGATATCAGATTATTATCCTCAAGATACTTTACGAGTCTCTTACTTATGATTTTCTCTAGTAGTTTTGAAAATACTCCTAGAAGAGAAATTGGACGGTAGTTATCAGGAGAATCCTTTGTTCCAGCTTTATGAATTGGAGCAACAACTGCAGTTTTCCAGATGGTAGGGAAGGTACCCGACGATATACTTAAATTAAAAATATTTGTTAGTGGTTCAAGTATGACATTTTTGATAAATTTGACTAAGACATTATTAATTGAATCAAGACCAGGAGCTTTGTCATTAGATAAATTATTAATTAACGTATTAATTTCATCACTATCTGTAGGTTGTAGGAAGAAAGATGAAGCAGGTGATTTCAGTATGTTTGCTTTAGCTGCAAGAGCGTCCTCAGTTATATCTAAGGATTCTAGTATTCTGTTTGCTAAATTATAACCAACACAACAGAAATGATTATTGCATGCATTAAGTGATTGTTTCCAATTAACTGTTCCTGGTACGGAGAGTAATTCAATGGAGTCTTTTTTACTAGAGGATATATGGCATATGTCTCTTATAGCTTTCCATAATTGCTTTTTGTTATTTTTACTGTCCATTAGTTTCTTATTGTCATAGTCTGCTTTAACTTTTCTAATTATATCTATATAATAATTTCGGTAGCGATTGTATATAAGTTTAGCTATAGGGTCATTGGGATTATTTTTTGTACGCATGTGAAGCCGATCTTTGTGTCGAGAACAACGCATTAAACCCGGTGTCACCCAAGGTTTAATATTTCGTCTAGAGCGACTAACTACGGTTGAAGTTGTGTATTTACTGACTACATTCAACAGGGTAGTCATAAATTCATTAGCGGCGTTATCGACATTTGTCTGATCTAAGCGACTTGTCCAATTTATTTGAGCGAGTTCAAGACATATCAAGACTGCTACCGAAAACGAAGCTGGGTGGTAGTTTAAGCGACTTCAGACACAATGCAACAGAAAAAGTTGCAAAAAAATGCGACAATTTTTATTTTTTTATTTTTTTCCTATGGCCATATTTGGGTGGTAAATACATTTTTTTCCTAAAATAATAGTGTATACCCTTTTATTTATAAATACTCTAAGGTATAAAAGAGTTTATATTATTATTGTAGCAAAAACTATGGATTTACCACCCTAAAATGACGATATTTAAAAAATCGTAAAAAATAATTGTCGCGTTTCTTTGCGAAATTTTTAGTTGCATTGTGTTTGTAGTCACTAAAACTACCACCCGGCTTCGTTTTCGGTAGCAGTCTTGAGATACCCGGTATAGTTCGCGTCACGTAAAAAGAACGCTGGCGAAAAGGCTACTTTCCCACGGCATTCAGTTCTGCGGGAACGGTTTTTTTACGGAATCCTGCAAAAACGACTGCTGTGTTCATACACAGCAGTTTTCATCCCGATTTTTGCGGTAGAGCAACAAGCGGTATAAGGCACCCGACCCAGCAAAAAACAGTATGCAGGAAGCTGGTGGGAACACTCCCATTAAACTATACGTGTAATTAAATTGGATCCTGCATTTTACTGGACAATGTCATCCAGTTTGTTGTGGCCAAAACCAAATGTCAAATTCGGTCGGATCGGTTTTTTGCTGGATACTATAGCAGGATTGTCGTGGGAATGCTAGTATTGCAGCACGTACACTACTAAACGGGATCCAAGGAGCTACATACCACAGAAAAATAATACTTCGCTGCGATACATACCCTCTTATTTCACCGTCGCATACATTGCAATGGTAACCATGGTGTAAAGTAGGGTCATCTGGAAAAAGAAAAAATGTTCAGAAGCAGACATTGTGTTAGCGCTTCTGGTAGAAATAATAGTTCACTGGTTTCCATAATTGCTTTTATTAATTACTTCACAATATTTGTACTAAGTAATTGGTTGTTTACGGTATCAGACTATCACCACTACGGCGCGTGTTCGCATCTCTCCGGTTCTACTGCGGGAATTGCCGGGAACGAACGAACGAATGAATGTCAGAGTGAAGAGCGAGTATGACTAATCACTCGAGTTAATGACGAATGGATCAATACCAAATCAGATATGCGAACACGCACATTATGAGATATAAATGGATATTCTAAGTACATTTTCTTATGCGAGTAAAACTAGGACAAAATAAATATAAATAATTATAAAAGCTAACAATTGTTATATTAATTCGCCGATAAAAATATTATTACAACATATATAGCAATATTATTAGCTGTTCGAACTAGGTAATACTAATAGGTATCTACAGTTTCGCACAGCCGTTTGGAAGATCTTAAAAGTAATAAAGGTATTTTATGTATTTTGAATTTTCATTCTTGGTAAAGCCTAAGAGTCACGGATATAACCCCGACACTTTCCAATCAAACAGCCAATAAGACAGAGACCACTCGTCCAATTAGTTTGCCAGTAAGTAATCCCCCTTTTAAATACGAAACATTTTGGAGTTCTAGTGTATTCGTCGGTCACTCACCTTGCAGTTCTTTGGAATGTGGTGGGGACGCTCCATCTTCGCAGTACATTGACAAATTGTCTTCGTCATCCTCAACAATATCTGTAATGAAATAAAACATTTAGTATAGTTTCGAAATGTCCGTTGTAATTGAATGACACGTCCATAGAGTGCTATTGGAAAAGTCTACTTAGTCTGTAGGAACCACTGTCAAATATTTTACAGTGAAGCTGATAGTTAAAAAACCAGTACCTCACAGACAAAGTAGTACAGCATATTATGATAAATTTATGTATATAACATTTTGTTCTGTAACACACATGTGTCATAAGATTAAAATAAAACAACAATGCTTTATACTATGTTTTATTTTGATAACAATTATTTAATCAGAGAATCCTGCAAATATATTAAGGATACAATATGATCAAGTATATGAAGTATATTAGAGTTAATCACTGAATGTTGCTTTAACATGTGGAATTCTCTCAATCGCCTCATAACCCGCACAATATGAATTCGTAAGCTTGCTATTATTTTAGTTTGTCTAACCTCAGGTTTGATAACTTTGCAAATTTTATCCTGGGGGCCTTAATAGACACCCCTTTCATGAAGTATTGGTTCAATGTGTTTAAAGCCTCTATCAGCTAAAATAGATGTTTCCTGCAGTAATTCATCTAGAAAACCACAGTTTTCTACAATGACAACATTACTTGTTCTTCCCCCAAACCCTTCAGAAACATAATTAACTAAACCATTAGGCGTGCATGATATCAAATATTTTACAGTATTTGCCTTGTTGTACTCGGACCATGTCAGAGCCTGATGAAGAGCCTTTGATGGTTTTTTTATATCAATTTCTAAACATTCTGATACAGCTGACATTATGATAGATATGTCGATAGCAATTGGAAGATTCTTTTTTAATAATATTTTTGTCTAAATGTACAATAAAAGGCTACTTATTATTGGTATGTTTTCTAAAAATAATTTACTGGCATATGAAAAAGATATACCAAAATTATCCTCTAGTTCACAAAATGTAGAGTTCATTCTTATCTTTTTTAGGCAAAGTAAAATGTGTTCTATTTTTATATTTGTGTGGTTATGCAATAAATTAATTAAAAAGTAACGTTCATTTGTAATACCAACATACAACAATGGTTTCTTTTCTATAAAACGCATAGTATATTGGAGACTCTGCAGCTGTTCAATATTTTTGTTGGTATGTGTAATATTACCATCAGATTCAGTGACCCTTGATGACGATGTAGTTACAAAAGGAGAACAAACGCTTGTTTCAAAAGATATATTACTGTCTATATTTTGATCTTCCAAAACAATATTTCTCTTAGCTGCTTTAACAACTCCAGCCCGTGAAGGTTGAACAAGCTGTGGCTCAGTCTTATAAGGTGAGGTGACACGAGACATTGTAAATACTTTGAATGGTAATATAGATACGCTTTTAAATTGGCATCTTGTTTGCACAGCCATACTCCTATAATGTATATTAGTTTTTTTTGTTGCTTGAACAGATTTTGCTATTGTTTTGAATTTGATATTGTCAATGATTGTTTGTTTGTCTTGGGTTTTTGGTTCTGAAGAGAGAAACACCCAAAATTAATCATGTTTAAAAATATGTAATGAAAACTTAATTGATTGTATTATGCCATCTACATGTATAAACAAAAGTGTATGTTTGAATGTTTGCCATCATATTCTACCAATTTGATCATATTCTGATCTGAGATGAATTTTGGCAAAGACAAGACTAACCAGGCATAGCTAGTCTGTAAAAAAAATTACATACCCTCTGACTCACCAGTTTCTTGTTTCATGTCTTGTTTTTGGAAGTTTTCAGCATAGGTTTTACTGAAACTATAACTTTGTAGACACTCTCTAACAATGTCAATTCGTTGCCTTTTAAGGAAAACTTTTCGTGAGAATCCAGTATCAGGTAAACGACTTTTACGATCATCTTGACAGAGAAATTTTGTTGGCACAGCATCATTAGCAATGATCATTTTCTGACTAAAACCCATTTTATATTTCATGTGATTGACTATGGCTTTTTCCATCTGCAATGTTTAATAATTGATGATAAAACGAGTACAGAATGTAATAAGTTTGACAAGTAACTATCCATTTAAATTGAAACTAAAAACAAAACTTAATAAGCTGCATTTAGGTTATGCGACTAATAATGTATTGTAGTACTATCGGCACTATTTACCTAATGCACTATCGGTCGATGCCAATAATCAATCGAAAAAATTAGATTGAAGTCAATCTGGATTGTTTTCTACTTTTCGATTTGTCATTTCCATGTTGCCATAGTTTTTTCACTACTGATATTGATTATTGGCAATATAGTATCAGAAAGAAGATTGACCTGTCAATCTCAAACGGCAAATTTTGGATTGAGATTGTTTATGGACAGCGGCTGTTATTCAGCCCATATACATTCCACTGCAGTACACGGACCTCCTCTTTAATCGAGAATACGATTGATTGTGAAATAATGTATTACGAGATTACGAGGTTAGAAACATATCATGGTATTTAATGAAAACAAATAATTTTAGTTACAATTTAGAATATATACTACGTTAATTAATTCTGTATCAGCCTATATACGTCCCACTGCAGGGCACGGGCCTCCTCTACAATCGAGAGTACGATTGAGAGTGTTTAGGCCATATAGTCCACCACGCTGGCCTAGTGCGGGTTGGCAAATTAATAGTTGGTTAATTAATACTTACATCGAAATGATCTTCACACATAAAAACGTGTCCACGGGATGAAATGCTTTTTGGGTCTCTCCGAGCTAGTCGTAACCACAGTTTACGTCTTTTCGGATTCGTTGGAATTGAAACAAATAGTTTGTTTGGACTTTTTATAGTCGTATTTCTACATTGTGGCACTACACACCATTTATATACCATTATATTTAATAATAATTATGAAAACTGGTAAAAGGAACTTCGTCGCTATTGTATTGGTAAATAGTTCACTGCGCTATGACGTCATATGCCAAACAACCGGCGCTAGTGTTGCCAGGTTTAGTTTTTGAAAATTCGGGACATGACATTAAAATAAACGGGATTTTGAGTTCTTCAGCGAGACGCCTATCAAAGAAGACTGAAGAGGGAATTATATATTTTTTTGCTTTAACAAATGATTACTCTCCCTCTTTGTAGTAGCATACACGTGTACTTATCACATCGAAAAACGTCGCGTCTCTGGAGGCTCTCAGACAATAGCAGTTTTTGGTTATTACTATAATAATGGAAGGGCAGCTAAATCAGACCAAGTACCATATCTCTCAAGGCTTCAATTCATAAGGCGTCATAGTTTCTTAGCATTCATACAACTATGCATAAACTCGCGCCTTTTTTCAAGAAGGGATAGGCCTTAGAGTATATATATATAGAGGGAGCGCTGATACTTCAAAAACGTAGATAGAAATGGTGGTGCCGGGCCACCTTTTTCTGCCCTCCTATTGGCTTATATTGGAACAGGTTGTGCAACATACATAAATTACTTGAAAAAAATATATAAAAATAAGTAGTTTAGGTATATTTAATTCTACTCAAACTCGTTTTAAAAGGATAATAGCTAAATATAATTTCGGCTAATAAAGGAATTTATAGCAATTTATTGCTAAATAATTAATTCAATTTTTACTAATATAGGTGCGCTACCAACATTACGAACAAGAAAATATCTACGTTTTCAAATCGCGTATGTATGACAGCGCTCCCTCTATATATAAATACTCTAAGGGATAGGCAGAGGTTTCTTAACTTACTCCAAATATTTCAAAAAATTACTCGCAATGATTTTGAATTTTCTTCTAGCGTTTGCTATGGGTGTCTATCGACTTAATCCTTAAATTCTCATACTATACATTTTTCGATTTACCAGAGCAATTTTTATTTCCAAGGTGAAAATTGATATTTTCCGAGACGTTTTTGCACATGAATTCTGTCAAATTAAGCTCGCTATAATGCTCGAAGAGAATTAAGTGAAGTTAAGATGCGTTTTTCTTATAAATTACATCTACATGTACAGTCAGCGACATAAGTCGCTACACATTCACGAGATTTGAAATTGTCGTATAATCCAAAATAATTATTATTTTCAATATCGTATGGCACTTCTCGCCATAGTTGACTTTACTTGGTTATATTTTAGGACTACAGAGTAGTACGTACAAATTTTAATTCATAAAAAGGTTATCAAAAAATTTGAAGTGTTCAGCGACTTATGTTACTGACTGTACATTTCCTATAATAAAATTTACCATTCGTCTTGGAGTTAACTAATACTTATGAAGACATAAGTTCACTAACAGTATTTCCTTGCACATGTGCTACCATCTAAAATAATAAAGCTAGGAATTCGAGTACGGATTATAAATAAAAGTGTAATATTTAGTTTTTTATTCGTTCTGAGACGGGTGGTCAAAAAAGAGGGACATTTGACGTCCCGCCGAAGGTTCAATCGAGACGCGTCACAAAACCCCTGAAAAGCGGTACGTCCCGTATAAAGCGGGACACCTGGCAACACTAACCGGCGCCATAATTAAAACGGCGTTTTTGGCACACTTTTGTAAAGGAGATCGGTCGATTTCCTAAGGAAATTGGGCCTAGTAGTTAAAACTTGACGGACACAAATGAGACCTAGAATTAAATAATAAGGATTCAATATCCTTTAAATATAATATAGCCTTTTTGAGCTACGATATGGGGTATTTAAGATATATCCTCTTAAAGTTTTAACAAAAACTACCATATTCTACTATCTTCACATATATCTTATTTGGACAATATTTTATATTTTCTGTAACTATGTAAATACTATCGTTTAATAATATTGTAAAATGTATTACATTATTATAAACATGTTAAATACTTTTCGATATAAAGTTGATTAAGAAAGCATTTCTGGGGGTAGAAATATCCGTATCAAAAGTAGGTCGGTCATTCTAAAAAGGGAATGATGACGGTAAAAATGTTGGTATTGATAATAAGAAACACATTTTTATAATATAAAGTTCTAATGAACTTGTTCCTAAACAATATCTCATGTACCTGGTAGTAACAATACATTGTCGAGGTGCTTTGCAATAGGTGTGATATCATTTTGGTACCTAGCCCAACCAAGGTAACACATAATAGTCATTACATGTGCAGAGCATCACACTGTCCTTTTGATTATAATGCAATTACAATAATATTGTATTATTGCATTGTGGCCATTTTGAAAGTTGTCGATCTAAATATAAACAAAACATATTTTTGTTCTGTCTTAACCAATAACGCACTAAGTGAGCTGGTATACTATTTATCTCATTAAAATCGATTGATGTTTTAGAATTCTTTATAATTGTAAACATTTCTTGTACATGTTAGAACTAAAATAATATAATTAATATTATAGAGCCTTTCCGTCATAAAATCCAATGAGGTATTGCGTAGATGCACTGAGCAAGCTCTGCTATTTTTGGGAATATAATAATTATAATCTTTTTTAGAGTAGCCAAAAGTTGTCGTAAATAATAAACTCAAAATAACCAACATCACAAAAGCACATTCCTTTCGCGACAAAGCACAAAGAACAGAATTTGACAAACACTGAATGAATTTGACAGATGTCAATTCTGATATTATTGCAAACAATGCAAAAAGTGGTAGAATATTTTATGATATCCTTTTTTTTTTACAAAATCTGATCCCCACGGTGTAGGATAAAAATAAATAGAGAAATGAATCTAAAAAAATACGCCTGATTTTTTAGTCATACTTAATTTCTTGTCCGTAGTTGGACCAAATCGACTGATCTCCTTTAAATTTGAGCGCTCGTATCTCTTCCATCAGGCGAACGGCATGCTCTTTTCGCCATTTATTGCAATAATAAAAGAACATTTTGCGGATAAGATATGAAATACAGGATAATAAAGATTTGTTTAGCATGCTAAAAATCACAAAACAATATCACGTTGGGATTTAAAGTTGTAACAACAAAATGACGAATCGATTACGGGTAATTAATGATGCATATAGAAAAAGCATATCCTAGTTCAAACAACATTTTAGGTACGAATTCATTGTTGGTACCCATTAATTATATAAACATTAATTTGTAAGTTTGTTTCCTACGTATGGGAAATGCAACAAAATATGAGAACAGAGCTAGAAAATTACCTGCTTGTATGGTCACCGCTTCCTTTTTCTTCTCCCATGAATAAGCTTTTTCGGGGACGATCGGTTCTTCAGGAATTTCTGTCCAAATATGATATTATTATGTATACTGCAGTAGACAAAAATGTGTGATGAAAATATAGTAAGCGCCTCGGCAACCGTAATGTAGCCCTCCAATGAGGTGGAGTAATGATATCCGAAAGATGGCTGTAGCGGTTTGAGACGATGGGCTGAAGATCGAGCCCAGTGGCGTGCCATAGGAGAGGCTTATGTCCAGCAGTGGATGCGAATAGGCTGATGATGATGAAAAATATAGGAATTGTGTGACGATAGAAATAGCAAAGGCCTTGACAAAATATCAATTTTTTTTTTTTACAAAAATAAGCATAAAGATAAGCAGCAGCGATTTACGGTAAATATTCATGCAATCCCGGTCTTACACATCCGGTATAGCTATCTGAATTGATTCAGATTCGGGATTCAGAACGCCCATCAGTACCTATCATTCTTACAGTGTGTGGTTTAATAATAGTGTATGGTATTACGGGCCCTCAGAATTAATAATATGAATTCAGATAGCTATACCCGATATGTGAGGCGGGGCTGAAAGTAAGGGCGGATCTAGGAGGGAGGTATTGGGACCCCACACCACATTGTGTGTGTGTGTGTGTGTGTGTGTGTGTGTGTGTGTGTGTGTGTGTGTGTGTGTGTGTGTGTGTGTGTGCGTGTGCACGTGTGCGTGTGCGTGTGCGTGTGCGCGTGCGTGCGTGCGTGCGTGCGTGCGTGCGTGTGTGTGTGTGTGTGGGTATGTGTTTTCACAAACCACGGCTGTAACACTTTAAAAAGTCATTATTACAAATTGGAGTATTGAAATCGGACCCAGTGTTCTGTCATCTCTGACATTAACTATAACATATCCCCCCCCCCCCCTGGCGTCACCTGGATCCGCCCTTGGCTGAAACTTGGATGGCAAACTGGCAATCTTCGATACACACCATTAGATTCGTCTGCATGGCTCTCTGGCAAAGGACTATCATCCGTTTCGCTGATATTATCCGCTTCAACACCAGGGTCTATAGAACAATAAGAAGCATAAGCCGGGGCAGAATACTCAAATATTATGTCGAGTCACTCGCTTATACACATTTCATAAGAGTATTGAAATTTTAACAGGAATTTCACAACCATGAAAAATTAAAACGTATTTTAATAGAAATAAAACTATTATTTTCGGATTCTATCGCGGATTAGGTTTTTTTTTTTTTTTACTTACCGACGTTTCGATTATTTTACATTTTTCGTGGTCACGGGGCGGACGGCGGCGATAAAATCCGTGAATAATAGTTTTATTTCAATGTGTAACATTCGCGTAAATCTGAGAAACCATTACCTATTTGAATTATCAAATGTTTTGTACCTTTTGAACGGCTTTTAAATTCAGTTTGAGGGAAGAAGACTGACTATGAATAATAAGGCCGTTAGACAATACCCAATACCATAATGGCTCATTCATAAACACGAGAGCACTCGCGCATTTTTGTATAAAAATGCATAGACTAATACTACTACTATAATCCGGCCGCTCAGAGAATGCGTTCCTGACACATGTCAGTTGATCATGAGTAGTGATGGGAAATAATTATCATTTTGCTAAACTTTTGAATTATTTACAGTAAAAGTAGCAAGTTAGAATAATTGGATATTTGACTATTTTCTATAGTGTTTTAAAATCTAGGTATAATCATTCTTTAAATCTTCCAACCGTTAATATATTTTTAAAGAGATCTTTATAACGAATAAATATGTTTTTCTTTATTACTAAAAATATTGTCACCAAAACGGTTGGTCACGTGACTTTTTAAAATTTACGTAACACTTTACAATAAGTAAATAATATAAGTTAATATTAAATGTTCTTATTTAAAATATTTTAATAAAAACGTAAACTTCAATGCCAAATTTAAATAAAATTCACAAATGTGAAAGATATTATATTGCTGCCAGGTGAAATAAAGAGTTAGATCCGTTTAATTATTACGCTATACATTATTAAAAACACAAATGTATTATTTTATATTATAACGGAAAATAACGTTATAATAATCTGCTATTTTTTGGCCCCATCACTCCAGAAATTAACAGTTGACATAATCTTGTAACGGCGTGGTATGAACTTATAAATATAATATTTTTATTTTTATTAACCGTCAAATTTAGTCCAAAGTGATAAAATTTAACCTAAATTTACATATTATTTATTTTTTTATGATGTTTTACTTCGTAAGTAGGGTAAATAAATAAAATTGTTCGATAATGTATTTACATTTGCTGTCGTTGCATTTGCAACGACACTTCAAAGTTACGTCGTCCGTTCGATTACAACCTTTCAGGAACGCATTCTCTGAGCGGCCGGATTATAATATACTACTGGAAATAGAGTGGCAGTCATCTGTCAACTCTCAAATAGATATTAATAATTAATTATATCATATTGTCATGTCAGGATCGAGCAAATTGGCGTTATATAGTCTCTGTCTACCCCTATGGGATACAGGCGTGCGATTATGTTTGTATATATTATATATTGAGAAAAAATATTATTATAATATTCTCGAACCTATCAGATAATGTGATCCATTTTATGAGAGCCTGTTTGTATAAACAATAAAAACTCTTGCCAGTCACAACATTGCTGATTTCTCTGCACCAATTCATAACAAAGAACACTACACATTGTTGACTTAATTAAAATAAATGAATTTCGAAAACTACCAATCCTACCATATAGTGGGTTGGTAACACTCACAACAAAAAAGAAATTTCCAAAAAAAATGTTCTTGTGTAGGGGACAGATGGCGCTTATCATATAAAACCGTTGCATAGATACAATTTTATTTTATTTGGTAATTTTATTTTGTTTGTTACAGCATATTATAAATAACATTCTTAATAAATTTAACAATTGGTCCAATACAGGTACGTGCCAGTAACAGGCGAACACAACATTTGTTTAGACATAAGGCATTACCAGAGCATGTAAAAATTAACGGCCATCATGTTTGTAGTAGATGTTGAGTACAATTTTTCCATTGATTAAGATATTTTGAAATGGAATTAAATAACTTAT